>OY754976.1:2137798-2615298 GCA_963576475.1 Molanna angustata | reverse complement strand
TATCATTATTTTTTGTTCCCATCAGTCACTTGACCACAGTGGGGTGCATTTTGACACCAAGTCACAAACACAATAGAAACACGTCCACTTGAGGATGGTACAGACCTTTTTCAACTCTTGATATGTCCGCTGGACCTTATATTGATTGATTTGCTGTTATTGTTTCTTATTTGTTGAGACCTCTTTAATTTGTTTGCCAAATATTTTGTTGAGAGAATAATATATTGGGTCCATTGTTCGAAATGTTTGCAATTTTTATCCATTTAACTAGAGTTTTTAGCCCGGTTATGGAATAACTTACCCGCCAGTTTGAAACCGCCAGGTTTTTTTATTGCGGATTATCAACCAGTATCACGGTTAGGTTGTATTCTGAAAGTTTCATCACAATGTATCTGTGTGTGTGCTGTGTACTATGTGCTATGTACGGCGTGTTTATTCTACTTTTTCAAATCTTGTAAATTTGTATATCTAATACTCGCTTAGACCCCATTAGATTTCGAAGGAAATCTGAATAGTGCTTTCCATTTTTTTTAACTTTCAAATATTTCAAAATGACCCCAAGCTCTGAAAACTCGAATTTCATTATTTTTATTTTCAAAATTATGTATCACTTTCATTTAACTTATAATATACTTCTTTACTATGTATTCTCTCTTTATATCCTTTTATTCTATCAAATTTATTACGTATTAATTATTTAAATATTGGAAAGTAAGAATAATAGAAGAGCATTTATGAGATGATGCATATACGTGTATTGTAAGCAAAGTGGCGAGAAATGTATGTCAAGTTAGACAAGACTGGTGTTGGGTTTTCTCTGCCTACCCTTGAGTTTAAAGCACAACTTGCTTTACTTTTACTGTTAATCTAACTCGTATTAATTACTGTCCACATTTTGTTTTTTCTTCATATTCTCCGACATTAGGTACATATATTTTCCCTTGTGAGTCCGTATAGTTGATCGTAAATATTAATTATGAAAAGGTTTAATCGTTCGGGGGGGATTTTCGGCGCGTTAAAGGGATGTGCAATTTATAACTTAACTTGGGCTCCTAGGAATGTGCAATTTATAACTTATTTTGGGATCTTCTTGTGCCCTTTGTGTGGGGCACCGCTATGGGGGTCCAATAAATAGGGTCATTAGTCATGGTAATATTATTATGAACCACACAGAACCTGATCAGATCATTTTGTGGGAATATGGACTGTGTTAGAGAGAAAAACAATTAGTTCATGAAAATAATATGTGATGGACTGTTACACAATGCCGATTGCATGAATTCGGTTCCCGGTGGAGGCACAGTCTTCAATTGTCTTTTCAATATGGATCTGTGAGACGACAAACATCGTAAGTATTGGGATTATTCTTGGACAGCAAATTAAATTACAGACAACATATAAATAAAATAACAACAGCAGGTTATAAAAAAATTGGTTTTATTTTTAGGATAAGTAAAGATTTCAGAAATCCACAAACATTTAAAATATTATTTAATTCACTAATCAGAAGTACAGTGGAGTTTGGCTCTGTTATTTGGAACCCGTAATATCGAATGCACATTAATAATATAGAAAAAATACAGCGTAAATATTTGAAGAGATTGGCATATCGAAGAATTGTTGAACCTATTCCACTGTCACTAGAATCAAGACGTAAATGCCAAGATATACAATTTCTTTACAACATATTGAACAATATTATTGACTGCCCGGAACTTTTATCGAGTATTGACTTTAACGTACCATTGAGACGCTCCAGACATACAACTCTCTTCCGACCTAAATTATACAAAACTAATGCCGCGAAAACCACTCAACTATAAACAGAATTATAAACACATACATAAAATATGAGAAGTCCCTTGACATAGACCTATTCAGTGACACAAAACATAAACTCGCTCAAAAATTAAAAACAGGAATTTCATAAGATTATCACTTACGCACAACACGCATGCACATACACTTAGGTATACACTTACACACACACACCTTCACACATACACACCCTCACACACACACATAATATGATTTTGTATCTTGAATATATGACTGTATTTTGAAATAAATTATGATAGTATTGTAAGCTAATAATTGATGTATGGAGATGATAATTGTTATATTAGATATGTTTATACATATATATGCTATTCTTTGTACATTGTTAGCTTCAATTTGAAAAAATAAAAAATAAAAAGTAGTTGCCCGGGAAGCGAAGGTATATTTTATTTTATTTTATTTTATTTTTTGTAGCTTCTCGGGCAACTAACAGGTGCTATGTCAAATAATTATTTAACACGCACCCAATAACAAGTTGCGACATTCTGGAGACATACGATATTTATCGTCTCACAGATCCAGACTGAAAACACAATTTTAAAAACTGTGTCTCCACCGGGATACGAATCCGGGACCCTTGGATCAGCAGTCAGATACCTAAACAACTGAGCCACGAAGGCCGACAAAACTTACGTTAACGAATCCTAGCACAATCAGTGATTACTGTCTTTGAAGAGAATGAAAACAATAGTGTAGTTATTATAAAACAGTATTTGAAAATTGAAGGGTTGTGGGAAATAACCATAGATTTTCATATAATATACTTACTAGATGTCGTAGATAGCAAATTTTGTATAAATCGAAGTGAGGCTTTTTACCGCGGGATTTCCGACAACATGATTGGCAGACCACATCGTTTTTCTATAGAGAATAACGACTAATGTGAATTGTTTTCGAATTTATTTGTCGAAAAAACACTTTGTTCATTAAGATTTATAGAACAGTTATCTAGGAAGTGTTGAAATGTAAGGACAACTGCAATATGTTGCCAACCAAAACGTCAAACGCGCGATATACCATGACTCACTTATTGCATTGAGTACTCCATGTAGTATATTATAATGAAAATCTATGGTAATAACTAATAACATAGTACGACCATCTATTCTATTCCCGCCATTTGTCTTGTGGGTTACCAAGTAAATAAATAGACAAATGCGGCATACCTAAGTTAGGTACTCTATTTTAGTGTTCCTTAGTGGAAAAAAATGAAATTTAGTTCTGTTTAACAATCAGCGTACGATATATGTCTTTTTTGTATGAACTATTGCTCAATTGTGGATTTCAATGTTATTAATTACAAAAAGCCCTTCAATTACTTAGATAGTTAACACCACAAACATACTAACGAGAATAATATTTATTAATTTAACACTTAATTTCAACTTATTTGCCAGTACAAATGGTGGACTGATTGCCTAGTGGCAATTTCTTCCAGACAAGTATACTGATAATAATTAACATTTTTTTTTGTATCCCGAGCAAGTGGCGAGCTTAGAGCCAAATGGTAATTTCTAACAACTAACCAATGTTTCCAGTCCAGAAAAGCTAGATTTTCGTGAAAACTATACATCTTTTTTGTTAAGATATTAGATCTTTTTATATATTTTATTATTGTTCAAAAATAAATTAAAAATCTGACACCTTATTTTAAGTGTTCATCAAAAACGATACAGGGATATTTTTACCCCCAATAAAGTACTTGGTGGTGTGATTCTACAAGGGTGGTGTTAATTTAATTTGCTATTAGTGTCCGCATAATGTGAACATTTTGTGAAATATATTTTTTGTAATTATTAATTCCTTTCACCCCCTAGCGATTTCGTCTTTATCACTCTTCAATATTCCTACCTACATACCTTTTTTCTTACATCTAACATGTTATGGGATAATTCTCATGACTACAAATTCAGCACACAAGAAAAAACTTTAAATCATCCCAAATATTCCCAATCTTTTGCTTTTTCTTTCTCTGTTTTTAGGCCTGCTGGCCTGTTTATTTCCTGCACTGATTTTTTTTTGTTAATATTAACAAAATTAAATGTCAAATAGTAACAAAATTAAATTAACCGAACTATAGTGACTACAAAATATTTGGTTTTATATTTAAAATTTATTACTGATAACAAAGGTTTGGCTAAAATGCAGGTAGCTAGTTCGATTGTCATATTTTTTTTCAGTGTGCGTCAGCTTCCCTCCTGTGACGTGGACTGCCATCTGTCCTTCCATCTCTTGGGAGGACGTCTTTAAGGACTGCTTTCTTGGGGAATATTATCCCTAGGCATTTTGATGGTTCTTGAATCTGTCATACTTGACACGTGTTCGTTTCAGAACCTTCTTCTCTGTCGATCCCATCTGACGATATCCTCAACTTCGCACATCCTTCGGATCTCTGTGTTTCGTACTCTATCACGAAGGGTTTACCTTCATTTCGAAGGAAGTTTTTGGTACGGACAGTGTCTGCTCTGGATTCTATTCCGTAGGTCATTATGGGACGGACACGTGTCTTGTAGATTCAAACCTTGCTAGGGATGTCCATATACTTGTTTTTCCGGATGATATCTTCCAGACAACCGGATATTGCTGCGGCTTTTTGTGACTGTTCGAGTATTTCACCATTATGTTAGCACCTAGATATTTATATTTTGGTGATATCTCAATTGGTGTATCATCGATCACAACACTACAGCCAATCCTCTCTTTTGCGAGGGTCATGGTTTAGTAAAAAAGTGTTTCCATATAATAAAAAAATACATTTACACGCTGCGGATCAGTGAAAAATCGTAAGACCAATCAGTACACAACAATTTGTAACACGTCAAAACAGAGCATCACGAAACAAAACAGTGACAAATCGACACATAGTCAAAACAGAACATCATGAAACAAAACAGTGACAAATCGACACATAGTCAAAACAGAGCACCATGAAACAAAACAGTGACAAATCGACACATAGTCAAAACAGAATATTATGAAACAAAACAGTGACAAATCGACACATAGTCAAAACAGAACATTATGAAACAAAACAGTGACAAATCGACAATTTTTTTATTTTTTATTTATTTATTCTTTTTCTTTTTGACATAGTCAAAACAGAACATCATGAAACAAAACAGTGACAAATCGATACATAGTCAAAACAGAACATCATGAAACAAAACAGTGACAAATCGACAATTTTTTTTTATTTTTTATTTATTTATTCATTATTTTTCTTTTTGACATAGTCAAAAGAAAACATCATGAAACAAAACAGTGACATATCGATACATAGTCAAAACAGAACATCATGAAACAAAACAGTGACAAATCGACACGTAGTCAAAACAGAACATCATGAAACAAAACAGTAACAAATCGACAAATAGTCGAAACAGAACATTATGAAACAAAACAGTGACAAATCGACACATAGTCAAAATAGTACATCGGAAAATCAGTTCATTGACAAATAAATACGGTTATAATACTAATTTCATGATTTCTTTGGAATCGTATTCTGTTCTGTTTTGTGATGTTCTATTTTGACGTGTTTCGAATTGTCGTGTTCTGGTTAGAGTTTAACGTTTTGTCGGGTAACCATTCACAAGATATGTAACCATTCGCAAATAATGATTCTTTTTTCAACAGTTTGAAGTTCTGTGGAAGATGAGGTTCCTACCCTTTAGATTAGTACCTAATATCAACTATAACGACTGACCGTGACAAAGTGACTGAAATATTTTGCACCCTATAAAAAAGTGGTACAATATATTATTATACCTCACACAGGTCCAATATGAAATATTTCGCTGATATTATTATGACATAAATCCTTCACTTATATTGCTGTGTCTAATTTTCAGCGGCAGCCACTAAACAAAATCCATTAATTTATTGATTCACAAAAATAACAGTAAATATTTTTGCCTGAGGTGATTTGAGATGAAAAATTTAGTTAAATTAAAAAAAAATAAACACATAAAATACACTTTCGAAAAATAAGTTTCCTACCTTATCGCCTACTTAATTTAGTTTACAAAAATGTGCAATAAATTACCAGAAGATGGCAGTATTGAATTTTTGCAACAATAAATTTAAAAATATGTCTGTTGACATTTTTTAAATGTGTCAAAATGTCTCAAAAAACACAATTTTCTGATAATGAACTGAGTAAGTTAATTTTATTTACTGTTTTTTTTAATATTTTATTAAAAAAATAATGTTAATAATAAACACTTTTTTGCACCCTGCGCAAGTGGCGAGATTATTGCCGTATGGCAATTTCTTCCAACTAACCAGTGTTTCTAGCCCAGAGAAGCAATATTTGCGAGAGAAATAATTGAGTTGGTTAGGTATCTGCCTGCTGATTCAAAGGTTACCATTTACTTAGATTATTTTTCGTAACTGCGTGCTGTAGTACATACACACACTTTATTATATAACATGATAATCTTATTGATTGGAACATAATGTTGTTTGAATATGCATCTTGGCATGCATCAAGCATCAAGCATGGCGAGATAATTTTGACGATAATCGTCGAAGAGCGATACCAGTGAATGGAGTCGCGTCAGTGAAACATTACAAAATTAATATTTTAAATTATTACCTACATACCTACGAAATTTCATCAAGAAATGATTGTTTTCAACATTGAAAAAATATATAAATGGATTGTATCCCAGCGTTTGCTTTAGTAATTTCGATTTAGATAGCTGAAATATTAATAGGTACCTAGGTTCCGATAACGAAAAATCCATATATTTCAAGAGTTTATTACCTGGTGTTCAGTTTTCAAAGACAACCAGAACGTTCATTATTTATGGCAGTCTAGAAACCGTTTTTGGCACACTTCTTCCATTGTCTCGTTAATTGTGCAAACACATTAAATTTTATTGCCCAATATTTCAAGAAATAATGGCTCTATTTGGGACGTTTAGTTTGTCAATGAAAGGTACCGAGGTGTTGTTGGACCTTATGGACGGTAGCCTCAATGGACAATAGGTAGTTACCTACACAAAGCTATAATGATGTTAGGAAGGATAAAAAATATCTAAGTAGTGTTAATAGGTACCAAAGTTAGTAATGTAAATAATACTGGATCAAGTGTTGACGACTTTGAAAAAAAGATTGTTGGCATGATTAGATAAGACAGTAAAATATGTCTTCCGATGTTGTTGAAAGTGAAATTGTTTCAGTCTAGACAATGAAATAAACATATTAGTATTAAGAAATGAATCAAGTTTTATACGTATTATAAATTATAACATATCTACACAACATCTTATAAAAGTAATTTTTAGAAACCGACTACAAAAAAAATACACAACGAATATATAAAAACTAAAAAAATAAAACCAACAGAACTGAAAAATCATATGAAATGCAATACGAAGTATAACATAATTAGCTAATTTAACTATAGAGTACGTTATTTTTACATCTAACTCAACATAGCAAAATATTTATTGACATGAAATCTTTTTTTCAAGTCGGTGCCAAACACAAAGTTTAGGCTTACAAGGCCATAATTAACTGGTTGATTATGGCCTTGTAAGCCGAAACGGTCGTCGAAAATAAATATGTTGTGGAATATATATGTGTTTATATTTATCATAATTATTAAGGAATTCTACAGTTTGGAAACCGTGTCAATCAACAGATTGAAAACTGCTGACAAACATTATATAGGTAGCTAGGTCTCTGCGATCCGTTGAGAGAGTTTCATAAAAGATTATATAGGTAGCTAGGTCTCTGCGATCCGTTGAGAGAGTTTCATAAAACGAAAACTGCTGACAAACATTATATAGGTAGCTAGGTCTCTGCGATCCGTTGAGAGAGTTTCATAAAACGAAAAATAAAAAAAAAAATACGTCTAATTGACAACCTCCTTTTGTGATGTCGATTATAAATAGGAGTGAAAAGAAAACTAAATATAAGGCGCAATGGACGAACGTAGAATTTTTGTATAAAATTTTTAGACCTAATGAGTGGTAAAGCAAGAAACCTTACAATACTATGACGTAATTTTTAAATGTTTGAATGGAGACAGAAAGTGTAGGTATCAGATAGAGAAAGATTTTTTATATATTGCAAAATTTTAATATCTTACTGGGTCTGCGGAACGATAAATATCATGAGTCTCCAGAATGTGGCAACTTGATATTGGGTGCGTGATCAATTACTATTTACCATAGTACCTACCTGATAGTTACCCGAAATGCAAATCTACATTTTTGACTTATTATTTGATTGGTTCTTCTTATTTTTTTAAGTTGGTAGGTACAATTATTATTATTAAATACTTATATAAATTAATTTGTGATGGAGAACAGCGACGACAAAATAATATATCTGAAAATTATATTTTTATCGACAAACTAGATAAGGGAACTCAATAAGAAGGCATAATTGGTGAAACTTGCGCAAGCGCATAAAGTGATCACGTAAACCAGCCAATGACAGGTCGTAAGCCCTGTAGGTGTCTTGAGTTCCTGGTTCTTCAATAATATCCCAACTTCGTCTCTATTGAAATGTTAAAAAGTTTGTCAATAAAAATATCATTTGACTCCCGACAGGGATAAATTCAGAATATATAATCCAGGGATAAATCCATAGAAATTTAATTATTTTGTCTTTTTTTTGTTTTATTAGATTTCTTTTACTATATTATTTTCCCTTCTCTTGCTTAATTTATTATTGTTTACAATGTGTGTTTTTATGTATATTTGTTAATATATGTCGTAAATAATTAAACAAATAAAGAAATATACAAAATAATAAAATTGAACATGTGCCAAAATTACTATCCACAAATTAAAACAACCAACAAAAAATAATCAGGAAAGATAAAAGTTATTATATAAAATAAAATAGAAAAAAAAGATACATATGTAAAGTTATCGAAATAAATAATAGAACAATATAATAGTTTGTAATTTGTAGAGGATTTTGATTGGAGATGAAGGGGTATGAAGAACAAAGAGTGAAATGAAGGCTTTTTTCGATATTTGTTATAACGAAATTAGAAAATATTAACATAATTAAAATTTTCATTGTATTGACGATAGGTAATGGAGTGTTTTCGATAGTTCGCTCGATATGCTGAAACATGAAACAATTGAGTTCTTCGGGTAATTCTTTTCAAACTAATCACTATATTCGTATGTATTTTTAAATTCATTCACCTAATCATATTTTACTAAAATTATATAAAACTTTCCTAAGAACAACGACTTTTAATAGTGAGAAAAACGATAGACAAAAACAATTAAGCTTTCATAATAAAAATTACAAAGCGATAATATATGAAACACGTGTCTTAAAATAGAGTAAAATAAAAACAGGTTCAGAGTATTCGTAGTTTGTTTAAGCGGATCGAATTGGTGCGCGAAGTAAAACCAATTATTGTAATTATTTATGGTCGTGTGTAGTTATAAGATCAAAATTTAACCAAATGAAAATGAAACCAAAAGAATTTTAAGCACGAATATTTTTTTAATTGCATATACGCAAACATTGGATTTTTTTCCCTGTCGGGAGTCAAATGATATTTTTACTGACTAACTTGTTAACATCTCAATATAGACGAAGTTGGGACTGTTAATAAACCAATGGATGGCAATAGTAATAACGTCTTATTTTCAGGTGATATATAAATAAACCAATAGATGGCAATAGTAGGTAATAATGTCTTATTTTCAGGTGAAAACCAAATATATAGAACTTTGAAAAATTACATTAATAAGGGAACTCAATAAGAAGGTATAATTGGTGAACGTTGCGCAAGCGCATAAAGTGATCACGTAAACCGGTCGATGACAGCTCGTAAGCCCTGTATGCGCCTTGAGTTCCTGGTTTTTCTATAATATCCCAAATTCGTCTCTATTGAGATGTTAACAAGTTTTATTTAAAATACAGTCGAATTTCGGGAACTGTCGTTCATGTTGGTAAATATTTTATTTGAAAACCTTCATCACTGTAAATTGTACATCAAACATTGAACTGATTTACTTTTGCAATATAATATTTGAAATAATCGATCAATAAAAAAATAATAAACATTGAATACTGTTCAGAGAATATAAACAGAGTAAGTCTTCATTTACGACTTTGTCCACTGTCCTTCGGAGTCCACCCACAGAACCGAATCCACTTTCGTTTTAAAGACTGTAATAAATGTTGTTAGGTACGCACAAATGAAATTAAAAGTAATTACGCTCATGTGATAATTTGAAGAACACGAGAGGCAAAGTCAATTGCAATCTGCCCCCGGGAACGAGAACTGGACCAACTAGTGAGACGTCTTTGGCGAGAGGACTCCACTCATCAATATTCAACAATTTAACTAACTAGATTACACTTTAATATGGAACAAGACTTTGACAAAAATACCAAACATTTCCAAATATATGGCAATCAGTATTAATGAGGTTTCTTAACGATTTATGTAGATAACAGGAAAGCCGACCCACTTCTTGAAACTGATTTTTCTAAAATTGGATTAAAACAAGTTTTTTTCTTCTTCTTTTTCTTTTCTTAGACTCTGTTGGCGCAGATGACAAATACTTCCTATTTGTACCTATCCTCATCTTCCTGACCTCATCATTCCTATATCCATACCTGAACCTGGCAACAATAGTCTCGCCTCTGTTCGCGCACGAACCAGCCATCTTGTCCATTCTGTTCTTTGCCAATATCGCACAGACTCATTTCTGTTGTTTCAGGAGAGAAAAAAAAATCAATAATATGTTCATTGGCGGTCATTTGCTCCATGCATTCATTATTTTATATAATAATTTTTGTCAGCCTTCGTAGTTCAATTGGCTAAATACGAGTATTAAGCAAAAGGTACCATGTTCGATTTCCGGTGCAGACACAATTTTTAAATGTGTTTCTAGGCTCGCTCTGTGAAACACTAAAATCACAAGTTTTTAGTGTTAAGCGTTCTTAATATTACGTTCTAACCTTGCCTTAATTAATATTACTACTTGCAATTAAACACAAATTTATCATATAAATGTTTTTCTTAATAAAAAATGTCACAAAAACTCTGGAACTTTTTTGAAAAAACAAATTATGAAATTTTGTATTTATCTATATTTATACCAATTTTCAGCGTTCAAGCTTTTATGGTTTTTGAGATGTATGGAAAAATTAAGTGAAAATTCAAAAGTTGATAACCCCTGCTTGAAACAAAAATTCAAAATTCTGAGTACAAAGGTTTTATAGGCCTTTTACTTTCTATATTTTTCGAAATTTCAGGTTCTGTGCATTGAGCGGATCAAAAGTTAAAAGGGACGGACACACAGACACAAAATTTTCTACTTCAAATTCTGAATTCATCCATATGAAGCCTCTAAGTTGTTGTTTTTGGCATGCAAAAAGTACACTACACCATACAAAATGTTCCTTTATACAAGCTTCTTCGATTAATAGGACAGTTGGATTATTCAATTTATTTAACCTCAAAGATTGAAGCTGTTCTTAATATTATATAAATCAACTTTATGAGTATATATCCACGTGGCAATGTAAAACACATTTTTTTAACTACATACACCCAGTAATAAACGATACGTCTTATGTTATGTATCTCAAATCCAAAAAAAAAAAATTAATGATACACACATGACATACAAATGTTAATAGCAAAGATCACCTAAACATAACGTGGCCTTGTTCTAATATTACCTTTCATTAAAATTTATAATCTTTTTATTTGATTTCTTTCAACCAATCCGAGCAACATTATTTTCTTATTCGTAAATTTACATATCATTAATTTCATCGTCCGTATTCTGGAAGCATATTGGTTATTCATTATTATGAATTTGTTTCTATTTTGCTTTCTGCGTCTTCCAAATATTTTGCCGTATCTGTATTACGCCACAGATAATATGGAAGTAAACTTTCAGTATACTTCAGATGTGTCACTCAATACATAGAAGCTGTAACCGGATAATCATAAGGTTTCTCGCATCTCCGCTATAGGGGCAATGAATATGCGACCGGTCCACGGCAAATTTAAATTTACATTTTAAAATGTTTCCAGCTTTGAGGAATGGATTCAAGGATAACTTAAATAAAAAATAACCATTTTTCAATCTTTATTTATTAAAAAAAACACATGTGATGAATTTTATTTGCAATATTTCAAAAATCATGTCATAATTCATAAAATACATTGTTCTAAATAAAATGTGCATTGTAGATTATTAGGTTTTTTAAATTTATTTTCCACAAAGAAAGATTTAATACTGATTTTCGGAAAACTATATAACTTCACTTCGCCGTATTTCACTTGACAATTTATTCAAAACAACAAAACTTGTCAGCCATCTTGCGAAGATAATCGAAAAACACAAAAAGCTGGCAATAGATTAACACCATCACCATCACATGGCGTGATAGTGTGAATGTAGATGAACACCGAAAACAACAAGAATTTTACAAAATCACACGTGTTATATTTATTATCTGGTTTACTTCAAGATTTTAAAGGATCAAAATGTTTCGCGTCACAACAAACAACAAAACACAACTGAAGTATGCTGAAGGTCTGAAAATTTTACATTGCATTTTCAAAAATACCAACATAAAAAAAAATAAATAGCGCCACCTTTGGAGATGTAAGCGTAAAGTAAAACCAGTGCTACCAATAGAGTGCCACCGGCGTGTATTACGCTTGCATACGTCAAAGTCATGTTTCAGTTTCTGAAATATTTATTGCCATATATTTGAAGTTCTGACGTATTTTTTTCTGCAATTATTATACCTAACAAGGTACTTATTTAAAAGCAAATAATAATAATTAACGCAGCTATTATAATAATGAAGGTGGTGAAACCCTTATTTAAAAGAAAGTAATATGTATCCAAAATAACCTTCAATTTACATTGAAATTCACTTCCTCGGGCTTGACAGGATTTTTTTTATTCTGCGTATGTAAAGTATGCTAAAACGTGTCGCGTGTAAAAATTTTAAACTCAGCATGAATGTCCCATTAATTATTTTATTTTTTTTTTTCATTTTTGTCTCAGTTATTTGAACATCTACTTCACAGTTCCGTGGACGCTTCTTTGGCAGAGTCACGGTGATTTAGTGATGATTTTGGCCACCGGGAATCGAGCCCGAGACGGGTATCTTGATAATTTTCGACAGAGAAGGGAAGCGTCGCAGCAACTAAGAACTAAGCGAAACGTAAAACCATATCATATTCTTTTTATTTTGTTTATAAATGATATTGCTGATGTATTCGTTGATGTAGAATTTCTATTATTTGCAGATGATTTGAAAATATTTAAAATAATTAATAATTATAATGACTGCTTGAAATTGCAAGAAAATTTAAATAACCTTTCTGATTGGTGCAATCGCAATAAAACTTTTCTCAATACTACTAAATGTCAAGTAATTAGATTTTTTAAAATAAAGAAACCCATATTTTATGATTATAATATCGATTCAAAAGAGTTAAATGTATTAGAAGAAATTAATGATCTAGGCGTAATTTTTGATCACAAACTAACTTTTGTTAGCCACATTACTAATATTGTTAATCGTGCGGAAAGACTTTTAGGATTTATAATTAGAATTACAAAAAAATTTACAGAAATATTTAGTATTCAAATTCTGTTCACATCACTAGTGAGAAGTATTTTAGAGTACAATTCAACAATATGATCTCCACATTATAACTCTCATATTCAATCTATCGAAAAAGTGCAACGTAGATTTCTTAAATATGTGAATTTTAAGATTGCAGACAAATTTTTGATTTGGTTACTTTACACAGAATAGTTCACTCGAGTTTGGATACCCCTGCATTAACAGAATTGATTAATTACAATATACCACGACGATCCACTAGACAGACAGCACCATTTTATTACAACAATACACACACACACAGACAGAATATCACTCGCTAATATATAGACTCCATAATACTGGAAATTAATATTCTCATTTAGGTGACATTTTTATGCTATCCAAATACAAATATAAACAGACGATATGCACATTTTTTTATGAGAGAAAAAACCTGTGATATTTCAGTACGGATTTGCATATTTTCGATTGTTAAATGTTTGTTTTTTTATATCTTTTTTGTTTATTTATAATTTACATGACACTGCTATTTTTTTTTCTATTAATACTACTTTTTTATTTAATGTTTAGGTTGATTTTGAGTCTATATGTACATCATTTTTTTATGTTTGCATACGTTATTGATTTTTTTTAATTTTTGAATTTAATGTTTTTTATTTTTGAATTTACTGTTTTGTTTTTTTTTGGATCCTTATGTATATCTTTTTTTATGTTTGCTTAAATCTATTTTTTTATTATTTTTTGTCTTATTGTTTAGGTTTAAGTTTTTTTTTTGTTTGCTACGTGTATACCTAATTGCTTTTTTTATTCTATTTATTGTTATCATCAATATGTGTTATTATCTATGTATGTAAAAGGCATTTTATGCCGTTTATAAATAAATAAATAAATAAATATAAAAAAAAAATATAACCGAAAATTCAATATTGTGATTTGGAAAAAAAGTCTTCAAGACTTTATTGTATTTATCTAAATTAGCAAAAGACTGTCGACTGTTGTGGCACAGTTGGTAAGCCGTTTGATTTCTGTGCAGGCACCCTCTGGGTTCGATCCCCAGTAGAGGAGGAATTATTAAAATTCACTCGCACGCAAATATTACTTCTCTGGGCTGGAATACTGGTTATTTGCTATGAACTGCCATATGGCAATAAACTCGCCAATCGCGCAGGGTGCAAGGTAATAAATGTTTTTGCTAACCATAGAATGAAAAAATAATCTATAATAGAAAAGTAAATTATAAATGCAACAAGTATCATTATGTAATAAAAATATCGGCCTTCGTGGCTCAGTTTGTTAGATATCTGACTCCTGGGCGGAAAGTCCAGATTCGATTCCCGGTGGAGGCACAGTTTTTATTTGTGTTATCAGTCTGGTTCTGTGAGACGATAAATGGGTATCGTAAGTCTCTAGAATGTGGCTACCAGTTTTTTAATGGGTGAATGCTAAATAAATGTTTGACATTGTACCTGTTAGTTGCCTAAGAAGCAATTTAAAAAAAAAAATTATAAACCCATCCTTGCACCCTGCGCAAGTGGAGATTTTATTGCAATATGCCAATTTTTCCCAACCAACAAGAGAAGCAAGAATTGCGTGATAAATGAATTTAAATAAATTTCTCCTCTAATGGGGATCGAACCCAGGACGCCAGCACAGAAGCCAAACGTCTTACCAAATGAGCCACGGTTGTCGGTTATGTAATGTAAATAATACGTTGCGTATGATAAATCTGGTTTCAATATTTATTTATTTATTTTTTTATGTCATGGTCCCTCATACCGGCAGTTTGCTGTCTGGGGTTCTATATTTGAATTGTTTAAATAAAAATGTGTATTTTAATTATTTTTTTGTTTATGGCATTTCACCCTACGAAGTGTGGTTTATGAGGTACTTCATTTGTATGAGACGATGCATGGATGTAAAGGAAGCCAGAAATGTGTGCAAAAATAGACAAGTATGGCGCTCAGCTCTCTCTGCTTACCCCGTAAGGGACATGGCGTGATGGTATGTATGTATGTATTCGTAAATTTCATATCTGTAAAAAAATCCTTGTAGCAATACGTGTGGTCAATTGAAACATGTGTAATTATGGCCCAGTATTTCAGTCGGCCCTTAGGAGTTTAACTCAAGTTTAACAAAAATATTGCGTATTTCAGTACCAAATCTTCCCTTAAATACGTCACTAAACCACAAATATTTAACTCAACGTTTCTGGCGGATTGCGTGTCTTAATCTTGAGTTAAGTATTGTTTCTAGTCTTTTTCGCCAGGTGGCGTACTAATCGCCGCACGCTTTAATGTTTTATTTCATTTTATACTACAAATAACTATGCATAATAATTATAATCATGATTTATTTTTGATGTTAAAATAAAAGACTTGATATAGAAGTGGTTCATGTATTTAATATTTATTTTCTTTTTTACATAATTATATTGTATTGCCTGACAACAAACGAAATAAACTGTCAGCCATAATGAAACGTCAGGCACGCAACTTTATTTTTGCGATGTTTTTTCATCCCACTTTTTAAATTGATCCATCCTGTTTCTATATATATAATGTGTATTCTTAAATTTTCTACATAAGACACTATTTTACCATGATCACTTAGTTCCATATCTATCTGTAAAATGTACATACATTTTGCATTGAAGTACTACGTACGTAGTACATATTCTTCAATCACATTTTTTCACTACAATGTTTGATTTTAATTAAAAAAAACATCGATCTGTATAAAAAATTGAAAAAGTAACATGCTGTGTAATGAAACAAATAAAATAATGTGTTGTTATAACAATAAAATAATATTTAGTCACAGCTTCGCGTCACGTATCATTTAAGGTTATTACAATTTGACTTGAATTTGACAGATGCGTTATAGACAATAACCATAGAAAACGTAAAATATATCTATAGTTGAAGATTACGTAACTGACGTTTCATTTTGCACTGAAATACGCGAATGAAATTTAATCTTCCCTAAACTTTTAACTTGGATTACTAAATCCAACGATTTAAGGGCCAACTGATATCTCGGGCCTATGTTGTTTTCTGATAATCAAAGTTATATAATGTATAGGTACTTCATGTAAACTGATATATGATCCTCTAACACAAAGTTATATAATGTATAGGTACTTCATGTAAACTGATATATGATCCTCTAACACAAAGTTATATAATGTATAGGTACTTCATGTAAACTGATATATGATCCTCTAACACAAAGTTATATAATGTATAGGTACTTCATGTAAACTGATATATGATCCTCTAACACAAAGTTATATAATGTATAGGTACTTCATGTAAACTGATATATGATCCTCTAACACAAAGTTATATAATGTATAGGTACTTCATGTAAACTGATATATGATCCTCTAACACAAAGTTATATAATGTATAGGTACTTCATGTAAACTGATATATGATCCTCTAACACAAAGTTATATAATGTATAGGTACTTCATGTAAACTGATATATGATCCTCTAACACATTGCTCCCTGTTATAGAAGTCACCCAATATCTACTACTAGAGTTTTTTCTTCTAGTAGGTATTGAGTCACCTCGTTCATAACTTGAAAAATACCATCACTAAATACATACCATTAATACTTATCCGATAGCAAGTTTCAATTCAAATACAAAATAAATTCATCGCTGACACGCGTAAAAAATGCGTGTTGGAGTATAACAAAACGGTGTTTAAATTGTGATTGTGTTAAACGGTTATGTTTGAATAGAAACAGATAACAGAAGCCATAGATAACGTTGAAACGAATGACCCATAGACACGGTTATCTGAGTAATGCCGTGAATAACCACGGTAAGTTTGACACCTTTTTCTATGGCAGCCGAGATAACGCGCTGCATTGACTCAGATGTCAGAAATAATGATCGTTAGTAAAATGGCGATAGTAAAGTTAATGATAGAAATGCACTATACTAATTTAACCACCAAACAGATCGGAGACTGCCAACTGAATTTAACAATTTTAAACGAAAAATAAATTTGAAAAATTGGGTCAGCTTTGCATTCATGCATCGTGTCAAATATATTCGTTTTTTATTCAAGCATTTTTTTTGCTCAACAACTTTAAGCTAGTTATTTTAAACCAGTGCGGATAAAAAGTTTGGTAAAAATACCAATGTAGTTATTTCTTTGAATATTCTAGTTACTTTTTTTTAATATATAATGCGACTAGCTCACGCTAGTCGCAATTATAACTACAAACAAACATGACCAACATATTTTTACCAAACTTTTGTAGGATAAGTTAAAAAATCTGGTGTGGAGACTAGGCTATCCACTTTTGTATCAATAAACCCCCCAAAAGAAGACATACATAAACTAATGTTTCTTTCTGTATACGAAGAGTTTTAATATGTTTTACTTTATTAATAAAGTAAAAAAAAATGTTGAATCATTAACCTAATTAAATTAAACCTTTTCTTCCTTCAATAAATCAGCAATTTGCATTTTAGGAGTCAGACTTGGTCCCGATATTTCCAACAACCAATAAAATTTACAATTATCATAGCTTTTTAATTTCCAAAATTGCCATCAAATTCGCGAATGGTAATCAATAAGCTAAAATTCTCCCAGCAAAATGAGGCCCATTATGATAGTCTATATTTAGTATATTAGTTAAGATGTGGGAGGGTTATGTGGCAATCAGTGGCAATAGCACAAAGCCTCCGATGGTGCAAAATGATAATATATTTAATTGTAGGTTTGGTAAATTGGACCCCCAACATTAGAACACTAAATCATTCTTCACTTCGCTCTCCGTATAATACATTGTAAGTACCTACCGTGCCCTACCGGACCTATCGAAGATTCAAACCACGGTCTGACACACAGAGCAGACAAACCAAAGGCAGATTACACGATCCTAGGTGATTTACTGATTTAGGGAGAGTTCGCCCATTGTGGACTCACAATGGTCCAAAATATTAACTTCACCGTAACTCAGATTGTTTTTTTTTCATATCGTTTATACACGATGAAATACCTTGCGTAAGTTTAAAAGATGTGTATCTTGATTCTTAATTTTATTTTACATATTCAATTTATTATGATTTGTTTTCAAAATAATAATTTTTATTTATTTTTCATTTCGCTTGCTTATCTGTTTTTTTTAATTATTTATTTATTTAGAAAACAAGCAGGATACAATGATATAATTAAAGAATGATAATATAAAAAAATATGATTAGTTCATTGCATCTCAATAATATATTTTCACATAAGAGTAAACAAATATAAATTTAACATAAAAATGACAAATATTATACTATATAACACAATATTAATTATTTCAATGTTTTTTCGTCAACGTAGTGAAAGTTTATAATTATAAATTAAATACTAAATTTATTTATAAAAATAAAACATCGTTTAAATACACAATGAGTACCTACAATTTAATGAGCCTAAGCGCTTTAGCTAGACACAACTAGCATCTTCAGAGGGACAATTTATACTAAAATTTATACCGTAAATTTATACCTCACAGGTTTTGTTTCGTTAATTTGTTGTTATTTCCTCTACTTTACTAGAGGAAATAACATCAAATAGGTAATACTTTTTGTACCTTAAATTCTTAATTGCAATACAATTACATATATTTAAAGGAGTATGTGCACAATGTGATGTAATATATTCTATGAATTTACCAACAAATATAAATAAGTAAAATAAATATTTATTTACAAAAATAATGAAATTTTCTTCTTTTTTGCGATTTAGAGGACATCGTAAGATTGAACAGGAGGGTAACTCATGACATATACTTAATACGTTCTTAGCTTGCCTTAATCTTGAAAATGTATAAATCAGTACTCGATTATAATCAAATATTAATTTTTCTCTACATTTAATCATAAAAATTTGTTGATATCTACGTTAAGTATTAAATTGTCATGAATTGCTGTGTAAATATATAGTATTATTTAATTAATTTAACCTCAAAGATTGCTTAAGTCTGAAGCTGATCTTAATTTTACTGTAATCAACTTCATGAGTAACCCTGCTGGTTAAGTCGCTACTGGAGGAACCATGCATAGTGGATGAATCCCGAAAGGCTTATTAAAACCGCAAATTATTAAATTCCGATTCACAATTGAATTACTGCAAAGACTGATCACATAACTTTTGGAAAAAGATAAATGATATAATCGTTTAAGTAAATTGTGGTTTGCTATTTTCATAATACATGATACGGCCTTCCATGATTCCATTTGACGCACACTTCCCTTAATAGCTTCTGGTATAGCTAACAAACTACCAATGCATGTAAGTAGGATTCTTGCACGGTGGCAAGAGGCGGATGTATTGAATAAGATTACTATGTGGTTATATTATGTTATGTTAGTACCAAATGTTATGGTACATTAAGGCTTTATATTACATCTGTATGGTGGTTATCTGCCCTCAGGTCATGGTGTAAACCATCATACAATTTGCCTAATGCTCGTTAACCGCTTATATATTAACCTAACTAATAAATTATTACATTATGTGTGGTATATCGATTATAAGGAAGTGTTTATTTTTAAAGGCATCTTAATTGCTTTGTTTTCAATTGAAATATATATTTTTATTGATTCAATCATGAACATTCCAATGACAAATTATAAGTTAGTTGATATAATATGTACATTATGTTTGTGAGTGAGATATTTCATTTTAAAATCGTACAAATTATTCAAATTATATTTATTGATAGATATAGGAGGCTGATTGAACAGGAATTATATTTATTGATAGATATAGGAGGCTGATTGAACAGGAATTATATTTATTGATAGATATAGGAGGCTGATTGAACAGGAATTAAATATGAGATATGAAATAAGAGGTCGATTGAACACGAAAAAACTGTCATGATTAAATTTATATTATTTAAAGATGTAATATCAATATTATATGTCAATATTATATCTCTAACTATTGAATGTCAATATTATGCTCGTATCTCTAACAGAGGTGAAATTTATAAAAATTAGCAGACTAAGCGGTTGGGACATTTACACCGTATGGATGATCTGGAGCTTCCAAAAAGGAAGGTGGAAGAAGCGTAGGGAGACCTAAATTACGATGGTTGGAAGAAGCTGTCGCGGATTGTCGGGCTATGGAGCAGCAGAACTGGAAGGTGGCAGTCAACGACGGAGCAGTATGGAGAAGATTCTTGGAGCCAGCTAGGATCCATCAAGGGTTGTAAAGCTGATGATAGAGATCGTATGGTGTTTAGATATTACTGTCTACTGTCTACCTCAATAGAAACATTACGTGGTTGTATGCATGTAATATTTTTATACGTGAGCGCTCTTGGAATGATCTTACATAATCGTTTGACGCTTATTTTTCCTTTACTTTATACATATTTAATAATAGAAATTAAACAAAAAATAACAATGTCTGGTCAGTTGTTTTCAGAGTACCTACCCAATATCACGAACGCACTCAAATAACTTTTGATGAAGAATTTTCGCTAAAATCAATTTTATGTCATTTTTTTTTTTCCAAAATGGATTTGTATCGTCGAAAAAAATAATTGAAAGCGAAATGGCATAGGTTATTCATATTGCACTGTGGAGGGTGTGGCGGTCACCGCCCATCCCCAGTTAGTTCCAGGTAGGTGTCCCTACTGGGTTACCGGGTTCGATTCCAATCAAGGACTATATTTATAACTCTATTGTATTGCAATATGTTTATTTTTTTGGGAGGCGCGTGCGATACTCCCACTTGGATACATACATCAATCAAAATACCTTCGGAAATTTTGAAAGCTTGCATTGGTATATACATTTTTTATTTTGAGAAGCAATTGATATCACTAATATTTTGAGAGGAATGTGTTTGTGTGCGGGAGCGTGTGTGTGTGTGTGTTTCTGTGTTTAATTATCTATCTATTCCATCCGTTTCTTCTGTCCCATCTGTCCTTTCATCCTATCCTGTCCCTTCACTATGAAATATGCTTGATAATAGTTTCTTGTTTTGTCCGATGAGCAGCCGCTCTGAGAATGAAAAGTGCTACAAGTTCTCAAACGTTCGCTATGGAGTGGGGTAGGTGACTAAGACTTTCCTTACTTTCCTTACTGTCCCTTCGGTGCCTTCTGTCCCTTCGGTGCCATATGTCCCTTCGGTGCCATATGTCCCTTCGGTGCCTTCTGTCCCTTCGGTGCCATATGTCCCTTCGGTGCTTTCTGTCCCTTCGGTGCCTTATGCCCCTTCGGTGAATTCTGTACTTTCGGTGCCCTCTGTCCCTTCGGTGCCTTCTGTCCGAAGGCACCGAACCTTCATTAAGCAAAATATTCTAACCAACTTATTCTATAAATTTTTATATCTTATACATACATACATACATACCATCACGCCATGTCCCTTACGGGGTAGGCAGAGAGAACCGAACGCCATATTTTTCTATCCTGGCGCGCATCTCTCGCCTCGTCCACATTCATGCATCGTCTTATACATGTTCGTCTATTGCTCACACTTCTAACATTTTATATCTTATTAATAATTTAAATTTAATATAGGTACAATGCATCCATACGACTTTAAGAAGACCACCAAAGAGATAGAGGGACAGCTGGTCATCCATATCCTAGGAACAAAAGTTGTGAATAACAGGTCGTTTAGCCTTAACATAAGTTGAAGGAGAAGTAATATAAAATCCAATTATTTTCTTATTTTTCCATCCTTCTCCAATATTTGTTTTGGGGTAGGCTCTCCTTATTTTTGTTCTCCGTGAGCTATCTTGCACCATCGTTTCATCCAGTTGCAGTGCAATGCAATATAAAGAGAAAAGAAATGCAATTTAATCCTCGAATCTAATCTCTTCTGAGGGATGAATAAACTTTAGATGTAATTTAATTATGCGATACATGGTGTAATACTACATTTCTAATTTGTATGTTAATCAATAACAAAAAATAATTCATATATGTGGTAATAAATGAACTAAAAAAAATATAACATGTAGGTACGAAATATTCGTCCAAAATGACCGTAACGACGAAGCACAAAAAAAGTTTTTCAATAATACGGGAATCTCAATTTGCCATTTGCCATTTACCTCATCATCATTTTGTGAGTGATCATCATCAGAACTATCAAGGGTTCCTCCGATGTCACAAAAAAATTGATCCAATTTATAAATTGACATTTCCATTACCTACCTCAAGTCGGTAAAAAATCGCCATATCCCGTTTCAAAAATCACCCAGATCTCAAATTTAATTTAAAACATATAAATGTCCCTAAAAATACGGATTTAATCATAAAAGTATACATAAATATTTCGTGTAATATCGGCGAACGTTTGTGAATTATTATTTTGAATTTCTTTTTACTTAAATTTGTATTAGAGAAGAAATGGCGCAAAACTGGGAGCAGTACACAAAATAAGGCGAAGAATCTTCTTAGATATATTTTTTTATACTGTACCAATTGACGTTTCTTGGCTTGTTTGGAATGTATGGGCTTTGAACACTTTGTTGTACATAGATTGAATAAACAAATTAATAAACCACGAGGTTTTTCATTTTCTATCCGTGCGTTGAATTATTTTGTGTCATGATGAATTATTTATTCATTTTCATTGTAAAAATCCATATTTAAGTAGATCACAAGAAAAAATCGGTCTAGTGATGAAATTGTTAATATATTCAGTTATATTAACAATATATTAACAATTTCAGTCGTGGTAGGACGGCTAGTACGCTGGGTTAGTAATACAGTGGTCGCGAGTTCGAATCCTGCCATGATCGATTTCGTTGACCTATATTTATATAATAGGTATAGGTGAATACATTATTTTATTTAAGATATTATTAATATACACACATACATATTTTCACAAACACACACCTATATTGATACACTTTTTATTGTCTTCTTTTGATATTAGGTGTAGTACGTAAGAGTACATGTCATATTATTTATACTTTTAATAATTAATTGTATGCATATACTGTGTGTTGTCATTTGTAAAATAAAATAAAATATAAAAAATATGGGTGAATACATATTTTTTTTCACCTACATTTATATTTTTTGAAAGAAAAATTTTCGGTCCCCTCTGCGACCAAAGGACGTGGAAAATCAGGTACAACCACGAACTATAGAGCCTACTCAAGGAACCAAATATCTATGCCTACTCAAGGAACTAAAAAACTATGGCCCATCCTGGGCTGTGGAGCCGTTGATGATGATATTTATACAAGCGTTCATGCTTAGTTTATGGAATGTGTATTTGTTATTGTTTCAAGGACATATTCATTCTTTAAAAAAAACGTGATTTTGTCTAATAGGTACCTACATACTTTTCATACATTTCGTTTTTTCGTGAAATCTCATGTGTCCAGGCGGTTTTTTCCAAAACTGTCATCTTACAGGATAACCATTGAAATGGATTACATGCTTCTGTTGCAAGGATCTTCTTATATGTCGAAACAAAAGGATCACCCAGGATTAGTTAGGTGGTCTACTCAAAGTAAACAATCTTCTGTAATCTCTCTCTAAAATAGGATTACAAATATAATCATGAGATTTACGTACATTTTTTTGTTTTTATACCTGAGCGGTAGATTCCTTTGATTGACAACTGATTTTTTTTCTCGGAGGATTCAATATACTATCTATTTCAATACGAAATGCAGAAGAAAAAAGAAATTTACCTAAACACGATACATTTTTTGTCTACGTACTGTTTTTTAATTTACGTATCTAATATGACATGTATCTAATAATATATTTTCCTATAATCTAAGATTTTCCTATAAAACAAATTATTAAATTATTAATTTTATCTTATTATTATTAACTAGCTTTTATGTCCCGCCGTTGGCCAAGAATGTAAATTAGTGAAGGAATAAGCATTCGTTTATATAATATTGTCATAAAAAATATTTGCTAATTCGTAGTATGAAAAAGTTGTTTGAAATTTAATTGAGTTTAAGCGATGTAAAATGTTCAAGTGATGGCCACAACCCATTTGTTTTTATATATAAGTAGGTACATACAATTTCTGCACGCATGGACTATGGTCAATGGTTTTAAATATGACTGATTATAAAGAGACAACGTTGTAAAGAGTTTGGATTTGGCCACAACCCCTATTTTTATATATTGTCATCGAACGCAAATGTGTTTTAAATATTTAGTAATTTTGGATGATGAGAAATGGCTTAAAAATTAAATAAACAAAAGTACTGAAAAGATTCTAGTGTTGGTCACATCCCATTCGTTTTTATATTTTTCGTCAAGTGTGCATACCTATAGATTATTATATTTTTGCACAATAAAACTGATCTACATTACAGAAGAAGACTTAAATAGTTTTTAATTTGAATATAAACGTTGTGAAGAGTCCAGTAATGGCCACAACCCCGATTTTTTATTATATTGTCATCAAAATCAAATATGTAGTTATTGAAAATTAAGCAATATATGATGATATAATAAATGGTGTAAATTTCGATTGAAAAAAAGTATTGAGAAGATTCTAGTGATGGTCACATCCCATTCGTTTTATGTATTTTCGTCAAGTGTGCATGTTGTTTATAATATTTCTATACAATAGACTATAAGACTTAAAACTAACCCAAAAGACTAAATGAAAAAAAAAGAATAAGTATAAGACTATAACAAATAGTTTGTAATAAAAACTGACCCAATGGTCTACATAAAAGATGCAATAGAAGAATTACACAATAGTAAATGTATTATATAAAAAACTGACCAAATGGTCTTCATAAAAGAAGAAGAAGATGAATTGAAATATTGGAAATATTTTATATAAAATTCACCCAACGTCTACATTAAATAAGAAAACGAAGAATTAGACTAAAGGAAATAGTTTGTATAAAAACTAACCAAAAGATCTACAAAAAATAAGAAAAAGAAGAATTAGACTATAGAAAGTAGTTAATATAAAAACTGACCCAAAGGTCTACATATTAGAAGAATAATTATACGTCAGGAAATAGATTGTATAAAAACTAACGCAGGAAATAGATTGTATAAAAACTAACGCAGGAAATAGATTGTATAAAAACTAACGCAAAGGTAAAACATAAAAGAAGACGAAGAAGAATTAGATTTAAGGAAAAGTTTGCATGAAAACTCTCCCTTGGTCTACATAAAAGAGGAAAAATAAGACTATAGGAAGTTAGTTTATACAAAATTCAACAAAGGTCTACATAAAATTAGAAAAAGAAGAAATACGTTAAAAGAAATAGTTGGTATCAAAACTGGCCCAGAGGTCTACATAAAATAAGACGAAGAAGAATTAGACTAAAGGAAAAGTTTGCATGAAAACTCTCCCTTGGTCTACATAAAAGAGGAAAAATAAGACTATTGGAAGTTAGTTTATACAAAATTCAACAAAGGTCTACATAAAATTAGAAAAAGAAGAAATACGTTAAAAGAAATAGTTGGTATCAAAACTGGCCCAGAGGTCTACATAAAATAAGAAGAAAAAGAATTAGATAATAGGAATAAGTTTGTATAAAAACTCACCCAAAGGGCTACATAAAAGAAGAGGAAGAAGATGAATTAGACTGTAGGAAATAGTTTGTATAAAAACTCACCCAAGGTCTACATAAATTAAGAAAAAGAAAAATTAGACTATAGGAAATAGTTTATTTATGAACTGTCCCAAATGACTTCACAAAAGAAGAGGAAGAAGAATTAAACTCCAAGAAATAGTTTGTATAAAAAATCACCCAAAGGTCTACTTAAATAAAAGAAGAATTTCACTATAGGAAATAGTTTGTAGATTGAATGACATGTGTATTGTAGTTAACCTAAGATAGTTTAATAATTTTCCTATACGAACTTAGTATATTGTTGGTTTTCAAGTAGTATTAGGTATGTAGGTACCTACCTACAATGATGTTCTAAATTAATTCGAATTCGATTTATAACAAATTTTATTTGAATATCAGAATGTGTCCGTTACCATAGTAACCATAGAACATGTAAAAAATATCAAATGGTTTGTAGACATTTTTTGAATAATATGTATGTAGGTACCTACATTGGTTTGTTCGATGCCATAAAAATAAAAATTGTCCGGAATATCAAATATTATATACAAATTATGCAATTTTATTATGCCTATATCTTTACTAATAATTAACAGACTTTTACAATATACGTCTTAAAACTTGCTGTAATGTCTTGTGTTTCATTTTATTATTTCATAATTTTATTTATTTCAAAGGTTTATTATTTTCAAGAACATATTCATTCGGTAGGAAAATGAAATATTGTATGAAAAGATATTAAAATGGCGGCATTTATGTACAAAACGCTTACTTTAAAAATAAGTTAAACATTATAATTATACAAAATATTCACCATGTTTTTCACTTAAACGCTAAGTTATACTTGAAAGTAAAATTTTTTCGTGTAAATACGTACTTCTAACTTTTAAACTAACAGATATTTGCGTGCAAAATGTACACTTCTTGACAGATACGACTTGGAAAATTTTGTATGAAAAAAATAATTATTGAAATATTTTTAAAATTCAGCATTTTAATCGCATTATTTTTAGCCTGACACTGCATCAGGTATACAGGTACACGTTCCCTTAAGTACCTCCCGTCCCTTCAGGCCCTTCAGTACCTCCCGTCCCTTCAATTCCTCATTACGTCCCTTCCCTTCATTACATCCCGTCTCTTCAGCCGGTTAAGAAAAGTTTCATTCCAGAAACCATCCTGGAAGAACCGCGAAGAGATGAAAAGACATTCTTTTCCCAGGATACTCCACCTTCATAGGTAAAATGACTAAATACACGAAGAAGAAGAAGAAAATAGTTCAAATCCAGATACCTGCGAAGATATGGAAGGAAAATTGGACTTTCTTCTCCCAGGATAGTCCACCTTCATAGGTAAAATGACCAAATGCACGATGAAGAAAAAGAAGAAGAAAAAAGTTTATATCCAGAAACCGTCTTGGAAGACCTGCGAAGAGATGGAAGGACAGCTGGACCTTCTTCTCCCAGGATACTCCCCCTTCATAGGTTAAATGACCAAATACACGAAGAAAAAGAAGAATAAGAAAAAAGTTTAAATCCAGAAACCATCCCGGGCACACGCTCGACAATTCACCAAAGTTTCATTGTAATCGGACAAACGGTTTAGGAGCACATCGCATACAATTTTCCGATAGGAAATCAGTATATTGTTGATTTGTAAGTAAATAGTAATAGGTAGGTACCTACCTACAACAATATTCTAAAGAAATTCTATTCATAACAAATTTAATTTGAATATCAGAATCTTTCCGTTACCATAGTAACCATTCCAATACTTTAAAAATATCAAATGGTTTGAGACTTTTTTGAATATGTAGGTACCTACATTGGTTTGTTCGATGCCATAAAAATGAAAATTGTCAGAAAAATCAAATATTATTTACAAATTATGCAATTTTATTATGCCTACATCTTAACTAATAATAAACACATTTTTACAATATATGTCTTAAAACTTGCCGTAATGTCTTGTGTTTCATTTTATTATTTCATAATTACATTTATTTCAAAGGTTTATTATTTTCAAGAACATATTCATTCGGTGGGAAAATGAAATATTGTATGAAAAGATATTAAAATGGCGGCGTTTATGTACAAAACGCTTACTTTAAAAATAAGTTTAACATTATAATTATACAAAATATTCACCATGTTTTTCACTTAAACGCTAAGTTATATTTGAAAATATATTTTCTTCGTGTAAATACGTACTTCTAACTTTTAAACTAACAGATATTTGCGTGCAAAATGTACACTTTTTTGACAGATACGACTTGGAAAATTTTGTATGAAAAAAATAATTATTGAAATATTTTTAAAATTCAGCATTTTTATCGCATTATTTTTAGCGTGACACTGCATCAGGTATACAGGTACACGTTCGCACATAAATTAGATTTTTTGATGCTCTTGGTTTTTCAGAAGGCGTGAGACAAACACACACACACACACACACATACACACACACAAACACTAACATTTTGATTGCTTTATTACTTTAGATTTGGTTACGCACAGTTAGGAGCATTCCTACACTCACGTATAATTTATTTTATTTATTTATTTATTTATTTTTCACACCTTTATCACAAAGACTATTATGAAGATTACTGCTGCCCAACTAGGTAACCCTGTTCTAGGGCTAGCAGTTTACTATTTTACCAAGCCAAATATTTGACATTTTGGTTATACATAGTTACATAGAGCGGACATCAGACATTAAATATTTATTCCTTTTTATACTTATACCCTCCTTTCCTATCTTATTTATTGCCTTTGCCTGAAAACGACCTACCTATCTATCGGCTATATGAAAAAAAGTATTAAAAATGAAATAAAGGAATATTGTTGCATGTAATATTTTCAAAAAAAAATTATCACATAATAACTGTCATCTTGACAAACACACCGCACCGAGCCACATAATTTTACTAACTTCAGTGAAGTGAAAATTAAAACTATCATCAAACACTATGAATCTGGTGAAAAAGTGAACCAGTTCTACAAAAAATATCTAGGCAAGGTAATTTCCTTAACCCTTATTTTTTCCATCAATAAATATTTGTTCTGGGTCAACAAGGTTTGTATTTCATCTTTTTAATTATTTCTCGCCTGGGAATCGAACCTAGAATATCGACAAAGAAGTCAATCGATTTGCCACTTTGTCACGTTGTTGGCATGATGGCTATTCGTTGCGCAAGGCGCAAGAAAGTGTTCATTATTTTTATGGCTGGTAGTTTAACTTAATAATAAAAAAACGTGTTTATTAAAAGTATACATAATTATTTGTTACGAAATTTTTCTATTAATAATTATATAACTATCATCGGGATTCTGATTCATGTTCTGAAGTTGACCTCCATTTCATAGAAGTATGTCGTTTGATTTCTGTTCTAGAATCCTGGGTTTGATTTCTAGTAATAATAAAATTTATATGCAATTATTTTTGAAGCATAAAACTGGCATAAAGCATAGACTGAATAAAACTGATTATTTAGAAAAAAATAGTCAGTAAAAAATGCCATTTTGCGATGAACTCGCCACTTGCCCAGGTTGCAAAGAAGCAACGATAAATAAAATAATGACGAAAAAATATTTTTAAAGGATAATTTGATGTTGAGAGTAATTGGGTAGTAAGGGTGGTCTATGAACAAATTGAAATACAACATCCCATCCCTTGCGTAATAATGCAATTTTGATATTAAAACCGTAAAGTTTTTCGCACCTTTACCTACCAACAGGATATTATACGACATTTTTTTATATATTCCTTAATAGACTAAAAGGGTATGTGAGACAGGACCGCCAGCTTCCGTCGCAACATAAAAAAACGAAAGATTTTGCAAGGATAATATTATAATAATATAAAGTATGGACCACCCGGTTCCTTATCCTGTAGTATAAATTATAAAATTATTTTCATTCAGTTGGCTATACTTTATTTCATCTAGCTTGCCAATCTGTTTTGTATTACATTAATATTTACTCGATTTGAGATGATATTGGTTTTGTTTCTTGACATTGTATTTTTTTATATAAAAAATGATTACCTATGTCCTTGTTAAACAAGTACATATACATCTTCCTACATTCCCTAAATTAAGCATAAAGGCTTGTTGTTTTTATGACTTGTATATGTATCTATAATATATTATCTTCTTCTTCTTCGTTTCCTCAATGCTGAGGGTCGTGATCTATGGGGCCGCCAATGGACAGAACGAGTCGCCTCCAGTCCTCTCTCCCCTCCGCAGCTCGCACCGCCGAATAGAGGTCGTTCCCGGTCATCTCCTAAATTTGGTCACACCATCGCGCAGGAGATCTGCCACTACTTACTTTTTTCCAGGCTCTCTCCTGGTGATGTGACCAAAGAAGCTTAATTCCCGGCGACTGCATACTGTAGTATCTTTCTTTTATTTTGAGCTCTTTAAGGATCGAGTCATTTGTTCTTCTTGCAGTCCACGGAATCCTCAGCATGCGACGCCAACATTAAATTTCAAATCTTTTAATCCAGGCACGATCACGGGACTTCATTGTCCAGTGCCCCGTTCCACCATTGTACTTTTCAACTTTTCACTTTTCGCTTTGCGATTTGAGAATTTCGCAAAGTGCAAAGCGATCGCGTTCCACGAAAAAAAAATGGTCACTTTGCGGCGTCGCCAAACATTTACAAAGTCTTTTCAATTGACGCTAGCGACACCTAGTGATAACTTAGTAGTACCGAGTGTTTCGCGCGTAGCGTACACGATCATTTGTCACCGTTCGTTCTTGTCTGTTCTGTGATTTCGTTGTTGTTGTTAGAAAATGAGCCGGAAAGACAATATTAAGAAAAAAATAGCCGTGTTGGAGATTATTAATGAAAAGAAAGGAGTTATTTTTGGAGTAATAAGTGACACTATCACTAATACAGTGAAACAACAGATGCTTCACTGAATTATTTGCCGTTGAGGAGACCATCATTTGCTTCTCTCAGTGCTGTTCTGTACCTTAAAATATGTGTAAATGAGTAGTGAAATAATCATATATATGTACTTAGAAAAAGAGGACATAATAATCACACAAACATAGTATAAATTACCTAAAAAAATCAGAATAAATCGTGTACTTAATCAAGACATATTCACACTGAGTGCTATTTATGCGAAAACATTCGAGGAACTGCGTGGGTAAAATATTTTCGAAATTTATCCTTTCTCTATAATTTCTTACAACCCCGTCTTCCTCATCCCTTTCTTACAATAATTTTTGCAAAATTTTATAGTAAATTTACTCAAAAATTCTAAACAAACAACTTCTACTTTCACAACTCGACGAATGGCAAATTTGAAATGTCAAAATATTCTTTTCAATTCATTCGCAAGGTTTGCAAAGTTTTTTTATGAAAAGTAGCGATGGTGGAACAGAACGGCTTATTTGCTTTGCAATAGGCGTCTACTTTTCGCTTTGCAAATTGCGACTTTTACTTTGCGAAAAAATGTAATGGTGGAACGAAAACAAGCCGACGAATTGCAAAGCGCAAAGTTGAAAAGTACGATGGTGGAACGGGGCACAGATGATTTTAATTTTGGTGGAGTTGGAAATATCTATCTTATATATATTATATGTAATTTCAGTACTTTCTTGTTTTTTATTCAGACTATATTTTATCACTTTGTAAAAACCACGTAATTATATTTTGCACGACCATAGCAAGAAATTTTCAGTTTTTATTTGTTTGATTCAACACATCAAACTAAATTAAGTCCGCGCAGCGACAAATTTTCAGTTTTTATTTGATGATTCAATTATACAAATCAAACAAAGTTCGCGCAGAGAAATTTTCAGTTTTCATTTGTTTGTTTCAACATATCAAATTAAATTAAGTCCGCACTGCGAGAAATTTTCAGTTTTTATTTATTTGATTCAATTATACAAATCAAACAAAGTCAGCGCAGATAAAATTTTTCTGTTTTCATTTGTCACAGACGAAATCATATAAAGTTCGCGCGGCGAGAAATTTTCTGTTTTATTTGTTTAATCCAACGAATCACATCAAACAAAGTCCACGCAGCGAGAAAATTTCAGTTTTTATTTGTTTGTTTCAATAAATGAAATCAAACAGTCCGCGCTGAGAGAAATTTTCAGCTTTTATTTTTGTTTAAATAAATGAAATCAAACAAAGTCCGCGCAGTGAGAATTTTTCAGTCACCTTGTCTTGTTTTTCAATTGCAATGCGAGTAAATGAAATGGTCAAGTTTGGATTTTTTTCTAGAAAAAAATGATTTTCTGATTTTTACCAAGGGTTAAGATACTTACCCACTACAATGTCGTCATAATTGACAAAATTTCTTCTCAAAATTGTCTTTTACGGTAGGTACACTCGAAAACAATGATAATAGTAAAGTTTTGAAATTGTAATGCACCATTTGCAGGTATAAATGAAATAAATATATTTTATTTTTTTATTTGATTGCAACCTTTCTTATCTGATTATGACATATTTAAATGTAATCTTAACTGTTCGTCGCAATTTAATTCATACTTGGTTTTATGGTCTTAATATAAGCGTTAATGTGGCAAAATTAGTATCAAGGATTGACTGTGTCCTTGAAAGCCTTTTTTATTGTAATATGGTTGTTGCGAGTATCATTATACCTCTGTAGGTTCCTCTCCTATTCATTTTCTCGCTACTAAGATGACTGTCATCATCTCCTAATTGAATTAATATTACAGGTTTCTGTATTGTAGGAAGCTTAGACGTTTTTACAGATGTGATAAGTGGAATTCTTCACGCGTTGACCGACGCCAAAGAAATCATCGTTAGTTATTTGACAAAGTAGCAATTTATAGCAATTTGTAGAAGAGAAAATAAAAGATATATCAAACTATTGTCTTGGGATGAAGGCCAATGACGTGTAACTATGAGCAAATCCTAATAATAAAACATTGGTTTTATAATAAATTTGTAACATAATAAAGATAATTAAGAATGCATTACTTTTTAATGGAAGAAAAAATGGAACTAGGAAACCGCTAAGAATTATGTTGGATTCGAACTTATGCACTAAATTATAATACTGTGCACAAAGTCGTACTACATTATATTATATTGTTTAATGCTTAATGTTGTGTAAATCCTTCAAACCTTATAATACGAGTAGGTTCCTCGATATGGAAGGATATAGGCGGGAGTTACCTTCATAATATTAAGTATAATATCATTGTCCTGTCTCCATATTGCAATATACATACATATATGGAGGTAGGATATAATATAATGTTATTGTTACATCAAGTGTATGTTCCGTATTCATTAACTTACATAGGTATTTATACGACATCCTTCCGTTTCCTGATACACAGAATGTTATGATAAACAAAATATAAGCGACAAAAACAAACTATATTTTACCAGAATTATAAATATTAATTGTACATATTAAATTTTAATATCTGAAAAAAATACAAGAGTAAAATTATATTACATAGAATTATGATGAAATAAATAATATACAATTTTTCGTTCTAAAAGTGTATATAATTAAAATATAATTGTATAATTGTTTCTCATTCATCGGTATCGCTTTCAAACATTGAAAAAAATAAATTTGATTTTTTACCAATTTTCATATTTCTAGTGCTTTTAAATTATAAATATCCCACATAAGAATTCAGAATGTGGCAACTTGTTATTAGGTGCGTGTTAAACTACCCCAGTTTATATAAATATATTTTTTATTCCAGAATTACTCTCGAACTTATGTTTTAATTTTTGGTTGGCAGGTACACTGAGAAAAAACAGAATTTTCTATAAAAAATCGTGTAATTATAAAGATTTGTAAAATAATAATTTGTAAATGGCATTCCTGTTAAAAAAAGTGCAATAAAATAGACTAAAAATAAATTTGACTTGTTTAGTTTGACTGATTTGGAAATTATATTCACTTTTTTTTGTATAGCAATAATTATATGTATATACAATTTTGTTTTTAAATGTCTCCTTTACACACAAGTGCATGCACTTTGGTTAAGGGCAATATGTTTTTTTTATTGTGTATCTTTTTCTGTTTTTTTTTTAATATAGGTATGTATTAAAATTAAATTAAATAAGTAAATAAATTTAATTTTCTGAATTATTGACCAAAAATAAAATATACATAAGTAGTCGCTTTAAAACCCGTGGTGTCAAATAACTCACTCGTGGTAAAAAAATGTAATTACCTATTACAATTATTTTGTAAATTAATAATTTATTTATGAATTGATTAAAAAAGAATCCCCGAAATATTCAAACTTAAGGTAAAAAGGTGGAAATTCAAATGAATTATCTATAGTAGAAGATAATCCAATACAAAAAAATATCCTTATGAGTTGAATAATGTTCAGGTTCGAGTGTAATACAGTAGCAAATAGTGTGTCAGTTGTCAGTAGAGCAAATGTCACAAGGCCGCTGTCTAGACGATGATCTATTGGGGTGACAGAAAACAACAGTAGTTTGTTCCACACTGAGTAGTATCAGAAGATAGTGAAGTAGTGAGTGACCAGACGTCTGCAGTGTTATGGCTTCCTTCAGTGTTACAAGCTGATGGGAACAGTAATGTGGTCAATTGGGCGTGAAGCAAAGGCCGCCTGCCCGACATGACCAAGTGTCGGATTACACGACACAGACTATTTTGCGGTACAAACGTTTAAATTGATATCGATTACGAAGTAAAATGTTCAAATATGTATGTGAATTATGGAAACGATTAAATGTACGCAGAGGGCACTCTGGTATAGGAAGCAGATAAACAAGCCTTCCTTACTGGCGTCCAACCCTCTCATTTTATGTTTCCCTGCTTAGACTTAATAGCATCGATTAAAAAGAACTAACTTCCAACTAGATCATTGACTGGGAAATACACTATGAAAGGTTCATCTATAAATCCATCCAAATTTCAATTCCTCCCAAACCGTTGTTCCACGGCAAAGGCATGGTCCAACGAGACGTGTCAAATATATGTCTATCAGACTACGACACAGCCTTATTAATAGTCACCTCTACAAGATACACGTGAGGATGCTTATGAAGAGGAATTTGAGACTCTGGACCATGTGTTTTGTAATGTCACATCTTCTCAATCAATATGTCACATCTTCTGTCATGAAATTCCCTGCATATTTTTTACCACAAAGCGAAATTTGGATCTATAATGCAATAACCTCAAGTTTCAAAATGATTTAATAACATTTTTATACTGGCATAAATCATCCTAATGATTTGGGGGAAATAAGAAGATATAATTGGAGTTCTACAGCATTGACGTCTAATTATTAGTATTTTATTTTGATTGGAAACAATTCAAATAAACTGTAAAACAATACAAAAACGCGCAAAATAAAGCAAACAATAATAATAGATATCTTTGTTGCATCCTTATGTTTTTAACTAAAATACACACATTTTTTTACAATTTTTTCCCAGAACTACTAATATAAGGGGTCATTACACAACCAATAATTATACAACAAAAAATAAAATAACTATCAATATCACACAATAATTCATGTTGCATTTATAATTCGCCTCTTTAATAAGTTTTATTTTTTATAAAATAACCGGAAATTATATACATTTTTACCAATATAATTCTGTAAAGGTCTGTAAGGTTAACTTATTTTTGCTTACGTCACATAACTTTTATAATTACTTTTTTTGTTTTGTTATGTAGTTTGTATTTTTTTTCTAAGTATGTTTATGATTTTATATTTTTTATCTCAATTTTAAAATAGGTTACTTACATTCGCTTGGTTAAATTTTTTTTTATAAACTTTATTTACATACATACATACCATCACGCCATGTCCCTCACGGGGTAGGCAGAGGGACATTTATTTATGTTTTATTATTTAATTTTCCTTTTTTATGCTTATGATTGTTTTTTCCACGATATTGTATTTCAATGTTTGCTTATTTTATTTACGTGTGCGAAGGGCTATGCTGCCGTTGATATATAAATAAATTAAAAAAAATCTAATTTCAAAAATGTGCAAACAATAATTTTGCTTAACCGGTAGGTACCACAAAATTAAATAAGGAGGTAAACGAAGAATGAAATAAAGAATTAAGGAAGAAATGGAGGGGGAATGAGAAGGCAAATAAAGTTTTTGAATTTTTGTTTGTAATATGTGCAAAATACAAATTAAATACTCAATTAAAAATATAAAGAAACAACCAATTGTATTTTGTGTAGATCAAAAATTACTAGTTCTTTCTTATTTATGTTAATATTTTTTTTAGAAAAACCATTCATTTCTAAAGAATTATAAAAGATAAAAGTTTTTTTTTGCTAAGGGCAACAAACCCAAAAATATTGCTTTAGTGAAAACATATTAGTTAATAGATTAACTTATGAAAGCAAATAAATCTTTGTGGAACCTCGATCAGTATTTTGAATAAAAATATAATAAAACCCTATTGTATCACGCAGTAGAGTTTAGCGTTGGTCACAACCGTGTCGTTTTATTTTTATTTGGTGTTGACGTTTCAGCTGATGTACAAAATTTTGATAAACGGTAGTGTTTTAAATTACGGTCTTTATCATTCACCAAAGTTTATGATAATTTAGACGTATTTCGTTAAAAGTTTTTTGTCATTCTCCTTACATTATACTCGACAGTGTGGAATGAAAGCTGATATTGCTATTCTGGGACCCAAAACTGTTGGGGTATATTTCGGTGTCCTAGATGCTGTCACGGTTTCCGAATTGCACGGTATCAAGTTCTCGGTTCCCACCCAAGAAGATTCAGCGTGTGATTGGATCTGTAATGAGATCTTTGTAGCTTTGTTAACAGTATATTTTTTGTGCCAAATCTTTAAGTATTTAATCCAATGTTTATTATTTCAGTAAGGAAGAAAGTCACTTCTTCAGTAGGGATTACAATCTGACACCAATTGTCAAATCAAAAACTACGAGTATTTTTTTTTCATTCCAAAATCAACAATATAAAAGATGATAGATTGAGTGTAATACAAAGTTTATAAATAAATGTTTATTTTCATGAAATAAACTTCATTTTCACTCGAATATTTTTATAATTACATATAATATTTTTATAATTGCATCATGATATCAAAGGTGGGCTGAATAAGTTACAATTACTTATGTTGCTATTCTTATTTATTATATTTGTTTAAAAAAATATTATTTTACGTTGCCCATTTTTTCATATAAAAAAAAATATACACAAACATCACCTAATGTAAAAGGAATGTTGCTTTCATTGTTTACATACGAATTTCTCAATAGATGGCGTTAAAATTTACAATAAGGTTTATCAGTAAATTCATATAATTTTTAATAAAAAATATAATTGAAATTTGTTAGAACTGAATATATTTTTTTAAATTTCATTGAGAGTAAAAAAAGTGATAAAGCTACCTTTCAAGCCACATTGACAACGAGTTACATAGATTATCATTACCCAAACAGTGTAGAATAGTTTTCAATTAAGTGAAGTACTTTTTCATCTCCAGCTATACTTTGTTAATTTGTCATAGATCGAGTCATACTGTTAAAAAAAATATATGACGTGATTTGAAGCGCGCCATTCTTAAAGTTTTATGTTGTTTTTGCACTCAGTGACTCAAAATAAATAATTGCTTACGTCATGCATACGGAGACGTATACTTCCGGTCTTTGCTTAAAACACCATAACCGTACCTAATGCCATCTATTGATGGAATATTGATTCTTCATAAACCCAACGAGCTTTCTAATTTTCACAAAAGGAAACATCCTTCAATTCGATTCGAAACACCTTTCTCAAAGTTTACATTATGTGTCATGATTCTCAGCAACGAGAATAATTTTTTTAAAATACAAATACCTATACAGAAACCATTACCTTATTAAAACATTCATTAAAAAAAAACTTTGGTATAAAGAATGTCGCGTGTTTAAAGTTTCAATAAAATTGATTCACGCATCATTTTTATTGGAACATATTATAGTGGCTGTGACCAACGATAAACTTCTTAATACTTCTCAATTTCATAATTCACACTAATCTAAAAATTCATTCGTGATATGGATGCCACAAAGTGAATTATGAAAATTTAAAATGGTTTAAATTCCAGTTCTCTGAGCGAGAAATTAAAATTATATTTTGAATCTTCAAGGTAAGACTGTTTCAGTAAGATATACGTAAAAAATATAGTATTGGTTGATCAAAAATGAAGTTATAAAGTTGCGATGATAAGAATGTTATTTATATTAATTATAAAGATGTTGCATCAGTGATAGACCCACACCATTTTTTTATGATATTTATAACATTTTGTATTATTTTCAAGTATTTCTGTTATTATTACAGACATATCAGTCGTAATTCTGTTAATTCATCGCCTACTTTGGTTTGGACTTTGGCTTGTTTTCCAAGGATGAATGATGTCCATACTCCAAAAATTGCATTAGATACCTGTCCCGAAAGGGAAAGAAGTAGATTCAGAACTAGATTGAGATGGCTGGACTACGTACTGTGCGATATCCAGAGAAATGGACCTGATAAATTTGACAATACTGGCGGTCGATAGGGAGAGTTGGAGACGTTTTCTGGAGGAGGTCAGGGTCCGTAGCGGACTGTAGCGCCAGTGATGATGGAGATGATGTTATTACAGACAAAACGAGAAAAAAATAATGCTTTAGAAGTAGATAATTCCAGGTTTATTTGGGTTATATAACATCGAGAAAAAATAAAGGTGAAAATTTATTTAAAAAATATTTTTTCGATTTTTGAGACGAAGTTCTGGCTTTTCAACTATCATTTTTCTCATAGTGTACAGAAATCAATGTTACATATTGCTCTCTCGGCATATATAACTACAGTGTCCTTGTACACTACTAATTGTTGGGGTGGAACTCTGTGATGTTTAGTAAAAGATGTTTCTTCTTTTACACTTTATTCTAACCACACGAATAGTACAATACAATATTTCAAGGTCAATATTACTATACAAATCACGGAGGTATTTACTATCAACGGCGAACGATGAATGCCCGCCCGCGCGTCCAATCCAACACTATATACACACACAGACATGCTATCTCTTTCACTCACATATCTCACAATAACATGGCGACTTTCGTCCATGCGTACTTTTATACATATTTTTGATATTCTGACTTTTATGAACTGATCAGTTTTTTATAGACTACAGTCTGGGTTTGGTGGTATCAACAAAAGAAACGGTAATAGTATAGTTAAAATACTTCGATTTGACGAAATTGTTCAAAAATGCGTCGTTTGACGGCATTAGATTTTAATGAAACAACCATAACTTTTGGATAATTTTATGAAATCGAGATATTGAACCATACTTTATGTACTAACTATACAAAGTATTATAACTGTATTATTTAGATTGTCGGCCTTCGGGGCTCAGTGGGTTAGGTATCTGACTCTTTAGCGAAAAGTTCCGGCTTCGATTCCCGGTGTGGAGACACAGTTTTTTTAATTGCGTTTTCAGTCTGGATCTGTGAGACGATAAATATCGTTAATCTCCAGAACAGGTACTATGTCAAATATTAAATTAATATTTGACATAGTACCTGTTAGTTGTCCGAGAAGCAATAGGTATAAAAAATATATCAATAATCCCACAGTTATTTTTTCTTCAAAACATCCGGAAATGTACCGGTAAGGGAACTGTGGTGGACCTTTTTCGCATTGCTCAGGAATAAATTGATAAAGAAATACTTTTACTCTAATCTTTGTTCGAGAAACACAGCTTAAGAGTTATTTTTCATTTTAAAGCTCAACAAACTCGAAAACCAATTTATTAATTTAGTTTTCATCATTTTACTATCAAATTCCCACACGTTGGTTACTTAACCTAAACACGAAATTCCTCGACAATTACTGACCAATTCAGACTCTGACGTTAGACGAGGATGTGATGTTTTTTTATGTTAAACTTGAAGATTTTTCACACCCTCTGAGATCGGGGGTAAAAAAATCTCTCTCAAGTAGCCCTGAGCTAAGCAGACAACAAATTCGTTACACATCTGAAAAAACAGAGAGGATATACCTAGATGATAAAAAACGAATATATTATTTTATTTATTACCTGATGTATATTTTGTATCTAACTGAAGTCAGGAACTATCATGCTAGGCTTTACTAGCGATTATTAATATTTTTTTATTGCTTCTTTATACTCGAGATTTTGATATCAGAACCGGATTGTTATTTTATAGCTTTTCATTAGTCACATTTATTTAAATTATTTATTTTCAAAAATAAAACGAATGGGTTGAGGTCAACGACAAACTCATCACTACCAAGTCACTCCACTAAGTATTGAAATTTTATAAAAATTTTATGAAATGAGTTTGTTGTTAAATTATTTTTAATTTAAATATTTTATTATGAAAATTTGATTATTCTTCTAAACATTTTATGAAAAATATGTGCTTTTTAAGCAATTTGAAAATAAAAATATAAAAATTTAAGTTTCATGAGCTTGGGGTCACTGAAATATATGACAATTAAAAAAATGCAAAGCACTGATCAGATATCCTTCAAAATTTAATAGGGCCTAAGCGAAAATTATATATACAATAATAAAAATTGAGAAAGAATTGAACGAGTACTTTAGTCTATAATCGATAAAGTATTATAAACACGCCGCACATAGTATACAGCACACACACGGTTACATTACGATGAAACTTTCAGATAACAATCTCAGCATGATACTAGTTAATAATCTGCAATAAAAAACAACCTTAATATTTTTTAATAATTCATAAACTCCTACTATATGTCTTTGGGGTGGTGAGGAGAAAAAAAAGGTTTTTTCTTTTCTGTTTTAACCATAAAAAATATGTTGAAACATTATGTACATACATACATACATACCATCACGCCGTTTCCCTATTTGGGCTAGGCAGAGAGAACCGAAAGCCAGACTCTTCTATCTTGACATACCTGTTTTGCCTCATTTACATTCATACATCGCGTCATACATGCTCTCCTATTGTTCTGACTTCGTATGTTCCCCTCTTTCAAAATCTCATTTATATGATCATGCCAGCTCTATGTGACGGATTTAATTAACAAATTATATAAAAAAAAAAAATTAATTCAGAAGCACAAGTTGACACAACGATGCCTATTAGAAGTCGATTGAACAAAACTTGAAGTAAGGACTTTTGCTAGTGAGAATATTTGGTAAAAAATTAACACTCCTTCGCAGCCTGTAAAAGTGATGAGTTTATTGCTTTTTGTTTGATATTTTTTAATTGGTCAGTGTAAGTGATTTCCTCATCAAGCACAAGATTGCAATCTTTTTATGAGGAATAGCAAAAAAAACTATTTTGTAAAAAATACTATAGGTACTAGTGAATTATATCTTTATGTGTATTATAACATTAAATAAATAAATTTAATAAATAAATAAAAGTGATGAGGTTAGCTGACAAAAAGTGTCACTTTGTGACTGATGGTGTTTAAGACTCCGAACGTCTTGGCTCCACACTACATTCAAGAACTGTGCCAAAAGAATGTTCCATCAGAAAGACAGCTTACATTGAGATCATCTGTATCACAGAGTACCAACTCATTAAAAAAATTTGATAGAGTCAGTAAGGCGACTTACTATGATCGCAGTTTCAGTGTGAACGGGCCATAAAAGCAGAATAAATTTCCCCTTGACATACGTGGAGCTCAGAGGATTGACACCTTCAGTAGACTTCTTAAGACTGCCTTGTTTCGTAGAGTTAGCCAACAAATAAGCTACAGCGCCCTTGGAGTGATCTTTTATCACTAAACGGCGCTTTAAAAATTACTAGCTGACCCGGCGAACTTCGTACTGCCTAAGATTCAATGAATGTCGTATTAAATTTTAGCTTAATTTTAATACGACATTCATTGATCGACGGATTTTATTAACGTTATAAAATTAATACAAATAATTTATTAAGTTCAATAGTTCATTGGGATATACCTAATAATAATATATAAAGAAGTAAAAATCCAATTACACTTTCTCGCTCGCGTTGCGGTGCGTTATAATTAATTTAAAAAAATTACGTGAATTTTCCTATATTTTTTTCATATTTTTTTCGATATATTAATAGTTATTCTGCTATTTGACGTTCTCGAGTTATAAATGGTGTAACTATCCTGACTTTGTTTTGTTTATATAGATTAGTATTCTCTCTCCCTGCCCCAAACAGGGAAACGGTTTTATGGTATGTATGTATTTTGATAATTTGAATGTCAGGAAGAATACCACAAATCCACGCATATGTAATTCTTCCGACACATTTTTTTCAATTTAGGTAGACATGAGATCTTTAAGGGGCAGGGTAAGGCAATGTAGGCAGGTCATATGCAAACTTTGTTAACTATTGTGTGAGAATGAACGTCCTTAAAGGTTTCAATCGTGTGCGCCCAAGTTAGTGTATTTGCATCGAGCGTTACATAAAATACTATGGTTTATTTGATTTTACAAAAATGTGAGAACATTGTGTGAAAACGTATCGAGCCAATGTTTAGATATATAAAATACCTATCATTTAAAAAAACATTCATGTTTCTAAGCCATATAAGTTTTGAGTTATGGATAAAGAATCTGAGAAAAGAGGTATTATTAAAAAAAATATTACGAATAAAGTACACAAGATAAAAGAAAGTGTATTGGACCAATGTATAGACAAATAATGAGAGAATAATATATATTTTTGTTGAAGACGTAACTTTTAAGAGTACGGCGTAATGAGCATCCAAAAAGTACCTTGGAGCCTATCCCGTCACCTTAATGCAAAATATAGGTTTCGTCGCGAAATACTGAAATCGATACACTTTTAATCTTCCTCCCTCTTATCCTTCTAATATCCTATCCTTCACATACCTAATTGTTTGAGTGAATTGTTGACTGCAGGGGCGTGAAAGAAAATTGGGAAATGTCGATAATTTAATTTTTTTAGTATCGTTGTTCATTTGAGTGGCCATGGAAATATTTTTAAATCACATTGAACCGTATATACGGTTCAATTTTTAGTCTTGGTTTCAATAAAACAGACAAAAACAAATAGGGCTTGAATTTCTTAACATAAAATTTTTGGCAAGCCAAAATTTTCGACTTCAATAAGCAATTCCGCTACTGATTGACTGTTGTTTTAATTATTTTCTTGAACTTCTTGATGTAATGCTTATTTTTGTCTTTCTTATTATACCATGTCTAAATAGAAATATTTAAATGTAAATGACCTGTTGGCTTCCCTAAATAGAATATAATAAAAATATTTTTGTGTATAGAAATCTGACTCCATGTCTGTATTATGAGGGATGTCCCAGAGTACATATATGACCCACCTTATGTTACCTTTCCTTTTGTTGTATAGAGAAATTGCATCCGGTCCAGGAGATTTCCCTCAACTCAACATCCCACACTGCACCAAGACACGACCCGGAGAGTTTAAAAATTACTTATATTTAACGACATCCTCTTTACTTCTTCCGAAGGATGTATACCATGTAATTATTTATTCCTTATATCAATTTGTGTAATGAATAGATGTTAGACATTAGTTATATATCTACCTATCCAAACAAAGATATAAATAATAAACTATATTTAATAATTTAATGTCGACCTTCATAGCATAGGGTTAAGTTGTTTGAAATCCGTACCGATGTCCTAGATTTGATTTCTTGTATATAAAATTATTTGCCACGCAATAATTATTACTCTGGATTGAAAACATTTTTACTAGCTGCAAGAAATTGGCCTTTGTCAATAATCACCGATTCAACAGAGTGCAAAAATGTAGAATCTTACGAGGAAAACTATTACCAGATAAAAAAATGTAATGTGTATTCAATATAAATAAAAAATATTTAATCGAATGCACAAATTAATCCAAATTTATGTCAAAAAATTAGGGCATATTTTATAATTATTTTTATTTTTAAATAAATGTAAAAAACACATTTACCGTACAGTTACATAGAACGACTAAAGTGTTAAGATTATTGAAAAAAGAACAATGCTTTTTTTTGTATTGTTATTTTTATATTTTTCTTATTAAGTTAAGTTGCTCTTATTATATTGAAAAAGTTATATTATATTTCAAAGGTATATTAAACGAAAATTATTTTCTGCTTATAAAAAAATCTTTGTTTGAAGTCATTTGTAAAAACAAAATACATTCTAACATTCAGTAGGTAGGTAGGTACTCTGCGGGCTGAAAATGCTGATTGGAAGAAATTGTCATAAGGTACATTAAAAAGTTTAAACAACAATATCACAAAATTACACCCGTATTTTTTATTTATTTATTTTTATAATATATCAAATAATAACAATATATTTTAATTTAAATATTACAATGGAATTTATTACGTCACTAGGCGAAGCCTGTTCCGAGGGAATATTAACAATAATTATACGCGATACAATTTCGCTGCATAAATTCTCAACAAACTTTAAGATATAAAAACATAAAAAGTACAAAAGACTAACTCATAAAAGAAAACCATGTGTATTTGTGAGGGTGAGGGTGTGTTTGCATGTGTAAGAGGATGATGTGGGGATATGTGTAATAAAGGATGTACGAGGGCGTTAGAAAAGGTCTTTTTCTGACTGGAAATATTATCTTAAAACAAACGCCACTTCTATCTCTGACTCTTCACCAGCTTTCCAAAATTATGTCCATACGACTTGACTTAGTCCAAGATATCAGATACAACTCTATTATATATTTTAGGTGCTAAAAATGTGTACTGTCTCTGGGAAAAAGTAGTCTGTGTATGTGTCGGTTGCAGCAAATGTCTATTTCGTATGTTGAAAGTCAGGTTATACTGTGGTATATATTTTGCTGTTTTAATTTAGAGACAAATATGAGGATTAAGGAAGCCTCAGGTCTTTATTTTTCTCTCTATTTGAAATAATATATCATTAAACAGTTATTGTGTTAGTTTTCGAGTAAAACATAAATTACCTAATATTGAAATACGAAAAAAATGAATCAAAAATTATTGATGGAAGGAATAAGTAAGCAAAATCTAACCGAAAATATACGCGTCGGAATGTCAGCGCTTGTTTACATTCGAATCTTACGGGCAGGTGTTTCAAACTGAGGGCGCGTGCGCGTCTTGGTCCGCTGGGTCCGATCACGGCCCGATAGCACCTTCCACATGCCCCGCGAATCCTGCGATGGATGCGCCTATGGAATCCTGCAGCGGCTGTTGAATCACTAATGAATTCTAATTGAACGATTTATAGGGAGGGGGGGACACAGTGGCGTAACAAGAGATGAGGGGACACTGGGCAAAACGTCATTGAAGTATCATCGTAATATTTAAATAATGACCAAATATAGGTACACATATTATGAAGGTGAGTACTTAAGTCAACTGACAATTGAGACCTAAGATACTTATTAGGGCCGTATTTATAAACCATTCTCAGTGCTCAAGTCGATACTTAGCACACAGAAATGTATGGAGTCATGCTAAGCATTGAGAAAATTCTTAGTACGTTTAAATTTAAATTCGGGCCTTATTATGGTAGTGAGTTTTTGACAGTCGCATGTTTAAAATAAGTGTACTAGGAGACAAGAAGAATGACTGGATACATACTATACGCAGTCTAAATTATCAGATGTGGTTCAGAGAATATCTATGCAGAAGTAGAGATGGGCAGGAGACAGCAAAACTACCATACCATCGCGCCATTTCCCTATTCGTGGTAGGCAGAAAGAACCGAACGTCATACTACTCTCTCTTTACATACACTTCTCAGTTCATTCACATCCATACTTCGTCTCATACACACTCTTATATTAGCCTACAGGCTATCAGTGAGTTTCTCATACAAAAAGGTCAAGTACATATTACATTCCTTAAGTTACAGTATTAAAATTATAATATGAGATACATTATTTTAATTTGTTTATTTTATTTATTTATTGTCAACAGCTTTGTACATACATATTACAATAGAGATTACAATTAAAATGAGCCAATTATAGACAAACATAATTTCAAATTATAATAACGCTGAAAGGTTACATAAATGAATAAATTGTTTGAAACCGACTCGCCAATGCAGATCCCGTGCAATAAGTGAATCAACCTACAGAAATATACGCAAATAATTTCAGTATTTCGATAAGTACCTGAACCCACGAATTAATTACATTTTTTTTATATAATTAAATTAGAAGTCAAATGTTTGTAATTACTTTCTGCAATAAACTTTTTGAATACAGTTTTAACTGAGGATATTTTATCAAGTTTATCCATTACCACTTGGAAATGTGTTTAGGTGGAATTATCAATTTATTTTGCACAATTTGTCTGGAATTATATTTATTTTTTACAGGTAATTTATATTCATTAGAGAAGTTATGCTTTAATATGACTCGATAAGTGTATTATTTGTTAACTGGGGGTATTCCTGTTATACTGAATATCATTTCATCATTGTCTTTAATTTTAAAATTCAAAATTTCCATTTATGCTATCGTGTCAGTTTTTCCTTAGCCGACCTATAATTTTCATGACTCTTTTATCAGCCTTATATGTATATATATATTTGTCAGACGCTCATCACTCATTCCTTCTATGTGACCAAACCACCTTTATTAACCACATTTATTTACATTTTACTTAAGATATCTCTTTCAATCATACGTTCTCGTCTAATATCCTCATTTCTTATTCTATCATACATCGTTTTACTACACATTCGTGTTAGTGACCTCATTTCAACCGCGTAAATTCTACTTTTATGCATCTACTGCCATGTCCATGTCTCAATAGCATACATTAAAGTCGGTACGACGATACCATTGTGCCATATTTCATAGTAAGAATGAAAAATAATAGCATATATTTTTGGCTTTAATTAGCAATTCATTGTTTAAAAGCTGTTTTATGTAAATTATGGCTATACAGCACGCTTAGTGACAACAAAGATTCATACCACGAAGAGTAGCTCATGAAGCCCTCTAGATTAGCAATCTTGGCACCACAGTGCAGAAAGAACAATCGACGAATGTGAATAAAAGATTGATCAGAGTGATCAAGATCTCTAGAAATAATAAACTCAATAGGAATCTTCCAATAGCAAGGCACCAGAATTTTATTTGAAGGCTTTAAAATTGTTCTTCGAGTTCACAAAATCCGCATGACCAATGTGACCTTGGATTTATGGGTTTATGGTTTGGTACTTATTCTTGAACTATACATACTTTCGCTATCGATAGTTGGATCTCATGTGTTACATGCAACTAGTATATGTTATGTATTTAAACATTTGTACATGTTATGTTTTGAAACATTTTTTTCATATGTGTCAATATTCAAATATGATACGGTATTTAAAAAGTGTTTAAAAATATTAAGGATCTAACTGTTAACATAATATAAAAGAGCTAGATTAGTTTCGTGAGGTGTGTGTTGCCAGATTACATTCTACTATGTGTTGCCAGATAACACAATAGGGTTGAACATAATAGCCCCACACGATGTTAAAATGTCTTTTATCTTTAAATAATATATGTATAACACTGTGGTGAGAAGGTTCACATCCTTTTATTCGCAACTGTTAACAATAATTATATTCAACTAACATCATCTGTAAAATTGATTCGATTATGCAAAAGAATAACTCGTTTTGTGTTAAATTATTGAAAAATTGACAGAGTTTCTAAAACATTCAAAGTGTTCACTTTGAATTCACTTTTTATTATTAAACTTAATATTGTTTCCTTCATAGGCGAAAGTTTCAAGTGAATATTACTTTAAAAATGAAATAAAACCAAACAAAGTTATCGGAGGAAGCTAAAATTAAAACCAAATAACATATTTTTATGTAGAACCAAAGTGAATTATCAAAGGAGGTAAAAAATAATACCCAATGATTTATTTTTTAGAAACTGAGTGATTAATGATTATCAGAGGAGGTAACAATTAAAACCCCATGACCTATTTTTAGAACCTGAGTGAATTATCAGAGAAGGTAACAATTCAAACCCAATGACCTATTTTTAAAACCTGAGTGAATAATGATTATCAGAGGAGGTAACAATTAAAACCCCATGACCTATTTTTAGAACCTGAGTGAATTATCAGAGAAGGTAACAATTCAAACCCAATGACCTATTTTTAAAACCTGAGTGAATAATGATTATCATAGGAAGTAACAATTAAAACCCAATGACCTATTTTTAGAACCTGATGAATTATCAGAGGAGGTAACAATTCAAACCCAATGACCTTCTTTTAGAACCAGAGTGAATAATGATTATCAGAGGAGGTAACAATTAAAACCCCATGACCTATTTTTAGAACCTGAGTGAATTATCAGAGAAGGTAACAATTCAAACCCAATGACCTATTTTTAAAACCTGAGTGAATAATGATTATCAGAGGAGGTAACAATTAAAACCCAATGACCTATTTTTAGAACCTGATGAATTATCAGAGGAGGTAACAATTCAAACCCAATGACCTACTTTTAGAACCAGAGTGAATAATGATTATCAGAGGAGGTAACAATTAAAACCCAATGCCCTATTTTAAGAATCTGAGTGTTATCAGAGGAGGTAACAATTAAAACCCAATGAATTATTTTTTAGAACCTGAGTGAATAATGATTATCAGAGGAGGTAACAATTAAAACCCAATGACCTTTTTTAGAACCTGCGTGAATTAACAGAGGAGGCGACTGTTAAAATAACAACTTATTTATTAAAAAAACATGAGCGTATTATCAGAATATGCGACATTTAAAATCAAATAACATTTTCCAGAACTTGAACGCTTCATAAGAGGAGATGACAATTAAAACATAATAACATTTCTAAGAGCCTGAGTGCAGTACCTACAGTAAAATTTAAATTTCATTTTATTGATTGATATTATTCTTCACAAGCGACTTGATGAATTTATAGGGAAAAAAGTTGAATAAAAAATAATTTTATCAACTTTCAAAATATGGCTCAAAGTTTTGAGACCACCTATTCAATTGTGGGGGTGTCTTTGAAAAAAAAAACATTGACTTAAAAATCCTTTTCAAAAGACTTAGGGTCGTTTCATCCCCTATCTCAACCCATTGTTGTATACCACGGGGACCTCTTCGCGTGATCGTTTAATTAATAATAATTATCATTTAGTTGTTATTGTTATATCATATATTATCTGTTCATACCACATACCTGGAACAACCAGCGGATGCGCCATCTCCTTTGAAGAGTTGAACCTACTTGATGAACGGTTATGGCTGGCATTTACTTTTTTCAATGGTGCTCCCATAAAACTGGTTTAATTACGGACTTTTTGATTTTATTTCCGTTTTGAATAATAAAAAAAAAACAATGGAAATATGACATGTTGTAAAATATTACTGTGACGGAAGATATTTTGAAATGATTCAGTACATAGACGTTTTAAAATTAAAAGAGATGTGAAATCTTAAACAGTATGTATATGTAGTATAACATGTGTAGTTGCATCTATGACTAAGATCAGAGGGTGCAAGACCAAGACTATACTTTGCAGCATCGAGAGTCTTGAAAGACTTAATGCGTGACTCTTGCGGTCTCGAAAAATTTTATAAACTTGTTTATTTTTAATTGAAAAGTAAGCATTTAATACATAATATCGACTTATACTGCAAATTGGTGTTTTTTGACATAATTCATTGTAATTACTGAATGTTTAGACATATTCCATTGTAATTACTGAATTTTATAACATATTCCATTGTAATTGCTGATTCTTTATAACATATTTCATTGAAATTACTGAATGTTATATAAAATATTTCATTGTAATTATTGAATGTTAATTACTAATAAAAAAAAATCAACTATATACCAATGGAAAGAAGGGATGGATAGTACCGTTGAAATATAACTAGGGGGCAAGTCTGGTCAATCGGCGAAATCAAAATCCTCGTTATTACCCATATCATTGATATATAATTATCATATGGAGTTCTATAACATCTTAAGATATTATAGAACTCCATATGATAATTATTTATTTATTTATTTATTTAAGTACATATACGGCCTCTAGGCCATTATAAAATAAAAGTTAAAAACAAAACACAAAACTCGCATCAAACAACAAAACAATTAAAAAGAAAAACAACAGAACAATTAATCAATACACAATATTCATAACATAATTCCGCATCGACCTGACACTAGTTAGTGTAATCTATGCCTGACACCACTACAGGCACCTACAGAGTTGATGTCCCGCTCACACAGCACTACAGACACAGTGCGAGAAAGAGACACCAACTTCCACAATACCGCCGTAACAATTCTTTTAAGTTGCCAGGTCGATATCAAATTAAAACATTTTTTCCTTTTACAAATTTAAAATAATAAAATAATCATTATATCACAACAAATAGTAAACACTAAACAATTCAATTAGCAATACGATATGGATAATCGTGAGGGTTTTGATTTCGCCACTTGTCCAGACTTGCCCCCCTGGTTAAAAACAATTTTTTTAGATTTTTTATAGATTTTACTAACGAAATTTCATTTATTTCAAGTGCTTCCAATACTACGAAGTCTTTATAAGTGTCATTTTCACAAATGATTTTCACGTGATGTCTTACACTTTAAATAACCTTATAAAAAAAGCTTTATTGAAATGATTATCTATTACCGGAACTTGATGGGTATCCCTGTTCTTTGTGTGGAATTAATTAGAGGTGAGCAGATTCAATTTACCATTGTATCATGCGGAACATCCCGCTGCTATAAAGGATAACAGTTAGATTCTTCTTCAGGGCATAAGAAAAAAATATATATTCGCCGATGGAGTCATTTCCTTCCCCTTAAATGCTTAACTTATTCTTAACACGTGAAATATCTAAAATAAAATAATAGAATATTTATTATGTGTTATTTATATTTTTTTAAAAGAAAGAATTTGTCTTAAAAACTAGTTGCATATAACACATGAGATCCAACTGTCGATGGCGATAGTATGTATAATTGAAGAATATGTACCAAAATATAAACACAAATTAATAAATATTTGTAGATATTTTATTTTCTATATAAAACATGTAGGTATGTTTGTCAGGATAGGATAGTATGGAGGTCAGTCTGTTTTTCCTACACAAAATATGAAAACAGTATGATGGTATGTATGTATGTTTGGAGATTTAAGTATCAAACTATTACGTCTTCTTACATATTGTGTATAGGCGACTACCATACAAATTGTATGAAGTGATGTCGTCACTAAATTCAATTTTTATAAAAATTGTTAAAAAAAATTGAGATTTACTTCTATAATATTCATATTTTTTATATAAAATTAAATTATGTAGTTGGGGTATTTCGGCTTTTTTTAGATATTTCTAAAATATTTGGAAATATATGCAGTTAAACTCATAAATTTATCATAAAATAAATATTTTTCTTACTAAAAAATGTTTGAGAAACCCTGGAAATTTTTTGAATTAATTAATTTGAGATTTTGTATTTTTCTATGTTTATACCAATTGTCAGCGTTCTAGCTTTTATGGTTTCTGAGATATATGAAAAAATAAACCAAAATTTCAAAAGTTGATAACCCCTGACTGAAACAAAAATTCACAATTCTGAGTATAAAATTTTTGTAGGCTTATAACTGTTTATATATTCTGCAAATTTGAGCTCTGTAAATTGAGCGGATCAAAAGTTATAAGGGACGGACACACACACACAAAACTCACATAAAATGTTCTACTCCTAATTCTGAGTAAATCCATGTATGGGAACATATATACTGCGAGGCCTATAGTTGGTGTTATTAGCATGCAAAAAGTCAACTACGCCATACAAAATGTTCCTTCGTACACGCATCTTGCCTTAATAATGTCGATTCATTCAGAGAATTGAATTCTCATGAACAAATCGGCAGTTGGACAAGTAGGTACATATATTTACCCTCATAAATTCCCCAAACTAAGCATAAATTCTTGTACTATAGGTGAACGAAATTGGTCGTGGCGGGATTCGAACTCGCGACCACTTGATCACTAATCCAGCGCGCTAACCGCTTTGCCACCACCCATCTAAATCTTTCTTTGGATATGAATCTATGTTGTCTTTGAAACAATCAAAATAAAAATGGTATAAACTTAAATTAGGTTTTTTATAAATTTATTATAATTATCTTGTCATATTATTAATCAAATATGTCGGCCTTCATGGCTTAGTGGGTTGGGTATCTGACTCCTGGTTCGATTCCCGGTGGAGACACAGTTTTTTAATTGTGTTTTCAGTCTAGATCTGTGAGACGATAAATATCGTAAGTCTCCAGAATGTGGTAACTTGTTATTGAGTGCATGTTAAATTAATATTATTTGACAAAGTAATATTTCACATAGTACCTGTAATTTGCCTGAGAAGCAATAATAAATAAATAAATAATCAAAATTGTATTCCTAGTTTTATATATTGACAAGAATGTAATAACAAAAATATAAAACGAAATATTAAATTTATGTTGATACTCTCTTCATAGAGTTAAGAACTGTTATTCGAAAGAGGAGCATCGTAAATATATTTACACACTGTTTAATTCAACATACATTATCAAGTTTCACAAATACTTGATATTTTAAAGTTTTTTTTAAATTAAAGAATATTTTTTTCTACCATGGGAGCAGCGTTAGAAAACCTGTTGTTTATAAAAAATATTACTTTTGTTCTAATTGATTACTGTGAAGAGCCGATTGTGGTCGAAGTAGCAATTCTATCTCCCAAAGAAGAAGAAGAATTAGATGTGTACGAATGATAAACTTCAACGATTAAGTTATCCAATATATATCTTTATAAGTGGTGAATGGTTCCCGGAGTCGTCTTCAATACCAACTCATAGTTCTCTGACATATTGTGCAAGTCATGGACATCCCTTGGAGGTGTTGTAGTAAAAAACGCATTTCTTTTTATCAACAATTTTATTGTGTGAAAATAGATTAAGATGTGATGTAAGTATATAAAATCGATCTTCATTTTTTTTATTTTTATATTTTAAAAAGTTTTTGTTTATATTAAACCATATTTATTTAACTTCAAGACGCCACAGAAGTTCTTTACTTGCATAGTAATTTGCTGATGAATTTAACTGTTATTTTTAATTAACAAGAAAACGACCTTCGTGGCTCAGTTGGTTGGGTATCTGACTCCTGATCCAAAGTCCCGGGTTCGATTCCCGGTGGAGACATAGTTTTTAATTGTGTTTTCAGTCTGGATCTGTGAGACGATTAATATCGTAAGTCTCCAGAATGTGGCAACTTGTTATTGGGTGCGTGTTAAATTAATATTTGACATAGAACCTGTTAGTTGTCCGAGAAGTAATAAATAAATAAATAAATAAATAAATAAATAAATAAATAAATAAATAAATAAATAAATAAATAAATAAATAAATAAATAAATAAATAAATAAATAAATAAATAAATAAATAAATAAATAAATAAATAAATAAATAAATAAATAAATAAATAAATAAATAAATAAATAAATAAATAAATAAATAAATAAATAAATAAATAAATAAATAAATAAATAAATAAATAAATAAATAAATAAATAAATAAATAAATAAATAAATAAATAAATAAATAAATAAATAAATAAATAAATAAATAAATAAATAAAACATATATTTAAATAACTTGATACTTTGCAGATATTACTTTCTGGCTCGTTTTAACTAATCAATTAAAATAATCACTTTTTTATTTAATGTTAACTGGTTTCAGAGCTGACCCGCTCCCTCATCCGAACAAACTTATATCTACTATAAATATAAAATGGTGTAAACAAAAAAATAATTATTTTAATTTACATAAAAGTAGGTATAAAACATATATTTTACTTTGTATTTTCAAGAAAAAACTAAAAAAGGAACATTATCCCTCAACACCTGATCCCGATTTCCTCTTTTTGACTTTTCTCTATCCGTCTTTTGCTATGAAATATTTTCATTTTTTTTTTGTTTGAAATATATTTTTTCCAAGATTTTATTGCTTTATTTATTTTGTTGATGTACATACACAATTTTGTCATACTATCTATGTAATCTTGTTTGGAACAAATTACCTAATGGCAAAAGCACGCCAGTGTCTGTATGTAAGTATGTATATTTTGTTGAGATGTAAAAAATAAATGCATTTTTTTACATCTAGCATAAATAAAAAGAATATAAACAAGTTGAAAAAAATAACAAATTTACACAGCATGAATTATATAAAAACAACAAAAAAAGGAAAATATTCCAATTTACACAAAAAAACAAAGGAAGCCCACAATATCTTAAGAGATATTAAAAAATACACATATAATTTTACATATGTCTATATTATGTAAAAATAAAATAATAAATAAATGGTGAGAGTATAATTTTTATATTCCTTTTTTTGCATGTATCATTAACATGTAAATTATTTTTTTATTAACGGCTTCAAGTCAGATTATAAATATGTATTTTTAAAAATTCACTAAAACCACAACTCAATATTGTTCTAAAAAATATACAATGCAGTATTATTTGATTATATCAATGTTTCATATGAATAATTAAAAAATATAACTACTCGTTGTTATAAAAATAGTATTCTTTAAACTTTTACCCTTCTGTAACAAAAAAAAAAACGATGAGCAAACCCAGGGGTGGTAACTGACCATGACTATATTTCATACATCACAAAACCTCCCTTCAAACGTTATTCTTCCCTGTTATACCTCATTTGTTACGACCGTTGCTTTCTGTCGTCATACACGTAAAACAATATTCAATTTTGTTTGGTATCAAATTGCAATTTGATGATATTTTGTTTAAACAACATCAAATATTATAATTCGAAAAAGGGTCTGTGAAGAATTTTATTTACATTGTTATTCAATAAAAATTTACCCACCTTTCAGCTTGAATGATCTTGAATTTTATATGTAAGTTCCCAAATTTTACTTGACTTTAAATTTTGTATGCTAATCTGTTTTATTGATTCACAATGAATTTTGTGTAGGTACTACAACATACTATCACAATGGGTGTCTAAACTATACATCGACTAATATTGTATACGAAAAATGTTTGCCAAACGATTTGAAAATGAATGTTAGCATGTCAAAATTATGATTAAAATATTACCCCTGATGTTTCTTATTTAAAAATATCTCCACGAGTCCACGAGTGTGAGTGAATCTTCCATTCACATTCGTCGATTGTTCTTTTGCACTATGGTGCCGAGATTGCTAATCTAGAGGGCTCCATGAGCTACTTTTCGTGAAATGCATTTTTTTCTTGTCGTTCACTTAGTGTTCTGTGAAGGGGCCGATTACAGTCCCCATATGCAGAGTGGGTGATGGTGGAAGTAGCGATTAGAATATTTTAAAAAGTATGTGTTGGTACTGAGAAAAGAATGTGTGGAAACAATAGATGTATTATTGAATGTTTTGTCAAGAATGCGTGGCACTAGGTACTACATAATAGAACATGCAAAATGCTCACTCCGAGTTACACTTTCTAGTAATTTCAGTTTCAAACAAGTATATTTTTTTGCATTGCTTCTCGGGCAACCAACTAGGTCAAATAATTGAACAAGCACCCATTGACATGTTGCCACTTTTTGGAGACATATTTTTCGTCTCACAGATCCAGACTGAAAACATAATTAAAAACTGTATCCCCACCGGGAATTGAACCCGGGTTTCAATCAGGAGTCAGATATTTAATTTACTGAGCCCCGAAGGCTGATTTATTTAAATAAACTTTTTTATTTTCAAGTATAGAAATGTCATTTGTTGAGAAAGGTTTTATCTGGCGAAAGATTAATTTGTGTGCCATATTTAAAAATAACAACGGAGTTAAGTGTGTAACACAAAGTTCAAAGTGTATTAATTTTGTTGTTATTTTTGGAATACATCTTGTTTGACTATCGCAACTATGGAGATGATTAAAGATGCCACTTTATTTACCCTTTCCTTAATAAATTACACAGGTTAGTGTTTGAAATAAGACACCCTTTAAGACTCTGAGATAAGCGCTTGTTTTTGTCGATTACATTATCACAAAATATATGATATTATCAGCATATCACAAAATACATCACATCTTCTTCTTCTTTTTAGCCCCTTTCACTCCACTGCTGGATATAGGCCGCTTCCTGGGTTTTCCATTTCTCTCTATCCTGGGCACTCTGCTTCCACCCATGTCCCACCAGTTCGACAATATCAGCAGTCCATCTTCTCTGTGGTCTCCATACACTTCTTCTATTATGATAGGATCTCCAATTCAGAAAGAGTGGGAAGGCTAAAATGGCAATGGGCAGGTCATGTGACAAGACAGAGAGATAATAGATGGACCCCCTGAATTCTGAATTGGAGACATCATATCACAAGACATAATATCACAAATAATACATCATAATATCACAAATATATCAGCAAAACAGGAAGAAAAAACAAAACATATAATTATTTAAATGAAATAAACGATTAATCGATCAATCGACGCCAATAGGACTATAAAGAGTGTCGATATACGTCTTGTCTTGTCTCACCTTGTCGTTCTCACGAGATCTACTGCATAATAGTTAATAATTACTAGTTGCATGTAACACATGAGATCCAACTGTCGATAGCGATAGTATGTACCTATTATAATTGAAGAATAAGTACCAAACTATAAACTCATAAATCCAAATCATTGAATATTTAAGGATATTTTATTTTATATACAACACATGTATGTCAAGATAGGACAGTATGGAGGTCAGTCCTTTTTTCTACCCAGAATATGAAAACAGCATGATGGTATGTATGTATGTTTGGAGATTTAAGTATCAAACTATTAAGTCTTCTTACATATTGTGTATAGGCGACTGCCATACAAATTGTATGAAGTGATGTCGTCACTAAATTCAATTTTTATAAAAATTGTTGAAAAAAGTTTGAGATTTACTTGTACAATATTTATATTTTTTATAGAAAATTAAATGATCTAGTTGGGGTATTTCGGATTTTTTCCATATTTTTAAAATATTTTGAAATATAGGCAGTTAAACTCTTTTTTTTTAAAAAGAGTTTATAATAATAATAATGGTGACTTTGACCAATGTTACCTAAACTGTCACAAAGCTGGGTATCACCTAAGCTTAGGTAGCCCCTAACGTATCGTTTGGTTTTCACCAGTCTATTTTATCTGTTCCCTAGCTAGGAATTCAAAACTATTATTTTTGTTTATACAGTGGCAACATTTGTATTTGGAATGCATCATATTGCATCATGTTTTTTCTATGACTGTCACTTTCTGTCAATTACGTTGTGATTTCGTTCAACATTTCCAAATAATTCAGTTTTCGTTTAGTTGATTTTAGTTATTTTCTCGTTAATAAGTAACTATTACTTGTGCTATTACTAATAATATGTATATTCAATGCCTAAAAATGCAATAATGTTATACATGAATATTGAGGACATCATTTAGCAATTTTGTCGTGTATTTTAGGAAATGCCAATCGAAAGAAAACGGCAACCAAATTTTACCGTCGATGAGAGTTTGAAACATTACGGCATTTATAATCCTATTCATTTTTATTTTCAAAATGCGTGTAAATCGACGAAAAATTAAAATTATAAACACAATTGACAATATTATGCTACTAAATCGCTATATACTGACTGTCATTTTGACAGTTGTTTCTTAAGTATTCGTTTAGGTGGCGGAAATCGGCTCCCCAGAATAAGGGGGCTCTTAGCGTCTTAGGTAACTCTTATGTAGGTGGTGAAACGAAAATTCACGTTAGGTGCTACATAAGAATTCTTAGGTAGCACCTAAGAGTTAGGGGACGTTGGTGAAAGTGACCATTAGAGTTTAAAAATTTATAATAAAAAAAAAAAATTTCTTAATAAAAAATGTTTGAGAAACCCTGGAATTTTTTTGAAAAAACTTCTTTGAGATTTTGTATTTGTCTATGTTTATACCAATTTTCAACGTAGTTATAGCTTTTATAGTTTCTGAGATATATGGAAAAATAAACCAAAAATTCAAAAGTTGATAACCCCTGACTGAAACAAAAAATCAAAATTCTGAGTATAAAAGTTTTGTAGACATATAACTGTTTATATATTCTGAAATTTTGGACTCTGTAAATTGAGCGGATCAAAAGTTATTAGGGGGGGGGGGACACAGACACACGAAATTTTCTACTCTAAATTCTGAGTATATCCGTATATGGAACATATATGCTGCGAAGCCTCTAAATTGGTGTTTTTTTTACTTCAAAGTTGGAATAGCCGTGAAAAAAGTAGACCCTGCATACAATTCCTTCATACACGCATCTTGGATTTAAACTGCCTTTTCCTTCAATAGAATTTCATTCTCTTGAACGAATCGACAGTTGGATTATTTGATATGAACGGTAAATCAAGAGATTGATATAAATATGTAGGTACAAAACAGTGGATAATTCAATACAACATATCTCTGCATGTATAAACCAATTTTTTAATAGTTTGCAGCTTGTCTCCTCGGTAGAGTGATCACCCCAACAGTCATATTCTGGTCTTCCTATCGCCTCTGAAGGTACATGCCGCGTGCCCTCGTTTAGGACACGTGTGCACTAAACTGACCACCCTTCCCAATAAAACTACAACTACCTTCTTTCATACATACAAAACACTCACCCTATCTAACACAAATACTTGAAGGTATGTGTACATTCAAGACGAGTAAATCATTTACTTAATGTTGGCAACAGAATGAGGACTCACCTTTGTTTTGGACGTCATAGTTTGAGGATTTTGGAATACTACGGCTTTGAAAAAAAACCGTTGGAATTGAATCTATTTATTTACAGTTACAAACAGTCACAATTACAAAATACATTAATAAGACAGTTAAAGACCAGAAAATGTAACACAAATTTTACAAAACTAATATTCATTCAGTGAATCTGAATCAAAACGATCTAGGAATGGATTAAAAGGGAAGATTAACAATATTACTACATGCCACCACGATAGGAACTCCATTACGCTATAATAATTAATCATAATATCTACAAATTCATATACATACTCGTACATACATGCAAATGCATACATACATAAATATATTAAGAAGAAATAAGTTTATTACATTGTTAAATTGATTTATAGACATCTCCTAAATACCCCTGAAGATTCAGGAATAAGTCAATGGGATAAAAGATGGGTCGGTGGCAGAGCGGTTAGCGCGCTGGGCTGGTAAACCAGTGGTCGCGAGTTCGAATCCTGCCTCGACCTATTTCGTTCACCTATAGCACAAGCATTTATTTGCTTATTTTAGGGAACGTAGGAAGATGTATATGTACTTGTTTAACAAGGACATATTCATTTTTTAATAAAAAAAAGTCAATATTTCCACAGTATGTATTAAATTTGGAGCAAACTCTTATGATTAACATTTTTTGTGTATTATTTATAGATTTTAATACATATTTTTATCAACTTACTGAGTGGAAATGTTATATATTTTTTCACTGTTTTGTGGCAAAAATAAGGAATTTGGAAGATGTAATGTAAGTAATTCAGGAGTTATTTGACAAATACCAATTTATTATTATTGAGACGATGTAATATTATCACTTACGTATATGAGCACCTCTTCTTCCTTGACAACAACACTTAATCACTAAACGAATGTTTAGTCTCAAAATAGTCATGAGCAGATCGAAAGGCATCGGAAATTGAAGATCCTCTAGCGGACTTGACAATAAGGTCACTCCGTTGGATCAGTTTCATTATACCTCCACGTTTCTCATTTCGACGAGATTGACGAGGTGCCTTCTGATTATAAAATAAATTTAATCTAGAAAGTTAACTAATAAAATAATAGTGGTGATATTTGAGTGGATAGAGGAAAATTCAAAGACAGCAATATTATTGATAACACTAAGATTGGCGTTTTGTAGTGCAACAGTAGGTAGGTTAATATTAATTTGTAAATATCTAAAACTCATCACGAATAACCTAACCGAACCTAACTTTATCTCACTGATGAAATATTCATAGCTGGTAGTAAACCATTGTTGTAATATATTGAAAATAATGTTCTGTCAACGTACTTAATGAACGATGACTAATTAGCTGACGAAAATCCACGGGGTAGCTACCCTAACATAAGGGATATACAACCATACATACATACATACAGTACACTACTAATAGTATTAATTATGGACACTGTTTTCAATTTCATACACCTTCAATGAGCTATTTTATATGGCCGGTTTAAAAGAATCCCACTTCTCCCTCAAAATGAATGATTAGTGCATCTACAAAAAAAAATAAAACGAACTTTCTAGAACCGGAGTGGAAATTGACCCTGCACTTACTCATTCGACCACCAACCATAGGGTATGAAAAGCGATACAACGCTCGACACCCGATCGTAGTTTCCTTCATTTACCGTCTTTATTAGTTGATTAATATCTAATCGTGTATTTTTATTAATTAATGCAAAAACACTTAATGCACTTGCGCAACGTTCACCAATTATGCCTCCTTATTGAGTTCCCTTATCAATGTAATATTTGAAAGTTCTATATATTTGAATAATGCTCACCTGGAAATAGGACATTATTACTATTACCATCTATGAAGTAACGAAGAAACCTTTTTTGTAACGCCATCTATTGAGAAATTGGTTTATTTGTAAACAATGAAAGCTACAGTCCTTATAATTGAGGTGTGTCCAATGTTTTCGTATATGCATTATAAAATATAAAGAAATATTCTATTTATATTTACATTGTTGAGTTAATACTAACTGAAAAACTAATTTTGCGTGGTATGTGGCAGTATCAAGGGTGTAGTAGAAAGCGGGGGCAAGGGAGGGGGTGAGCGTTGACCTAACGGGAACATGGACAGTAGTGGTGAAGTGTAGGGTTGCGTCTGATTATTTATTATTTTCTTGTGATTATTAATTGCTTTGTGTATTTCTAATGTCTCTAGATTGTTTTGTTTCAGTCCGTATGTGTGTTTATGTAATAATTGGGTGTTTGTATTGTCAAATGTATGATTTTCTTGTATTAGGTGGTTTGCATATTCTGAAAAACCGTAGTTTTTCAGTTAGTATTAACTCACCTCTCACCTGAGGAAGATAACGGAGGTTATCGAAACATGTTGTGTTTTAAAAAAAAAAAAAATAACTAGTGAAAATCAAACAAAGTTTATTAATTTATTTTAAATTATAATATAATTACATTGTTATTCAATTAAAATTTACCCACTTTTCAGCTTGAATGAATCAAGATTATAAGAAGAAGACATAGCTGCATTGATAAAAAACAACTTTAGCGTCACAAAAGGATATGCTCAGTTATGTTGCGGGAGGATTGTTAATTATAATTTCATTATTTTTAAAACTATCATGTTTATTTATTTAATTCGCCTTGAGAAAGAAGTGGTCCAGGTACCAGGCGAAACGATTGGCATGCATTTTTTTTGTTGAACATGGATTTTGAAAAAGAGACCGAGTGCTTGGTGCAGACCATTCTTGCATTATTCTTCTTGGTGATCCAGACGAAGAACAAGGGATTTTTACAATCTTAAGTTTAATGCTGTCACAAAAATAAGTTCAACAAATTGTATTTATTCACTTTGTTCAATACCACGGATGAACTATTTTATGTGACCAGTTTTAAAGCGACTGCTTCTTCCTGAGGACGGTTGACCAATCAAAAAATATGTCATAACGAATTATAAAGAAAAAATTGTGTGCCACAAAATTCTTTCATTCATGTGCCACAATGTAGTTTAACCAGCTACAGGTGGTCGGATGTGCATTGCCTTACAAAAGGAATAACGATACGTGCATGTATCCCCCCCCATAACACACCAGTCTCTAAAAAGGCAACATTCAGATGTCATTTTGTTTGTGGTATTTTCGCTAAATCGGGTCTTACTAATAGACATCAGAAAGCGATGATAAAATTTACTGAATATTTTTAACATGGCTATGTAGGGGACATCAGCTATTGGGATTTAGGTGAGTTATTTAGAAGCGCACTACGTAGCGTTGGGAGGGTTTGACATAAATAAATAAAATATTATGAAGGAAGAAGAAAAAACATCAACGAATAATAAAGAAATAGGAAAGTGCAGAGAGTTATATACAAAACATAGTGTATCAAGTGTGTACCCCGTTAACACATACAAGTAATGCACAATAATACAACACGCACAATGGGGTAGTGTGTGTGTGGTTCAATCAAGTCGAAAGATCTGAATTTAATAATATCAAAATAAAAATAAAAATTAATATTGACTGATTTGCAAATTATATTCACTTCATTTTGTATAGCAATAATTTATTGTAGGTAAAACTTATTATTTTAAAATGTCTCCTTTATACTCAAGTGTTTGTACGTTGGTAAAGTGCAATATGTTGTTTTTTGTTGTGTATTTTTACTCTCCACTACTATGGAATAGTGGAGAGTCATGATTTTGCAAAATTTAAGCGTATTTTTTTTATATCTAATGATTGTGTATTTTAAATATGTTGTTAGGGCTCCCTGGTTTGATGTTAACGCAGTAAGTTTGGAGTAATACTATTTATTTTTACTATAAAAAATTATATGTATATTGTGAATAAAATATACAACAAAACCTGTAGGTTAAACTTCTATTTTAATTTGTAACAAAAAACAATAATTTGACATGTAAGAATAAAAATGAGTGTTGCCATTAAAATAAAAGATTGAAAATTAAACATAGGTATGTATTATATTATATAAATAAAATAATAAGTCATCACATTCAAAATTAATACATCTAGTGTGTTATACCCACTGGCAACACTGAACACTGACTGACACAATATTCAAGTATGCACCCTCCATTAGTCCAATTTGATAGCCAATATGGGAAATTTCAATCAACATTATCATAAATAGGTACCTACCTATCTATCTACAGCAGTTTAACTGGTGGACTTGTTATGGGTATCAGAGGGGATGTCCAGAGAAACAATATAACATTATTTATTGTTTTATGAGAGATATTGTCTATGGGGATAATTTGTATCATTGTCAAATGTCAATATTGAGTGTAAAACACCCAATTTGATAATAATATTAATTAGGGATGCTGACAAGAAGAGTACGAACAGAGCGAGACAGGAACACTCATAGAATATTTGATAGGTATTTGAAAAAATACATCGCTTTATTTTACAATAATAATACTAATAATATGACTAGTATATATGACAACTAACCAGTGTTTCCAGCTCAGAGAAGCAACATTAGCGTGAGAAATGAATTTGAATAAATTTCTCCTCTGCTGGGGATCGAACCCAGAATGTTCATAATAATGATTATGGTGTGGGATTCTGAGCGATTTGTTCTACCCACCAGGAGTACATTGTTAAAAAGCGACATTTTTCAGTTTTCATTTTTAGGTGTGACGAGGATGCAGTATGGGGATGCACGCATGTGTTGTGCTTCCTTTTATAAGGTATTGCACACCCGCACACCTCTCACTGTTTACTCCACATTATGATATAATACCGTGAAGATATGTATGTATGTAAAGTTAGACATATTTTCAGATTAATTTTCACAGTCTGGTTGGCAAATTTCCATAAGGAGCCGTTCACAAGGGGTTTCAGATGAAATTAGAATGTGTTGGTTGGCTAACATCTTATTTTATCTTACTGGTTTACTAAAGTCATATTTTATAACGTTAAGTTTCATTTTTTGTAAATGCATTATAACGTGAATTATATTTTAAAAGAAATGAATAGGAATAGTATAAATATGTAAGCAGAACAATCGGTGAGCAAAGAAAATAAGAAATCAGTCTTGTACATTAATTAAATAAACAAGACTATTTAATATTTTAACTAAATAGATACATATTTCACGATTTAAAAATGACGGATTTTTTATACCCGCAGCAATTTCAAATTAATATTTGCCAAAATTAATGATTTTCCAAAACAAACAATGAAGTAAATATTATTAGCAAATGATGCCTCCCTTTCTCTATTGTAATGTGGGTCCTCCATTGATATTTCCGCGCTTGTCCAATTTGAATTTGGAACGCGAATTGTGATACCATATGGTCTGAATTATTACGAGTTTTAGGTAAGTAGGTACCTACTTACATATAACTATGGTATGCTCCAAATTCAATATTGATACATCGATAATTCATTTTAATAATCACATAGATGATATTTATTTTATAATGTTTACCTTCAACGGTTTTTGGTTCATCTGTGAAATCCATCACAAATATTTGGGGATAATTATGTTATGATTAGTTATTAAATTTTTTGTTTCATTATTTTTTTGCTACTCACCACCATCGGCTCTACATATAGGAACTGTAGGTAATCGTTTGCAGAGCACTATGGGAACGACAAAAGTATGTACCCACAGCATAAAATTTGTGTATTTAAAATTATGTATACATTAGCTAGTGAATCCCTTTGAAATAGTAACTCCGTCATTAAAAGATTCACATACATGGAGTTTCATCAGTTTCAGATATTAAAATGAAAGGCATCATAGAAATAAACATAGCAAATGAACGAATGAATGATTATATATTTTCAATGGTATAAAAATTACAAAATTACAATAATTTTTATTTAATTTATATCTACCTTATTACAATTTTATTGCCTCACTAGACATAGTCTGTTCTGAGGCAGTACTAGTTTAAAATTGCTATGGCTACTCTACGATCATAAGATTTATATTTTTAACATATTCCACCCACACAGGATAATGACTACCAGGATTAAAAACGCATAGATAATAAGAGTGTTTCGACAATCTAAGTTTCCTATCAATGTATCTAAAGCTGGAAGAAATTGCTGTTTGGCAATTAACACGTGAGCTCCTCAACGTCTTCCATGTTTAGATTGAATCTTTCTAAAATTATTGGTGTTTTAATATATTTTTAAAATGAATGATGAAATAAATACACGCAGTTTCCTATACCTACTACAGAAAAATGCTTTTGCTAAATATAAATAGAATCGGTCGAGACCATATTTTAAATCCGCATACAATAGATTAAATAATATGTAATGAAAATTTTCGATCGCCATTTTGTCAGAAAATGCAACGAATATTTTAGTTAGAACATAAGTACAAGTAGGTAGACACAAATTAAATTAATTTTCTGTCTATGTTTGTAAACTTCGCGATTTCAACGTTACCTACGATATTAGGTCTAACCACTTCCCGCGGTATCGCTAGCTGTCCTTGTATAGTGATCGTCACATTTTGGCGGGATAACCTACCCAGAATATCGTCAGTGTCAATATAATGGTGCATAGAAGATGACAGCAGGGGTACAGAACGATGTTTCTGAAAAAAATATTCTATGTCTAAAATAATATTATTAAAACGTAGAAAAACTAAATTTTTATCAAATTATTTACTTGAATAATGTATTTGTTGTATATAATTCATATTATCTGTGTTGCAACCCATTAAGATTCTTTTAACTCAAAATATAGTTAAATATAATATGTAGGTACTATGTACCTACCCAAACCTATCTTACATACAAAAAAGACGGCCTTCATAGATAAGTTAAACGTAAACAAATGAACCTATAGTTATCGCTAAACATCTAGAAAATACACACGGGTGCGCAGAAGACAAATAAAGGTAGTGTGCTTGGTTGGTTTGATCACGTATGTGCGTAAACTGACCCCCTCAACGCCGAAAAATTTCAAGAAGTTTGCGATATCTACACCTACATTTAACTCTCGAGTTGTAATTTTTCAATTTTTCGAAAATAATCATAAGTGACAATCATCTAGTGAATCGTTTATTTGCTAGAATTCCAGTTTATATAAAAATGAATAAAAATAAGTTTCTTTATGATTCTACATATTTAATTTACTGTGTTCTGTTAAGGTTCTCATAGGACGCAATAGCTTTAAAAATCTTTTTTTTTAAATTTTAATCTTGTTTTGTTTCATGTCCCAATTGTTGTAAATCCAGTAAACAAGTGAAACATTTGGTGGGCGCGCGCTCTTTGTCAGTGATAATTGCTTGAAAAAAATAATACAGCCGCCATGACAGTATCAAACCCTCCAACGGGGCGGCTTGCCTCAATTTTTTGTTCCATTTTTGAATAATATAATATTATTTGAATGTTGGCGCACGTGCTATGGTAGAGTAGAGGCAACATGGCGGGAAAACGACGACAAGAAGAGGTTATGAAAAGGTTTGGCAAATTAATAATGTCGGTACATCATATCCATTGCCTTTATATTTAGACAGGAAGTGAACTTCATTAAAGCCATGAAGATTTAATGTTGTTTTGTGATATAATTTCATACGACAAACCTATTGATGCGGTTATTTTTTCTGTATCATTTGATATTTTGAAATAAATTGAAACATTTTGTCGAAAAATGTAAATATCAGATAATATATAACTTGGATTTCTTATGAAGAAAAGTTAAATTTGTTCACCCATTCTAAAAATAATTGAATCTCCTTTAAAAATTACAGTTACCTTTTGGAAAATAATATTATTGCCTTTTCTTTTAAAAATAAAAATTATACAAAATGCATTGGGGAGATTAGATCTACAACCAACTCATCCAACTGAGGATTTGATCAAGATAATTTATTTTTATTAACATATCGGCATAGTTTCAAGCCAAGATCCGCGAGATTTTGTATGGCCCGGTCTACATATTTCATGGTTTTTTTCAACTTTATCAAAAAAACACCAACATAGAGGCTCTGCAGCATATGTGTTACATTATATGGATAAACTCAGAAATCGAAGTAGAACATTTAATGTGTATGTGTGTGTTCATCCCCCCTCATAACATTTAATCCGCTTGATACACAGAGTCTAAAATTTCAAAATTGTAGGCTTCTTACAAAACATTTATGTACCTATAACCTACAAAAGGATGTATGAGAACGTAAGAAAGTATATCTTTTTGAGTAGATATATTATCTTAGAAGAAACGTCAATCTCTCTCTGATTCTTATTCGACTTTCGTGACACAGTTGATAAGATATCTGACTCCTGATGAGCCAAGGGTCCCGGGTACGATTACCGGTGAAGACACAATTTGTAATTGATTTTTCTGTCAGGATTTACGAGACGATAAATAAATAAGACAATGGATGTCAAAACAGAAAATATTTTTTTCGTTTGCTCTGCCTGCTCCTTGAGAGGTGAATCTCTTTCAAGAAAAGATCTTTTTAAACCAATTAAGAAGGTAAAGACTCTACCTTATCATAATTTGTATCATTAGTCACTATTGTGTTATCATCTCATTCTTACATACATCTTATTCCTTTACCAAAAATACACAGATTATATTTTATCCTTTTTAAGAAACGTCTTATTATATAGCTAAACTATCGCTAATAGATTTAAATTGCTATTATACTTTGGGCCAATTACAATAATTTTGAAGATGCTTTGTTCACTTGGCGAAACGTAACACGCAAATCCTTACCAAACTTTGTATGTTTGATATTTTAAGAATCAATACTGATATTCTTCGTCCACATGCATCAGCACAGTACCTACATATATATTTAAAAGAGCACCTGCTGCTAATGTACCTCTTTTTCAATTTGATATTTCATCATTTTTACTAATCAAATCGTTTTGAAAAAAAATAACTTAGATATTCCGTATTTTTATTGTTCCTCGATTTTCAACGTAGGTACATCTTATATTTTTAATATACTACCTATATGTAAGGCCTAAAGCAATATTTATTTTAATTTAAACAAGACAAAATCATCTGGAAACATTTGCATTAATGCTTCAGGTTTAGTAATGAAACCTAAAAAAACAATTATTTTCCATTCAGCGCCGTTGCGAAATAAAAATATTTCAGATTTCTTTGCTATACCTAAAGCATTAATGCAAATGTCATGACATATTTTTGTCTTCTTTAATTAAAAAAAAATATTGCTCTACACTTTATAGTTTTTTAGAAATATAAGAAAAATGTCAAAAATTGGGAATGCTTATTGTTTTTCTACAAGAATATCTATATACAGACCATAATTAAAAAGATAATGATTTTTTATTATTAATATCCAGGTATCTAAGTCAATCTTTCAAAATGATTCGTTTTGTAGTTATAATGCGATATCAAATTGAAAAAAAAAATAGCTACCCTGGCAGTAGGCGTCACATTAATCTGTTTTATTTGATAGCAGTTGATATGTACTTTCAATTATTGTGCTAAATAATTATTTATTGCTGAATAATATAAAAAGGTATTCCCATAATACGGTAAATAGGTTCCTAAAAATTCTGTATTGTTTGAATCCGTGTTAAAAGGGATTCAGATGAGATGATCATCATCATCAACATAGGCGCTACAGCCCAATGCGAGACTTGGCCTCTTCTAAAGCTTTCAAGCACTCCGTCGCAATTGAGGAGGTTATGTGCTTGGAAAATACAAAATGATCTCTGCCAACAATCCTCTACCTTTCTTGTGTCTATGACGTACTTATAAATTAATATTTAGAGTTTTAAAACATTAATTTTCCTTTCTGTTCCCTACACTGTTTCTCCATCAATATGACGATATTTCAATATTTTATTTTTTTATTTTTATTTTTTTATTTTTTCAAATTGAAGCTAACAATGTACAAAGAATAGCATAAATGTATAAAAATATCAAAAATAACAATAATCATCTCCATACATCAATTATTAGCTTACAATACTATCATAATTTATTTCAAAATACAGTCATATATTCAAGATACAAAATCATATGTGTGTGTGTGTGAGGGTGTGTATGTGTGAAGGTGTGTGTGTGTGTGTGTGTGTGTGTGTGTGTGTGTGTGTGTGAGGGTGTGTGTGAGGGTGTGTATGTGTGAAGGTGTGTGTGTGTGTGTGTGTGTGTGTGTGTGTGTGTGTGTGTGTGTGTGTGTGTGTGTGTGTGTGTGTGTGTGTGTGTGTGTGTTGTGTGTGTGTGTGTGTGAGGGTGTGTGTGTGTGTGTGTAAGTGTATACCTAAGTGTATGTGCATGCGTGTTGTGCGTAAGTGATAATCTTATGAAATTCCTGTTTTTAATTTTTGAGCGAGTTTATGTGTTGTGTCACTGAATAGGTCTATGTCAAAGGGACTTCTCATATTTTATGTATGTGTTTATAATTCTGTTTATAGTTGAGTGGTTTTCGCGGCATTAGTTTTGTATAATTTAGGTCGGAAGAGAGTTGTATGTCTGGAGCGTCTCAATGGTACGTTAAAGTCAATACTCGATAAAAGTTCCGGGCAGTCAATAATATTGTTCAATATGTTGTAAAGAAATTGTATATCTTGGCATTTACATACGTCTTGATTCTAGTGACGGTGGAATAGGTGCAACAATACTTCGATATGCCAATCTCTTCAAATATTTCAATATAGAAATATGACATTATTTATACGAATGTTAATTATTTTACGAGATGTGTATGGAACGGAATCTGTATCTGATTGACAAACTTTATATCACAATAGAGACGATGTTGAAATATAATATATATAGGAGAACCGGGAAAACAGGAACGCACAAGGCTTATGAGCTGTCATCGGCTGGTTTACGTGATCACTTTAAGACCCTTGTATACCCTGGGTATACGAATGCACAATAAATTACTTTCTTATGTATGAAACACGAAAAAATACTGTATATCACCTAATATGTGATATACAACATTTTTTCGTAAAGAAAGGGTAAAGTTTGTAGTTTTTTTTTAAATAACAAGATGAGTAATTACAATATTATAATAATAAAAAACTCAGACGGTAGATTTTCATATTCCCTTTCGGTTGAATTAAAAATCTAGCCTTGTAGTTTTTTTTACTTCCTTGCAAAAAAAAAAATAAAAAAGGGTTATACTAAAATTTATTTTACAAGAAAAGTATTAAACAAATTCACATTTCAAAAAATTCATGCAATAGAATAAATAATATGCACAAACTGTTTCTTATTTTAAAGACGTATTTTTTGAGGGTACTGGGGAAATCATTTTCAAAAAATATTATATTACAGCCAACTATAGCCTCTTAAGACTAGAGTCTACAATCTGAATCTACCCATTTGCATTCTGTTTCCGGTTGGCTCTCTGATTGGTTGAGATCTCGTAGTATTAAGTCAAATGAGCTGTTAATTTTTAAATTTAATGCGAAAAATTAAAAGAATACATAAATTTAATTTATAATTCAATTTATAAAGCAACTCGCTCACGCGAGTCTATTATTATTATACACAAACTTAAACCTAACCTAAGAATGCAGAAAAGAAACTCAGGGGCTAGACGCTATTCCTCTTAAGCGCTTGCGCAAGGTTCACAATTGTGCCTTTTTATTGACTTCCCTTATCGCTCAAACATTTGAAACTTCTACTTATACCTACTTTGTTGTGTGACATTATTTAAACGCTTAAATATATCCTGAAAACAACGAAACTTTTTTCCAACCACCATATTATGGAAATATATCGGCATGGAAAATCGCACATGTCATACCCCTCCCTAAGATTTCAACACCTACTCAACTAAAAGACTATCGTACAATCTCGATTTTACCAATATTGTCTAAAGTTACTGAAAGGATAGTATTCAATCAATTCAATGCATGGCTTTGTTCTAATTCTCTCCTTGATCCACTGCAATCTGGTTTCAAAGCAGGTCATAGTACCACAACTGTACTAGTTAAGATTACGGATGACATTAGACGTGCTATGAACAATAAACAACTTACAATTCTCACACTACTCGACTTCAGTAGCGCGTTTAATTCCGTTGATTTTGACATTCTTCTTGCTAAGTTGTCCTCGCTAAACATAGCTCAGCCAGTATTGGAGTGGTTCACCAGTTATCTTGGCAACCGTAAACAATGCATTAAGACAGCTAACACTACTTCTGATTATGCCACCTTGCTGTCTGGAGTTCCGCAAGGTGGAGTTTTATCTCCACTGTTATTTTCCGTATTTATTAACTCTATCACTACAAACCTCAGATGTAAATATCATCTTTTTGCAGACGATCTTCAATTATATTTCCATTTTAATATCTCTGATATTAACAATGCAGTCCTTCACATGAATGAAGATCTTAAATTGATCTCTTCTTGGTCATCGGATCATGGTCTTCTTGTTAATCCTACTAAGTCCCAGGCAATTATAATCGGTAGTCCTCGTCTGCTGTCATCTATAAGGAATTTGCAACTCCCACTGCTGTATATCAATAACCAATGCATTCCTTATACCAGGGTTGTAAAAGATCTTGGAATCTTCATCGATGATGACCTTTCGTGGCATGAACAGGTATCGCATGTTAGTAAATCTATTTTCTTTGCCCTACATTCACATAATAAACTTAAAAATTTCCTTCCATTCCGTTGTAAAATAATTCTTGCTCAATCACTTCTTCTTCCATTGCTTGATTATGCCGATGTATGCTACTTGGATGCAAATGAAGTGCATCTCGATAAACTTGAACGTCTTCAGAATATATGTATCAGATTCATCTTTGGGTTGAAAAAATTTGATCGCATATCACCTTACCGCAATCTTCTTTGTTGGCCCAGGATACGCCAGCGGCGCAATATACACATTTTGTCACTATTGTACAATATTCTCTCGAACCCAAACCTGCCACAGTACCTCAAAAGCAAATTCACTTATTTATCCAGTCATGGACTTCCACTCCGATCTGCTGAATGTACAACACTTTCCATACCTATCCATAATACAGAATTTCTCAGCTCTTCGTTCGAAGTACAATCAGCAAGATTATGGAATAGCCTTAGTCCGGATATTGCGTCGTCTAACTCACTTAGTATTTTCAAGAAAAAACTAAAGAAGGAATATTTATCCTTGAACACCTGATCCCGATTTCCTTTCCTGTCCTTACCATATCCTTTTTCTTGCTATGAATTATAATTTTTTTTTTGTTTTAATAGTATTTAAGTGTTATACGTATTTTCTTTGATTTCTTTTACTCTTTTTTATTTGCTGTTGTACATACACAATGTTGTCATACTTTGTTATCTGGTTGGTTGGAAGAAATTGCCTAATGGCAATAAGCCCGCCAGTGTACAATTATATTTGTTTATATTATGTACAAAAAGATGTATAAATAAATAAATAAATAAATATTATACACAATGTCTACCCTCAACTGCGCCCGAATTATTTGTTCATTTTTAAGTTTTACACGCAATCATAACAAAATGTAATACTAACGAGGTACAAACTTGTTTGATTTCAAAAGGAATTGAACGGCTACTGAGATGAATCCACCACAAATTATTTCGGATGGCGTATATTTTTCTTGGGAATGCTCACATATACCTTTTTAAATAGGTGTAAATTGTTTAATAATAATCTACATAAGCCGTGCCGGTAATTGATCAGAGCGTGTAGCAATTTGTACGAAGCGTGTCGTTTGAGGCATGCGCCGGTGAATGGTATAGCTCCTGGCTAGTGTACTTACAGGAGATCCTTGCTTAGCGTACCTGCCTTAGCAATTAGCGAAAGACAGAAGCCGCCCGCGACATGAACGCTCGATTAACATAATGCAAATTCAAGTTGTTGTTATGGAGTAACACAAGATGGTCTACATGATGTTATCATATTTTGATACTCGGCCAAAAAACCGCGATTAGTTACTCACAGACCCCCATTAAATTTGGAAAAGAGAAATTATATTATCATAAACAAGAATTTGAATTTAGTGGCAAACACCACCATAATTATTATTGTGAAAATACAACTGTAAGGTAATTAGGGAGAATCAGGATGCTGAGATTGAAAGGAGACGAGGTCAAGCCTTGGCTGCAAGCTGTATTTTATCCTAAACTCTCCAAAATTTGGAAGAGATTTAAAAAAATCCCTATTTGACTCCTATGTCTGTCCCGTGCTTACATATGGGCTAGAAACGTCAGTATTGAATAAACAAATCATGCACAACCTATGGAGAGAAGGATGTTGAACATCTTTAAGAGATAGAATAACTAAGAGGTGGATAAGACAATAGACCAAAGTAACCTATGCCACCGAGAAAGAGTCGCCACTTTGAAATGGAACTGGACCAGACACAATGTCTGATAGACAGATGGTAGGTGGACCCAGAGAGTCTTGGAGTGGCGTCCGAGATAGGGAAAAAGAAGCGTGGGACGTCCCCAGACTCGGTGGTCGGACTGCATCAAAGCAGTGGTAGGATGCAATTGGAAGCGATGTGCCCAGGAAAGGGAGGTATGGAAGAAGAGGGGGGAGGCCAATGTTCAACTCTGGATGCAAAAAGGCTGATGAAAAAGAAGAAGGAAATTAATTATCCTACTGTCGATTTGTTCAAGATAATTAATTTCTCTAAACATATCTACAAAGTATCAAGCTATAAATAAATAAATAAATAATGAGACAGGCAAAAATAACCGAATGTCACATTATTCTTTCATGACACGCATACATCCATTTTATACCTATTCATATGTTGTTCAAGCTTCTTACATTTTCCTCCTTTAGAATGTCGTTCACGTGGTCGTGCCATCCTTTCCTTGGATGATCCTGACCATTTCTTTCATTTAACTCTAATACAATATACAAATAAACCTCGTTTACTCTATTCTCGTCAACTATTCTGTTTCCTTCGTCTGACATTCTTCATTAACATATCTCCAAAATGTATTGTATAAAATATTCGTGCATTGTATATACATTCATTCCTAATTTACCTTCTCATTTCTTAAGATTTGTTTTATATTATTAACACGTGGGAATATTTGGTAGTAAATTATCCTTCAATGCACCAAAAACATGAATTTCCATTGACTGATAATTCTTACAAGTGATATCAATCTCACACACACATTAAGTGATCTATTTGCAGTTGTTTACTTCCAAGGTATCAATTTGTTACGCGATAACAAAGAAGATTGAATTAAATATAAATGAACTGCCTACCGACCAGGAAATGGTCTAACCTTAAGGGAAAACACAATACAATGTCTCAAAGTAGAGTCGGATCTCTTCAATTTGCTATTGACAAATTACTTTTGCATTCACAATGGACAATAATGGGACCTGTAATTTCACCATCCATAATAATGCTCAGGTCCAGGAAACTGTTAGCCTTTCATCACATCATCTTTAGACGCATTAAATATAATATTTAAGTATATTTTGTGTGTTTTGTAAATGACACGCTATATCCATGAAATCAATTATCCGACCACATCTTATAATGTCCTTTCGTAATTCGGATGTTCCTATGGTTTCGTGACTAAGAGTGTTCCTCAAGGCATGCACTTGAGTCCTCATTGAATACAAAATAAAATATGTATACAATCTTGATATCAAACACAAATCTTTAAAAAAAATGTAATTACATTAGATTGTTACTTGTGCGGATCTTAAAAAGCACATTGCATTGTTTACATATTATAAATAAATTATTATGCGCATAAATTATCCGTTGTATGAGTCGGTTGGAAAAGATTTCCTTGTTGCAATTAACTCGGCTTTGTTGTACTTTTTTATTCTATGTTTCAGGTAGGTAATATTAATTTTACACACACCCAAATACAAGTTGCCACAATCTGGAGACTTACGCTATCAATCGTCTCACAGATTTAGGCTGAAAACACAATTAAAAACTGTGTCTTTATATTTCAGTAACAGTAAGTACCTACATATTTAACAAACGGACAGATTTTTTACCTTTTTCTTACCTACAAACAGCCATTAAATAATTCTCGGAGTAATATTATGTAGGTTTATTTTTTATCATTAACAAAAATCATTTAAATCTTGTTTAACGTAAAATTCGTCGGCCATTGTGGTGTAGAAGCATATTTCCTTTAAATCCCTTCCATGCCATTGTCCCCTCACCGATGTATGAGAATTGTCACTTGTCAAAATAATTTTGGGTGACAATAAGTGTCAAGTGAAATTAACCAGTACAAGTTTGAAGACCACTGCGTGTGGATGTGTGCACAGAAAAAATAATCAGTGAACCAGGAGTATAGAAGCATCGGTGAGATAGTTTAAAAATACAGTCCACTACCTACCATCTAATACCCATCACCTGATGTTTTCTATATAATATTTTGGCCCTTCTAACCGAATTTGAAGTGTTTTTTTGTGTTATTTGTTGCGAATTCTGCATGTTGCGGTGGTTTCAAATAGTAATTTGTAGGTACTCAATTTTGTTACAATATTGTGGTGATTAATTATCACATAATATTATTTTGTGATTATTGTGAGGTATAATAAGGTACCATATTAATGTTAATAACATTATTGTGAATGCAGTCGGGTAGAATAAAATACCACATTATTATTGATACAGTGAATTTGTGTTTGCATGCAATTATAGTTTATAAGTATAAGTTTAAAGTTTTAAAATGGCTGATAACATTAAAGCAAGGATGTTAAATGCTATTTCTAGAATTAGGAATACATATGAATTAAGAGATCTGTGTGAAAAAGGCAATATCGAACGAGATGAAATATTTTTAGCTAGGTGTCAGAGAGTTGATGAATGGTATAAATTGGTCAATGAATTAAGTGACAGCTTGATTGGAATATATACTGATACAAAATGTGATACAGAGTTGAAAGAGTTGAGTGAAATAATTCAGAAAGGTGACATTATGTATTTTGAAATAATGAGAATTAAAAATCGTTTATCTAATGGTGTGAAAATAAATGCAACTGATGTATGTAATAAAATTCAGAGAGCTCCTATAATAAATTTACCTGTTTTTGATTCCAACGTCGAAAATTGGAATTCGTTTCATGACATGTTTGTGTCATTGATTCATGATAATATTGGATATACAGACATAGAAAAATTTCATTATTTGCGAACGTCCATAAAGGGATTTGCATCAACATTTGTTAATTTACCACTGATTAGTGATAATTATAATATTGCTTGGAGTACATTGTGTGGACATTATACTAATACAAGATTACAATTTGAATATTACATGAATAAAATGTTTCAATGCAAATCTTTAGTTGGTGAAAATGTAGGGCAATTAAGCGAATTATATCACACATTTAATGAAAATATATTAGCTCTGTCAAATATGAAATGTGAAAAAATGTTAGATCAGGTATGGGGATTTATATTTATTAATAAATTGGATGAATCTACACGTCGAATAGTGGAAAGTAGATTAGATATTCAGGAAATTCCTTCAATAAATAGAATATTTGAAATAATTCGAAGTCAACTGCAAGTATTAAAATTTTCACGTCAGAGTAATTCACAAGTAAAGCGTAATAATTATAATCATAAATCAGACAAAGGGTTTGTAGGTAATATTCGCCAACTTGAATGCTATATGTGTAAGGGTAGTCATACGATACACAATTGTGACACATTTATTAATAAAACTGTATCAGAGAGAAAGGATATTGTCTCTAAATTGAAATTATGTTTTTGTTGTTTTGGAAAACATCTGATAAAGGATTGTAAGTCTAACAAAAAGTGTCAAACTTGTGATAGGAAACATAATGTTTTATTGCATACTGATAATTCATCGGTAGTAGGTATCTGCCATAAAGGGATTCGGGGTAATGAATCTATTGGTCAAGTGATATTAGGAACAATTATAGGATATGTCCAGGGAAAAGATGGGCAATTTTATAAGGCCAAGTGTTTAGTTGATTCTGGAAGTCAGGTTACTTTGATGTCTGGGAAGTTTTGTAAGAATATAGGATTCTATACAAAAGGGCATTCTGTATCATTGACAACGCTGTCTTCTACTAATATTAATGTAAAGGGTTCTATGCAATTTTGTTTATTTAATAATAAATATAACAAGTCGCTATTTGTAAAGAGTGTAGTGGTGGATGCGCTTCCATCAAACTTGCCTAGGAGAGATTTATCTCATCAGTGTAGAGTTTTGACTCAAGATTTAGAATTGGCAGATAATGAATTTTGGAAAAGCAGTAATATTGATATATTATTAGGTGCTGACATGTATGGAAAATTGTTTACAGGAAATTGTAAAAAATTATCAGAAGATTTATATGCATTTGAGACCATATTTGGGTTTGTAATTTTAGGTCAAGATTTTGTACATGATAACAATGAGTTGTTAACATGTTTTGTATCATCTGATGTGTTAGATGAAAAATTAAAAGGGTTTTGGGAAATAGAAGAGGTAAACACAGTATCAAGTAGTAGGAAAATGTCACATTCGGATGAGGAATGTGTTCAGTTATACAATGATTTACATTATCGTAATGACGATGGTAGATTTGTAGTACCGCTCTTATTAAAAAAAGATATTCACGTACCATGTGTTGGTACTTTTGGTTTTGCTCTTAAAAGATTAACTAATATGGAAAGAAAATTTTGTAATAATTTGGAAATTAAACTTGAATATACAAAGTTCATGAAGGAATATGAGATGTTAGGACACATGAAAGAAGTTCCTTTACAAGGCGATCCAAATGTATATTATATTCCTCATCACTGTGTTCTGAAACCTGATAGTTTATCTACTAAATTGAGAGTTGTTTTTGATGGCAGTTCTAATACGAACGCAACTGGTGCATTAAACAAATATTTACATGTAGGTCCAAAGTTGCAAAAGGATATAATCGAATTATTGTTAAAGTTTAGAATCTATAAAATCGGGTTTTCTGCTGACATAACTAAAATGTATAGACAAATATCTATCAGGCAAGAAGATAGAAGATATCAGCATGTATTGTGGCGAGAAGATCCGTCACAACCTGTCAAAGAATATGAGTTATGCACTGTGACATATGGTTTAGGAAGCTCACCCTATAATGCAATTCAAACAATAAATCAGTTAGCTTTGGATGAAAGTGATAAATACCCATTAGGTGCTAAAGCTCTTCATAATAGTACATAATATATGTAGATGATATTATATGCGGTGATCATAATATTGAAGATGCTATTATTTTACGAGATCAGTTGATTTCTATTTTACGAAGTGGTTGTTTTGAATTGTCAAAATGGGCAACTAACTGTCCTGAATTTATTCAAGATTTTAATAAATCTGATAGCAGTGTGATCTGTTTTGCTGAAGACAGTAATCATATTAAATTATTAGGAATTAAATGGGATTTTGTGAATGATGTTTTTAGTTATCAGGTTAAGAAAATTGATATTAAATATACAAAGCGTATGATTCTATCGGTCGTTTCATCTATATATGACCCTGTAGGATGGATCACTCCGTTTACATTTTTATTGAAAAGTTTCATTCAAAATTTGTGGAAAATGAAATTGCGATGGGATGATATTATTCCAGAATCCACGAAAGTCCAGTGGAATAAAATAGTTGATCAAATGTCTTTATTAGAGGAATTTAAATTGAATAGGTTTTTTGGAACTAGCGTTGATAGTCAGTGTTATTTAGTTGGCTTTTCTGACGCCTCTAATGACGGATATAGCGCTGTTTGTTATTTGGTTACTGAGGATAGTAAACAAATATCTCTGGTGACTGCCAAGTCTAAGGTTGCTCCAATTAAGATGCAAACGATACCACGCTTGGAGCTCTGTGGTGCATTATTATTATCAAAATTAATTAAATATACTTTATCTGTATTTCAAGATGCAATTATTATAAAGGATGTATATATGTACACAGATTCTAGTATTGTTTTGTCGTGGCTTAAAACACCATCATATCTATTAAAATTATTTGTTGCAAATCGAATAGAACGTATTTGGGAAAACGTGCCTCATGGAAAATGGTTTCATGTGAGATCTCAATGTAATCTAGCAGATTGTGCATCTAGAGGATTAGTTGGTCATACGTTGTGGATAAACGGTCCAGAGTGGCTGTTAGAACCTGTTGACAGATGGCCACGGTGCGATGATTATATTGTACCTGCACAATTGCCAGACTATAAAGGGTTAGTTAATCAATCTAATGCTTTAATTTTAGAAGATAAAGATAGATTAGGATTGTATAACATAACTAATAAATATACAAAGTTAACACGTGTTGTAGCTTGGATTTTAAGGTTTAAAAATAATTGTCTGTTGAATGTTAATAATCGCACTAAAGGAGATTTGTGTAATAGGGAAATGGAAATTAGTTTACAAGCAATTATAAAATATGATCAGAGTTTACATTTTATGAAGGATATTAATATGTTAAAATACAAAAATCAATGCGATAATCCTCAACTGCAGAAGTTGAATTGTTTTATAGATAAACAGGGACTTGTCAGAGTGGGCGGAAGAATTAGATATTCTGCACTACCCGATAAAATGAAATTTCCAATATTGTTGCATAAGCATAGTGAGTTTGGAAAATTATTGATAAATTATTTTCATATATCATATTTGCATGTGGGTCCCAGATCACTGCAACATTTAATACAACGGAAATATTGGATTGTTTCAGCGAGAAATAGAATTAAGTCTGTTTTGTCAAAGTGTCTTGTGTGTAAGCGATTTAGTATTTCACCAGTGCAGCCAATAATGGCTGACTTGCCAGCTATTCGGGTTACTCGTCATCGACCATTCATAAACGTATCAATTGACTTAGGCGGGCCGTTTATTTTGAAGGAAAATAAACGTCGCAATTCGAAAACGTATAAGGCATACTTTTGTGTTTTCGTATGTATGACTACAAAGGCCATACATATTGAAATTGTCAATGAATTATCTACTAGTGCATTTATTGCTTGCTTAGAGAGATTTGTATCTCGACGTGGTTTATGTACTACAGTATATAGCGATTGCGGAACAAATTTGATTGGCACACGTAAATATTTGACTGGAGTTTTTAAATTTTATAATGACTGTATCCAGGATACAGATTTTCGAAATTTCTGTCTCGAAAAATGCATCGATTGGCATTTGAATCCTCCTAAAGGTCCACATTTTGGTGGCCTACATGAGATCAACGTAAGATCTATAAAGTATCACTTAAAGCGAGTTGTTGGCAACCAAGTGATGACTTATGAGGAATTTAATACAGTATTAATTAAGATCGAGGCGGTAGTGAATTCCAGACCACTTGTTCCAATGTGTAATGATATTGACAGCGTAGATGCCTTAACGCCAGCTCACTTTATTATAAGTGAGGTATTGGTTGGTATTCCAGAGTATGACGTCACAGATATTAAATTGAATAGGTTAGATAGATGGCAGATGATCACAAGAATGTATCAAGATTTTTGGAAACGTTGGAGTGTGGAATACCTCACTTCACTTCAACAGCGTAAAAAGTGGTTCACTTCAGTGCCTAATATACAGGTGGGAGATTTAGTGTTAGTGAAAGAAGAAAGGTTACATCCTTTACAATGGAAATTGGGAAGAATTGTGGCTACCATGCCAGGAAAGGATAATATTGTACGGGTGGTAAAAGTTAAGACAAAAGAGGGAATATTTGTTCGACCTGTTGTGAAAATATGTCCCTTAGATGTTTAATAGAAATAGTTAAGAATAATGTTAGTCTTATAGTTTTAGTTGGTTATTATAACAATTAAGTTAAATGTGTTTTCGTTATGACAGAAAGGTCTGTCTATTGTTTTCATTGATATAGTCTGTGAACTATCTTTTTGAATTTTTTTTAATGTGATTTTGTTTTGGATAGTATGTTATTGAATTTTTTTTGTGTGTTTGTAATTTCATGAATTGGACAATGTGGAGTTTTATTTTGTGATGGCTGCATTAGTGATATGAGTTTGTTAAAAGTTAATTTTGTTTGTGGCCACCGTGATATGTACAATTCGTCAAATTTTGTTTAAAATTTGAGTGGGCGGTTATGTAGAAGCATATTTCCTTTAAATCCCTTCCATGCCATTGTCCCCTCACCGATGTATGAGAATTGTCACTTGTCAAAATAATTTTGGGTGACAATAAGTGTCAAGTGAAATTAATCAGTACAAGTTTGAAGACCACTGCGTGTGGATGTGTGCACAGAAAAAATAATCAGTGAACCAGGAGTATAGAAGCATCGGTGAGATAGTTTAAAAATACAGTCCACTACCTACCATCTAATACCCATCACCTGATGTTTTCTATAGTTTTTAGTTGGTTAGGTATCTAATTGAATGATAAAAAGGTCCCGGATTCGATTCCCGAACTGAATTTTTATTTGTGTTTTGATATCATAAGCAAGGTGAAGAGTTTGGTGATGAACTTTGGGTGAATCTTTTAGTACGAGAAGGTCCAGCTACTATGCAGTGCATGGATCAGCTATTGGATAAAAACATGTGTTGACAGCAACATTATTAAAATATTTCCTGGTTATTTCTTATGTGAATGTATTATTATATAATTTTTATTATAAAAAAAATATTTATACCACATAATTCCAAACATTTTAAATATTCCAGCGGTGTCATTTGTCTTGTTCCATCCGTACGCTGAGAACGGAATGACAGTAATTCAAACAGACTGTAATATTTGAATGGCTGGCTGTATGTGAAATTTGTATTTATAGGAAATTTACATTTGTTTTTGATAACAAATCCAGTGTCAATATTTATTTTCAAGTATATCAAAACAAGTCGGACAGATTTAGGAAAAAGCTTAGCTCGGACAAAATAACAATTATCTTTAGTATCTAAATGTTTCAAAAAATCAAAATTTATAGATACAATTCAACTAAAGTTGGCTAGGTATCTGACTGCTGATCCAAAGGTCCTGGGTGCGATTCCCGATGGAGACACAGTTTTTAATGGTGTTTTCAGTCTGGATCTGTGAGACGATAAATATCATAAGTCTCCAGAATGTGGCAACTTGTTATTGGGTGTGTGTTAAATAATTATTTGACATAGCACCTGTTAGCTGCCCGAGAAGCTACATACAATAAAAAAATAAAATAAATCTCCAGAATGTGACAACTTGTTTTTTTTTTACGGCGCTGGCCGATTTACTAATGATATTAATAACAATTAAGCACTACAGATAATACTTACTCAATTATTATTATTACCATTATACACTTCCTCAAAAGAATTAGCAGATCCATGCGTAAATTGTAAATTATTTAAAAGAGCAAAATAAAATGCAACAAACGCATCATCAAGCTTTCAATTGGGAATAGTTCACCCATCCAGATACTTAACATATCAAAGGATTAGGCTCTGAGGAGGTCTCTATACTACCTAACAACCCTACTGATTCCCGAATATAAACGTTTAAAAATCTTCAACGATTCTACATGTATTCATTATTAGGTACCGTTTTTTTTGCATTTTTATTGTTAAATTTTTCGATAAATCTATAACTCCTAAATTACGGATGAACGATTTTGGAATAATGCCAGTGGCTAAAACAATGAACGGTAATATTATTATTTTACAAGAATGCCAGAGTCTTTTAATCTCTATTTTGTTAAATTACTTGGTGCGTGTTAAATTAATATTTGATATAGTACCTACCTGTTAGTTGCCCGAGAAGTTATGTAACGTATTTTAGTTAAGTATCTATTTTAAATGTAAAGTAGGTAGGTAGCTTATGAAATCAAAATAATACTACGGCTATGTAGTTCTGTTTCTGCAATTTCTCGTGTATATTTAAATCTATAATATCTATTTCTTTTTAGAAAGTTGTTGAGAGAATATTTATCCTTATATTATGATAACAAGGATTATATTAAAAACGTTGATAATGGCGTTCCAGGTATGGTCCTTGCGTGACTTCACCGACACTACACTAAGTTGAAGATCACGGTGGTAAGTCTCAAACAATGGGATGAGTGGTTGCGGTGACCGGTAGGCATTGGGGCCCAAGTATGAGAATTTGGTAGTCATTGTGTTCAACGTTGAAGGCGATGATGATGAGAAGTCTATAGAAAATACATCATGTTAGAAACTGCGTGAGATCTCCCACGAACAAAAAAAAGGATTTTACAAATTGGCAAATTACATTCAGCGAACACTATTGTTTGGGACTAGACATGAAGGGGATCATCGTTAATGATCTAAAGCTACTTTAAAACGTCAGATTCCATATTATAAGATTGTTTTTCAAAATACGTATAAGGATAAAAAAAAAACAATTCAAAATAACATTATACTACAATATTCAAAAGATTGTGCAACCTTATTAGAAACAAACTTGACTCAAGGCAAAAATACATAATAATATTGTAATTGTGTGTCCAGTACAGTGAAGTCTCAACTACATGTAAAATACTTTGATTAACCTACCCTTGGATGGGGATAGATCTTGGGAAGTTGGCACAGAAGTTAAATGACTTACTGCTATGTATGTATTGAAAATCCTACACAAAACACGTAAATCTTCATGCAAAATAGCGACCTTGAAACAAGAAAATTATAACTGTATTTAAAAACAATGCAATAATTTTTCATCATCGAAAATTTTTTTTTCATCACAAATATCAAAAAATCAACACTTAGACATAAATTTCAGCACTGAAACAAAAATATATAAAATAATATTAAAGATGAATATAAGCACTGCAATATAAAACACTAAAACATAAATAAATATGAACAATAAAACATAAATAATGTAAACACTAGAAGATAAATATAAACACTAAAATATAAATTTTAACACTGAAACATAAATATCAATATCTACTAAAATATATCTAATAAAAGATAAATATAAACACTACAACATAAATATAAATGCCAGAATATAAATAAATTAACACTGGATGATAAATATAAACACTAAAACTAATTTGATTTTAAATGTCTCCTTTACACACGAGTGCTTGCACTCTGATAAAGGACAATATTATGTTTTTACTTACTGTGTATCAATTTCTATATTTTTAGATTGTTTTTTTTATTTTATATATGAATTATAAATATTAATGAATAAAAAAATAATAAACAAAAAAAAACAATTATATTCACACTTACTTTCGTTTCAGAATCGAACATAATGCTTAATATATTCTTATGCTATGAATTTTAGATGAGCTAACAAAAGTTTTTTTTTTGTTAAAAAAGGACATTCAACTTGAGCATGCAATACATACATATTAGTCTTATTTGTAAGTTAATGTTGTAATTTGAGAAATTTTGAATAAAGTTTAGAAACAGGTGCATTTCGAATATTTAAAATTTTACCTAATATGGTATTTCGACTATAATAATTATTCAGTTTCGCTTTCGTCCTATTGTAATAAATTTATTAATAAAATGCGTTAATAATGATCCCCCCCAACAGCGATGACAGATTCCACTCTTCCTTTCGTTATCAATAGTTTTGAATAATATTTTAAAATTAACTTTTCACCATCTTATTTCGATCCGTCTATTGAACAGTGGCAAATAACATTTTTCTAACAAAAACTAGTGGTATTTTATAAAATATTTCTTAGAAAAATCAAAGTAATTTTTTTCCCGCTTTATATATATATTCTGAGAAATATATGAATGTTCCATATAATAAATTCGTAATTTTGGTAAGATAAATTTGGCCTTCAATATAATTTACATGACGATAGTAAATAATAAAATATACTCTCACCGATTTCTTTAAAGAGTACGCATTAAGGTATAAATTTTAAAATAAAACATTATCTAAAAAAATGGAGAAACGTTCTTTAAAAACATTTTAATTGTGAGTTATGTGAAGGTTTTATCCTTTTTATTTTACCATTAAAATAAATAAATAAACATATTCTTAAACTGAACTTTTTAGATTATATGCATTTGTCAAATTATTTAATAGATTTTATTGATTTTTTTATATCTATTGTTTGTGCATTATTTATTTTTATAGATACTCAATAAGACCGTATTGCTAAACATATTGGTAATTAAAGTTACATTTATGGTTTTTAAGTCGATTTATTATATTTGATTCAATTGTATTTAGAAAAACTGTCACATTATATAAATACTTACAATAAAATAAAATAAACATACAGAAAAATTTACATTCAAGATTATATTTTTGTATACTTATTTTGTATTTTTTTTCCTTTTATCAAAAACATTGATAGATACTAAAGGAATATTTATTGGTCAAAAAAATATATAACACAGTTTAAAGATGATAATTGTAACCATAATTTTCTTTGTTTATTTTTTTAATGGCCACCAAAATATTTACGGGATTCCACTTTTTACTGTTAGAATTTTAGATACAGGGATATAGACAGGACATCTCCCATTTTAAGCAACTTGTGTTGGTCTCGGTTTAGGAACCGTATAAAAAAAATGTGTTTTGATTGTGTTCCTCCATCTTTGAAATTTTTAAATAAAGGTTTATATAATCTATTAAAAAAGTGGTAAAGTTATGCATCAACATATAAACTATTGCTTAACTTGCAATTTTGTGCCGAAAGTAGACAACATAGCGAAGATAAATATTGATTTCAATATACAAAAATCACTAATTGTACACGCATGCCCTCGAACCGCCCCCGTCATACTGCAAACAAATTTGTCATATACTTCACTGTGTAAAGCATCTATGTATGTATGTGTAGACAAAAGTGTCCTATCTACATATTATGTAGGTTCAGAAAAATCACCTTGTCCCGTCCCTTGTACCGCTTGTTGGTAACACCTTGTATTCCATCAATAATAAACCATCGGACAGTAGTCCAGTAGTGAGTATGTCAGTGACATCCCGCGGATTCAGCCAATATTTCCCGCTGTGTCAAACCATAGATTTCGGCTTCCTGTTAGATAACATCGCATTTTTTATCTATTATTTTTATCTATGACTTCTGTGGAAAAGCAATCGATTTTAAAAGCTCTCACATAACCATATAAAATGGCGCTATCATTTTTGCCGTGGTTTTTTATGTGTATCATTTCTTGTCAAATTATTTTATTGCATCACAACAATAAATTAGTTACGGTTGAAAATCGATAAATTAAATAATACGTTTATCTTTTTGTATAAAATGATCGATTTTTTAAGTAAAACAAAAAAATATACACAAATCAGTAGTTATTTATGTTCCACTGTAGGTATGTGTAAATGAAACCCTTAGCATTTTAAAAGACTTATAATATGAATTTGGACTTTTGATATATATTTTTTCAATTCTTTCTTTGTAGAAATTTTTACACTCCACTTCCATGGAACAGAGGGAGAAAGTATTTTTTTTACATTAATTTCTCAAGAGACACCATGAAGAGAGTGCACACAGCATAGTTTAGTCAGGGTAGGTACTTCTGTGTGAAATTGTTCTACAAAATTTTGAGTGGGCATATAACGCTAAATCTAGTGAATGAAAACATGATACCTATATTAAAACCGTCCTATATTTCCTTCCTTCCTTTGTTGATGTGAATTTACTCTTAATTATGTTACGCGTTTCTATCCGTTTGTTTTAAATTTAGAGTTCTAACCACTATACTATCTATGGCCTGTAGCTTTACTCTCCACTGCAAATCCGATTCCAATACGATCCGACTCGCTAAGAACCTACCTTTGTAACGGAGAATGAATGCGGTAGGTAGGTATGCTTTAATAGTATTAGTCGATACTTTGAATGTACGCAGGCGACAGATAGGTAAGTTTTAAATGAAAATTTGAAATCGGGATCGGATTCGAGTTTCAAGAGTAAGGCTACTGACGTTGCTTTGGTTAGTTGGAAGAAATTTCCTTGTAACAATAAACCCGCCATTGTGCACAGTATTGTACATGAAGCTTAATCAATAAAAATAAATAAATAAGGGAAACTATACTTATAGGCATATAACGCTAAATCTAGTGAAAGAAAACATGATATAGGTATCTATTAAAACCGCCTATGCACTCAGCCGTCATGCTTGTGTCAATTGGTTGCTAAGAGCACAAGATAGAGTGTCGTGGAAGGAGATGGGGGAGGCCTTCGTCCAGGAGTGGGCGGTAATAGGCTGATAGTGCGTTATTAACGGTGCATATAAGATCTAAACTATATAGGAAACACAAAATTTGTTGATTTAAGCATATAAAAGATTTATTTCTTTACGACACATAGTTATGGAGTAATTAAAAAAATGCTGTTAAAAAGATATTTTTAATATTTTTTAGGGGAATTCATGCTGATTCACTAGATAAATGTTGAAAATACGTATACCTAGTATTTATTTTTTAGGTACACACTGTTCAACATATTTGAGAAATTTGATTTCAAATTTGAGTGTTTAGGTTTATATGCCCCTAAGTTTAATCGACTATACATGATTTCATAATATGCATTTATGTATGTAGCTGATTAGTTTTCCAAAGACACCCGTTTATTTATTCTCTATGATTCCATCTGTCAAAACATGATTTTTTTTTATTTATTCTCAAAAAAATTCATACTATAAAATAGATTTTGTAAAAAAATCAGAATAAAAAAGAAAATAAAGTGTAGGTTTACTTACTAGATGTGGAAAGTTTAGTGTTGGCCACGAACTATTCGTTTTTTATCATACTGGGTGAATCCACTTCTTCATCAGAGCAAGCTCATAAAAAGTAAGTAAAAAAATACCCTATCATGAATTAAAGAAATATTTTAGTTGACAAATTAAATAATGAATTAACTTTCAAAACGGAAATATCTGACTAAATGTTCCTTAATATATCACCACCTCATTTAAATATAAACGTTTTTATTGACTGTTGGACATTTATAGCTTGTAATACCTCTCATATGTAGTATTATGTACATATATCTACCTAACATCCATTCAACATCCACCTTACGTCCACCTTTTATACATCCCGTAAATGGCGGCGCCGAAATTTGTTTTATTGTCAACCTTTTGTTGATGTCAAATTAATACGGTCATAAATATGTTGAAAAATATTGTTAGGTAGGTTAGGTAGGTATTCACAAAATTCAATCGTGGTTCAAGGGTCCACAGATTATTGTTATTGTGTATAGTAGGCCTAAAGCTGACTCTTGAGCCAAAGGTACCGGGTTCGATTCCCGGTGAAGACATTGTTTTTAATTTGATTTGTCCAGTCCTTTTTTGTGATAGAAACTTGTTATTGGGTGCGTGTTAAATAAATAATAAAAGACATAGTAGGTACCTACTTTTTAGAATCTCGAGTAACAATACGAAATATCATACAGATAATCAACGAATGTTTCCAGTCTAGATAAGATTTTTGTGATAAACCATTTTAAATAAAATTCTCCTCTGTTGGGGATCGAACTCAGGACACCGGCACAGAATCCAAACAGTTGACGACTATTCCACGGCATTCGTCATGGTGGTTAGTTAATTCCCATTATAATGCAACAAATCCATAACAGCAGGGTTACTCATGAAGTTCATCAACATAAGTTTAAGATCAGTTTCAGAATTCAGAAAACTTTGAGCTTCAAATTAATTAAATGCTTGCATAGATTTATACAAAAATTAATGAAAAATTTATATTAAACGTTGATATTTATGATCAAATGTAGAGAAATATTAAAATTACATTATGATCGAGTACTGAATTATACATTTTTAAGATAAAGGCGCGATAAGCATGTATTATGAATGTGTCATGAGTAGCCCACCCCCCCCGAACACTTTTAGCAATGTATTATAAATATAGGTGTATAGTTATTGGCAAATAATTCGAGCAATTATACGTGGACTGCGCATAGCGTTAATTGGGTATTTTGCTTAGTTGGTATTTGGTATCTGTGCAAACCGTCCCTCTCTACATCGAAATTTCTCAAGTTTTTGCCGATATTTAGGTAAACCCATGGTCGTTCACTCATACTAAAACGATCACGGCATAAACCACAATGTGGGGTATCCAGCGACATGTGTGCGGATGTGCACTTCTAATGATATTTAACACGATACGTGCGTGTATCACCACACACCAGCCTCATATCAAGAGGTGACATTTCTATTTTGGGAGAAGGTGAGTTTGCTCCCCCCCAACCCATCCTCTGGGATTGGAAAGTAAACCCTGCCTTCGACCTGGGGTCAGTATACTAAACTGGTTTACCAAGCCACTGCATTTATGGTCCCCTAAAATGGCTCGCCATGTTTGGGGTCCTTTGCTTTAGTGCCCAGGTGGGCACTTGTGTTGGAGTTGATCGGCGGCCTATCTTGATGATGTCATCCCGGCCGCTGCGCGGCGGGTCTGGTTGGAGGTGTGAGCCGAGGGAGATCTGTGTGAAACGGTTCGTCGCTGGCCAGCCGCCGAATAGTACAGGGGCCCGACCTAAGCTAACGACTACGGGTTGGCTGCCCTATCAGTCGGCGCATAATCTCGCTGCAATTGTTGTGCCGGATCGTGACCGGACGAGGTCCCAGCAGTTGTATGCGGGGGGCACCAGGCGTCCTCCACGGCCATATCCTCCCTCCTTCAACCTAGCAGCGCAGCTGTCGGAACAAATGTCCTTGAAAATGGCTTCTGATCTCCTCGTTTCACAATGCCACCCCCCCCCCCCAAAACCTTTATCATGACAGATAAACCCAATAATAATGTTTATACAGCGACAACCAAGACTGCATACCCTCGTACCATTTGTGAACTGTTGGTAGACTTCGCTAACATCAGAGGTATCCACAGTAATTTAAATTCTGTTCACCATTACTTGCAATCTCAAAAACCACACCTGCTCTTTCTCACGGAAACACAAATTCAAGATCCACCCGACACAAGTTACCTCAACTGCCCAGGGTACATACTCGAAAGCATGTTTGTGCCCAAAGGAGGCTTGTGCCTCTACAGCCGCGAAGACATCAACTGTGTCAGATTGAAGGAGTTCGAGAACCCCGCCTTCAATGTTATGTGGGTCCGTTTAAAATCTAACAAATTCATAAAAATTTATGCTTGTATCTACCGATCTCCAAATATGAGTGATTATGATTCTTCCGAGCTTTTCAAATACTTAGGAGAAACCATTGACAGTCTTCTGTCTCGCTACCCGTCGGCAGAATTTGCGGTTCTCGGCGATTTCAATGTCCATCACTCCGATTGGCTGAAATCGGGAACTACCGATTCGGCTGGCCGCATGACGGAATCCTTTGCTTTGTGTCATAACCTGGAGCAACTTGTTCAAGAGCCAACTCGCATCCCTGATGTCTCTGGGCATCGTTCCAATCTGCTTGATCTTTTTATGACTACCTCGTCAACGGGATACACACTGAAAGTCACAGCCCCACTGGGCTCTTCAGACCATTGCCTTGTGCAAACGGCCATCCACTTCATCCCGGACCTTCCACCCGAAAAACCTAAAAGGAAAATTTGGCAATACAAGTCAGCAGATTGGAATGCACTGCGAATACACTTTCGCGACTTTCTTTGGAATGAAGTCTGTTTTAGAACCAAAGACCCTTCTATCTGTGCGCGTTAGGTAGGGGATGTCATCACTTCTGCTATGGATGGCTATATTCCCTCCTCCCTCAAAACCTGCGGACCAGGCACAAAACCTTGGTTTGATTCCAAATGCCGAGAAGCAGTCACGCGTAAAAATCTGGCTTTCAAAACATTTCAAAAACATCAATCCCCGTCAAACAAGAAAGAATACAACAAGATGACAAAGGATTGTAAAAAAACCATTAATCAGGCTAAAAAACTCCATGACCAACATATAAGTCATAAACTCTCCTCATGCCCTAACGGTAGCCGAAGATTCTGGTCATTGTCAACCTCCATAGGTCAGAACTTTTGCACATCTTCATTTCCACCTTTAACGAACCATGACGGATCCATTGCTAACTCTGCCACCGACAAAGCTAATCTTCTCGGTAAATTATTTGCAGATAACTCAACCCTTGACGACGGAGGTAAAACTCCTCAACCAGTTCCACATTGTGGTTTTAAAATGAAAGAAGAAAGGATTAACTTCTCTGAGGTTTTACTCGCCATCCGAGGGTTGGATGTTAACAAAGCTAATGGACCAGATGGAATTCCCGTTCTTGTGTTAAAAAAATGCTCCGCCGAACTAGCCCCAGTTCTCAATAAACTCTTCAAACTCTCGTTTAAAACTGGTATTGTCCCATGTGACTGGAAAAAAGCGGTCATCCACCCAATTCCCAAAAAAGGTGATCGCTCCAACCCATCTAACTACCGACCCATCGCTATTACTTCTGTACTCTCCAAAATAATGGAAAGGGTACTAAATACCAAGTTGATCACATACCTCGAAGCAAACAAAATTTTAAGCGACCGCCAATATGGATTTCGTGGAAATCGATCTTGTGGCGATCTACTCGCGTATGTGACATCCGTTTGGGGTCGAGTTATGGAACGCTTTGGAGAAGTTCAAACTGTCGCCCTTGACATCTCTAAAGCTTTCGACCGGGTTTGGCACCGAGGTCTCTTAATGAAACTCCCTTCTTATGGACTACCCCAGTCTCTGTGTACTTGGATTGCGAATTTTTTAAAAGATCGCGAAGTCATAACTGTAGTGGACGGTTGCTCTTCTTCTCCCCATTCCATTAATGCGGGAGTTCCTCAAGGGTCCATTCTATCTCCAACCCTATTCCTCCTACATATTAATGACTTGCTCTTACGCGCCCCCATCCACTGTTACGCTGATGACAGCATAGTCCATGACAATTTCTCTTTTGACAAACCTCCTAAACAGAGTGAAATATCAGAAGCCCGGAAAGACCTTCATCAAAAAATAAATAGCTACCTCCACTCAATCAATACCTAGGGTGAAAGTAATCTTGTTTCATTTAACGTCTCAAAAACCCAAGCCTGTCTAATTTCTGCGAAGAGAAACCCCAATGAATTGCAAGTTTCTTTCAACGGAAGCACCCTACCAAACAGCAGCTCTATCGACCTGCTTGGAGTATCTGTAACGAACCAATTACACTACAAGGGCTCCATCGAAGCTAAGGTGAAATTCGCCTCCAAAAAATTGAGCGTACTATATAGAGCGCGCAGATATTTTACTAATGGCCGTGTTCACCAAGGTACATCAAATGGATCATCAACTAACTACCTGCTCGGAGCTCAAATCCTTGAGTGCATCACTCAGTGAATTTGTATTTCACCAACTAAAAACCAACATTCTTAATTGAGCCCTAGGCTCAACTCTCCTTAAATTTCCGGTATAAAGGAATACGAACTCAAGTTAAATTATATAGAAATATTTAAAAATCAAGAACACATAATTTATCTTGTTTCCTTTATTAAAATAACAATCAAATATTATGACAGTGTGTAGTTCACAATTTTTACAAGTTTCTGAATTTGTTTGAAAAAAAGTATTACTTTGATCTCATCAGTAGGTATATTCGCATTAGTGTCGTAAATGGCCGCGAGCGCTGTATACCTGAAACCATGTTTACAAACATATCGCATACCTGCTATTCTACCCTTGCTAATACCTGTGTCTTTGTGCATACCGCCATTATTGTTTTCGTTGACATCAATTATGCTGTTTTAAATGAAATTTAATTTTATTTAACGAATACAAAAAGCAATGTTTTGACACCATGAATTTTTCAAAAACCCAGTCAATCGTGATAATAATATAACTGGATAATATAGAAATCAAATATAATATAAAATATAACAACAAGTGCTAAAATGTAATAATTTTAGTTGCAAAATACGTTGATGAATGACTTGATCCACAATAGACCGTCACTTAAGAATTGAGTCGCCGGCGTCACTTAACGGTAGTAAGATTGTTTGGTGAAACGTAATTTTACGCTTAGTGCATCAAAAAATTGATTTTAGCGCTTAGGAACCTTGATGAAAGTGGGGGTAAGACCCAGATCTGTATACTCTACAAAGCGCAAATACGTCCAATTATTGAATATGGCAGTCACCTCTGGAGTGGCGCCCCCCAATACCTACTGAATACCCTCGACGCTGTCCAAAGGCGTGCTATACGTCTGATTGATGATCCATCACTGACTGATGGATTGCAATCACTAGAACACAGACGCAGAGTCGGTATTTTAAGTTTATTCTATAGATACTACCACGGGAATTGCTCAGAAGAACTTGCATCTTTGGTCCCTCCTCCACCCACTCGCAACAGAGTCACTCGCCTCACTCAATCGCAGCATCCATTCACAGTGGACCTTCAACATATACGAACAAGTCGCTTCTCGAACTCCTTTATTAAGATATTTTTACTCTTTCTTTTATACAGCAGCCCGACTGTGGAACGATCTTCCGAATTCTGTGTTTCCATCTTCGTACAACCCGGGTCTTTTTAAAATCCGAATTAATAAACTCATTTCTAGATTGCAAACCCCTCCCAACGCTACGTAGTGCGCTTCTTCGGAAGAGTAAAATGGACCCAAATCCTAATAGCTGGTGTCCCCTACGTAGACATGTTAAAAAAAAAAATAAGGGCTGGTATACATCTTCCTGTACATATTTTTTATTACCCGACTCTAATGGGACACTAATTATCATAATTATGGCTTTTATGGGATGATAATAGACATGCGTGGAGGAGGCACTATTTATGGGATGATAATAGACATGAGTGGAGGAGGCACTATTTATGGGATGATAATAGACATGAGTGGAGGAGGCACTATTTATGGGATGATAATAGACATGAGTGGAGGAGGCACTATTTATGGGATGATAATAGACATGAGTGGAGGAGGCACTATTTATGGGATGATAATATACATTAGTGGAGGAGGCACTATTTATGGGATGATAATAGACATGAGTGGAGGAGGCACTATTTATAGGATTATAATAGACATGAGTGGAGAAGACACTATTCTATGCCGGTGCTTAACAGTAAAAAGTTGTTCAGTAAAATGAATAAATCTTGAACATTGTTTGATAATTCCTCTATACACCTTAAATTTATTGCAACCTAGCGCGTGCCACGACCAGACCACTTGCACCTATCCATACCTATAGGTAAAATAATATAGTACCTACATAGGTGCTGCATACATTTTGTATAGGGAATAAAATGTTACGCTTCCGTTCTTCGCCGCGAGAGAGCAGGTGGTGGTGTTACAAATTCAAATTGGAAGTAGGTTCAATTTTAAGGTACAATTATAAAATCATAACTTATTTTTATACAACCACGTTTTTTAATGTTACCTTTTAAAAAACTCTTAATTAGGAGAACGATGTAAAAACTATCACTGTCTTGTCGCTTTTCGTCGCCTAGGTGTTGAATACATAAAGGAAAAGTTCTTTTAAGATATTGTATGCTTCCTTTGTATTTTTTATGTAAATTGGAATATTTTGTTGTTTTTTTTTTGTTGTTTTAATATAATTCATACTGTGTAAATTAGCTATGTTTTCAACTTGTTAATATGCTTTTTAGTTATTAAATTTTTTTCATATTTTCTGTAATATTTACCGATAAAATTGATTATGAATTTTTAGTTAACTTGTGACTATAATGATGACAAACGTTAAGTTGTTGATAAGTATTTTAATAATAAAAATATATTTATTATTTATATTCTGTAAACAATTCTTTTTAACCTGTTTATTTCCAAAATTAACGGATGAAATAAATTGAACGTTCATTTTGAATCGCCTTTCCCGAATCGAGTAGTTCTCTTTTTCGAAATCGTAAGATCGGATACGGAAATAGCATTTGTCAATATGTCAATGTGCAAGATGGCCGCCATCGGCATATTTTATACAGATAATCGATCTACGCATGTTTTATAATAACTTTTATGCTTACGCACTTTTTTATTCCATATTTTTATATCTTAAATAAATTAGACAGTTTCATTTTATTACAAACTTTACAAAATGTTCTATTTGTATGTTCATAAATTATAAACTTAACAGTTTACATTATTTACATTTGAAATATACATTTATGTGTTATAGGTAAAATCTATAAAACTATTTTTTGTACTCAATTTAACTAAACTAAACCCGCCACTCAACTTGATATAATCAGTGCTAATATGTTATTAAATATGTCATAAAAATTTGATTTTGAAAAAATATTTCCACTAAAAAAAAAGTTTCAACACTGACAGGTATTATATTATACTCTTTGGTCCGATAAATATGCTTCAAATTTGACACTGCGTTGTCAGTGTCATTTATAATTATAGCAACGGGTAAGAGTAGGTAATTATAATTATGAAACTTCCTGGCACCCTTCACAAGCGACGAGCTTTTTACCGAATGGCAATAATTGCACAAGAAATATATATTTTTTTTTCTATAATCCTTTTTGCTTCTTCTGCATGAAATGAAATCAAACCCAAAAATGTGAACGCTCTTAGAAAGATGTTTCGAGAAAAACGCGCTGTAGTACTAATTGCCCAAAGACAGTAATAAATTGTCGGCCTTCGTAGCTCGTGGCTGATTCCCGGTGGAAACAAAGTTTTCAATTGTGTTTTCATTCTGGATATGTGAGTCGATAAATATCATAAGCCTACACCCTGTAGAAAATTTATCTGCGGCGTTGTAATAGATAATTATCTATTAGAAACTCCAAAATACGCTTTCTATTGAACCCTAAACCCTAAAAATACACAAATCTTTCCATTTCAGGTAAAAAATAGAGAGGCGGGTAGAGAGCTGAATGTTACATGGATGGGGGAGAGAATCACACATTGTCAAGCACCCAAATACCTCGGCGTTACGTTAGACAGAACACTTTCATATAAACAACACTGCGTTAACACCAAGAAAAAAGTCTCCACCAGAAACAATATCCTTAGGAAGCTCACCAGCACAGCATGGGGAACCTCCCCGAATGTCCTCCGCACCTCTGCTCTAGGTCTGTGTATCCCCGCAGCTGAGTATGCCTGCCCCGTTTGGCAAATGTCATCGCATGCCAAACAAGTGGACATTGCAGTGAACGACATGGCCCGCCTGGTGTCCGGATGCCTTAAACCTACCCCAGTGCATAAACTTTACCCAATTATTGCAATCGCACCACCTGACATCAGAAGAAAGGCGACGGCTGATGTGGGAAGACACAAACAGATCTATGACTCTAGACACCCCCTTCACAACCACCAGATGGCTGCACAGACACTGCGGTCGAGAAAGAACTTTCTTATATCTAATACGGAATTAGGAACCTCCACAAAACGATATAGAGAGGATCTATGGAGGCAACAACTCGGCAGCAGACTCTGGATGACACCATCTGTGGCAAGGTCTAAGGTCCGGACCCGTAAAGTAAGTAAGTATTGAAAATCAGTAGATAAATGCACGTCGACAGAAAAACCATAGACAATGATAGATAATTATCGTATGCGGACTGATTCTATTGAATGAAAATTGGGTCCAAGAATGTGCCAACTTGTTATTGGGTGCATGTTAAATTAATATTTGACATACATAGTACCTGTAAGCTACCCGAGAAGCAATATAAAATATATTATAATTTTAATATTAATATAAACATACATACCATCATGCCATGTCCCTCGCGGGGTAGGCAAAATGAACCGAACCCGACTTTTTTCTATCTTGGCTGACATTCATCGCCTCATACATGTTGTTCGTGCTTCTAATATTTCCGTCTTTCAGAATATAGTTCACATGGTTGAGCCTTCCCTTTCTTAGGAGGCCCCGACCTCTCATGTCCATTCTGTATATTTTCTTTGCCAGGCGTTCATTCATTCATTCTCCCCATGTAGACAAACCATCTCAATGTGTTTATTTCCATTATATTAATTAAATATTTCTTCATCTTTCATTCTTACCTTATATCCTCATTCCTTACTCTGTCACACATTATTAATTTATTTTATTTTAATTTTTTTTACACAATATACGGCACAAGCCATTTACTTGTTACAATACTAATAATTATTTACAAAGATAAAAATATTGAAACAAATAAAAATATAGACAAAGATAAAAATATAGAAACATAAAAATATAGATTCTGATGAACATATAGATTCAGATAAAAATAGACAGAAAAGAATTACAGAATTAGAACAATTACACACCTTACAAACAGTTAAAAATAAAATTAACAATAATAATGTTGCAAATATTATAACAAAATATTATTCATATTATAAAACAGATTCGTATTATCGATCTTGTTTATTTCGATGTGCGTAGATCAGACAATAAACACAGACACGAAGAGTTATAATCTCAAAACACCTGTTTTTTTTACATATATTTTCACCACTTGTTAATTTCCGAGTATTTTTTTAAAATCTGAACTCGATTAAAACACAACTCTGTTAATGACTTATGTGTTTTAGATCATTTTACCCCGCGGCCAATTTCCTCGGCATTATGGATCTATAGATCTAGATGTAGACCACCCCTATGTCCGCTACCGCCTCGTGTCACAACACTAAGCATTAATCATCGACAGTGGAACATCTCAACTAAATTTTGAAACTTGTGCAAATTATAAACCCATCACTAATGATCCATATAACGGGAGCATCGGATGCGTTAATGAAATAATATTACCTACCTGTTTCATCGAAATAATTGTTTTCACCTAGAATAAAACTAAGAATTCTTTAATTTTACCACATTTATGTTCCAAATTCCACATAATTTATCCAATGTTTAGTTTTTAAACCAAAAATATCTGAATAAAAACTCTTTTGATTACCCATATCAATCGTGAGAGTTTTGAATTCATCGTTTGACAGGACATGCCCCCCTGAACTGTCCTGAACGGAGCTTTATCACTAAGTCTTCTTTCTTCTTCTTTCCCCTTAGCGCTTTTGTCCCGTTTCTATCGGGGTACGCTTTGACCATGATCCTGGAATTGGCGAGTCTGGTTATTACATTGAAGCGACTGCCATCTGACCTTCGTAACCCTTAGAAAGGGGAACCAGATATATTGGATCATGGCTACACATAGCTAGTGATATAAATCCGCTCATAGATTTTTAAAAATCCAAAGGTGCGTGCCCCGCCCGGATTCGAACCGTCGACCTCAAGCATGTGAGGCGACGATATTACCGCTGGGCTATCACCGCTCTTTACGTAATATGTTTTATTATACCTAAAGATTAAATAAGGAAAGGTTTTTTTTTATGAAAATGTGCCATAATTAAACTGAAACAAAAAACTTAGATATATTTCGTATCTTAATTAGACAGCTCATTTCGTTTTTTAAAATAAATCATTTGATTCCTTGTTCCCGCCCATCGAAGTAGTGAGGTGGGTGGGACTAACAGAGAGCCTTAGCTTCTCATATTAATACATTTGATTTACTTCCTCACAGATCACCCCATCTCTTCCTTAATGCGTTTTATCAATTCAAACTAAAACGCCCAACAATTATTCTGCACTCTAATATCTTGTAAAAATTATATTCTTTTATTGTAAACATTAATCTTTTTGTATTAATGCTTTTATTCGATAAAGTAGTTAGTTAAATAATGGTTGTAATAAAAAACGATTTATTAATAACTAGTTCTTGGTGGAATTCCACTATCAATTATATAAATTAAAAAAAAACATAAGTAAAAACACAAATATTTAACATTTTCCATTATGTAGAAAAAAAATGAGATTTTTATTTGTCTGTGTTCATACCAATTTTCAGCGTTCTAGCTTTTATGGTTTCTGAGATATATGGAAAAATAAAGTCAAATTAAAAAGTTGACTACCCCTGGCTGAAACAAAAATTCAAAATTCTGAGTATAAAAGTTTTGTAGGCCTTTAACTATTTGTATATTCTAAAATTTTTTTGGCTCTATAAATTGAGCGGATCAAAAGTTATAAGCGGGGTGGAGGGACACACACACACGAAATGTTCTACTCCGAATTCTGAGTAAATCCGTATATGGAACATATATGCTGCGAAGCCTCTAAGTTGGTTTTTTTTTACTTCAAAGTTGGAAGAGCAGTGAAAAATGTAGACCGTGCATACAGATCTCGCGTATCATGGCTTGAAACTTTGTAGATATATTAAGAGCACATATTTCTCTTGAACAAATCGACAGTTGGATGAGAAATTATTTTTTCCTGGTACCGTTAAATGTAAACATATTCCTTTTTTATGACAAATTTTTAACATCGCAATAGAGACGAAGTAGGAATATTATAGGAGAACCGGGAAATCAAGGCACCTACAGGGGTTTACGACTTGTCATCGGCTGGTTTACGTGATCACTTTATGCGCTTGCACAATGTTCCCTGATTTTGGTTTCTATTGAGATGTTAATAAAAAATTTAAAATAAAATCGTGACATTATTGACTGTAAATATAAGCGTGGAGATATTGACGATATTCTATATTGACGAAATCTTTGTTCTTTTTTTCTACATACATTTTTGTATATTGTTTTGTTAAAAGACTTCTTAGCGACCTCATTTCCATGACAATTATATTACTTTCATGCTTTTCTGTCATGTCCATTTCTGACGTAAAAGTAAACATAAAAAAATAAGTAACATAAAAGCGATGTGTATTCTTTTTAAAAAGCTCCACACAGGATCCTTTATTTCCAAATCTAAAATCTATTTCCGTTGTATAAATACATAATCAATACGAAATGATTTCTACGATTCCGAGAAATTGGTATTTTCGATTCTTAAAACGCATTTATTTCCAAATTGCTATATCACAATGTTTGCTTCAGGTAGAAATACAATACAATTCGATTCTTTAAATTTTATTAGGCCACCATATCCATTTTAAATCGTTATTGATCTTCAAAATGATACACATAATATGAATAAGCGGTAAAATTATTTATTTTATTATTAATAATAATAACGGTATTCACTCTATTGATACCTTGAGCGTAAATTACTTCATTTTAAGGAACTTATTTCTGGTCCTTTGAATATCCGGTATCTTTTTTGCTTTACATTTGAGTCCTGGGTAAGATGAACATATATGTCGACTAATTCAAAATTGAAATTCTTCGCCTTTTTTTTGAAATATTCAATCATTCACAATGTGGGGTAACCAACGACACATGTGAGGGTGTGTGTGCATTACCTTATGGCATATTATGCGTGCATCCCCACACACCAGTCTCTATCACCTAAAAAGGAACTACATTCAGAGAGGGCGGTGAACCTCATTGCTGAACTGTGCGAGACGTTATTGTTGCCTGTTATATTTTCGACTATAATACCCCCTATCACAGATAATATAGAAGTAAACTTTCAGTATACTTCCCCCTATTCAGTAACTATTGTAACTAAAATAGGAACGTTCTAAAATTGTAGATTATAGATTTACGGTCTTATTTCAGCGTTATAAAATATCAAATTGGACTAAATGTAATAGGAACATACCTATATTGGCCGGAACGTTCTTAAAAAGTTACGGAATTAGACGTATTTTGAATAATTATTAAAATTATGAAAATTTCATAATTTTCATAATTATTCATAATACGTCTGATTCAGTAACTTTTTAAAAACGTTCTGACCAAAATAGGTACGTTTCTATTCCATTTAGTCCAAGTTGATATTTTATAACGCTGAAATATGACTATAAATCTAAAATCTGCAATTTTAGAACGTTCCTATTTTAGTTCCAATAGTTACTGAATAAGGGGTAATGAAAAATGGTTTCAATTCTATATGTTTTTTTTTAAACCTTTTTCGTGCCCACAAAACATACGTGACAAATGTATTACTTGAGATTATTTGATTTTTTTTCTTAATTTGGGAAAACAAAAGCATTTTTTTTTAATTATAACCAGAAACTGACTAGATATTTTTAATTTGTACCAGCATTTTACAATCGGCCACTGACTTACCCGAAAATAAATTAAAGTTTTTTATTCGTTATACTTTCAAAATAATAATTTAATCTCTATCACAATTCCCACAGAAAAAAAAGTAACTAGTTACTTTTTTATAAATAATATATTCATTCAAAGTATCTGATTTCATTTTAAGAAAAGGTATATTCTTATATTATTATTATATTCTTAACTTCTGGTGACTTCTTGCTCAACCATAAGGCAGTATCTCAAAATTAAATTTCGTTAACTTGATTTTTTTTTAATCTATGGAAATACAATCTTCATCCCACCTCCTTCAACTGATAATTAAAGAAACGATATATGGACGGAGATTTTGGCTGAAAATAAATGTCCTGGCTGTTTTAAACCAGGGAATGGACCGGGATATTACGAGTGGAGTATCTGTTTCCAGGTAAGCCAAATATCGCGGGAGCTGACACGACACGAGGAAAACAGAAGTTCCGTATCAACACCTAATAATTATCAAAACAAAAAACATTTTGTTTTGAATGGTAAAACTGAGATAGGACATTTTGGTTAAACGGGACATCAAAAAAGGTTTTCTACCTACCGAGTTTGTGTGACATATTTTTTTTCTACCATAGAAGCACAAGATATAAATCTACACGATTTTTTAATATCTTTCCATATAGTTTTTTAAAGTCTGTCATAAATTTTGATATTTAATGTTTTCCTATTATAATCTACTATTTTATGCTCCTGAATATATTTAAAATAATAATCAATATCACATAAATTTTATACGGTACACATAAAAATATTTTTTCTTATTATGTGTAAAAAAAACATTTGTTTATGTAATAATGCAAAACATATTGCACTCTAGTATATGATAATATGTTTTTTTTTGTGATTATGTTGATTGTGTTTTTTGAGTTTGTGTTGGTATAAATAAAATAAATAAATAAGATCAAAAACAAGTTAATATAAAATGTGTTTTTTTCACGAACTCGCACGCCTTGGTTCAAATTCTAACATCATCTTAAGATAGATGCATTTGTATTATTCATTCACACCATCATGGCATATCCCACAATGTGTGGTAATCAGCGACGGGTGCGCGGGTGTGCAATACCTTATAAAAGGAAGCACGACACTTTGCACTATAGCACGCCAGTCTCGACTCACCTAAAATGGCACTACCCGGCTCTTACGGGACACCTGAAAACTATGATTGCAGAAAAGATTGGAAGCACTATTGTTAGGCGGTGCCTCACGGCAACATCTAGTATCCACACTCTAAAGTATAATATTAATGTATGTATAAATTTTTTGTAGATACATGTTAATTAAAGGGTCTGAGCTTATTATTATTGCTATTATTTACTTTTATTTAATGAATATGTCCTTGGTAAACAATTTAATATACCATGTAGGACGTGTCCTACGAAACTAGTCAGGTAAATACAATGTTGGAAGAAAAAATTAACTGTTTAATTTAAATTACAATTAAAATTAAAATTTCATATAGATACATCTTTCTACATTACCCAAATAAAGCATAGGTGAACGAAATCGGTCGAGGCGGGATTACTAGTTCATCGCGTTAGCCGCTCTGCAATCGAATCATTTTAAATCAAATTAAATTGAGTTTAATTTTCGCCAAACATGTTGAACGAGCTCTCGGTTGCGCAGAGCGCAAATTTGTGCCCTTTTGCTTCGCCCCCCTTCTCGACTAAAAGTTCAAATTATTTGGCTACAACTATGTTAATATTATGACCTTGAAATACAACGTTTGATTCCTGATATACTCAAAAACAACTTTTGCTTATCTCAGGTCCCTCTTATCAAAGTCAAACCATCTTCATTTCGGTCCTCTATGCTCTTTCTTCCATTCGGTCTCTACACACATTATACATCTTCATATGCTGTGAGGTACCGGTTTAGAATAGTATTTCTACTCTTTTTTATTAACATTGTTTTCGGGTGTCTCATAAGAGCCTGGTAAACAAAAATATGTAGGTACAAGACGTAAAATAAGCATCTTTCAAATGAGGTTCAACACCTATTATGAATGTCGCCTCTTGAGTTAAACCTGCCGCTGGTTTCCCACATTGAGAGCTGGGTAATCTAAAATACAACAGGCAAAGTTCAACAATGAGGTTCACCACCCATTCTGAATGTTGAACTAGTGTGTGGGCATACACGCATGTGTAGTGCTTCCTTTTATGAGGTAATGCACCATCTCACACATTTTGGGTCATGCCGTGATAGTAAATATGCATGCATCCATACATATTATTTTCTCTTAAATACGATAATTATAATGGTGAATGAAATCGGTTGAGGTAGGATTTGAACCCTGCTCCACTGGATTGTTAGTCATATGTACTCACCGCTTTACCACCGAGCGTCTATCATGAGGTTATGAGTTAACTGAGTTAACTGTAAAGTTTTATTTTGATGGGCTTTTAGAGTGTTATTCATTGACCTTCATGGTCCAGTCAGTTAGACATTCGACAATTGAGCTTAAGGACTTTGGTTCGATTTCCGGGCGATTCAGATTATTTTTACAATCAAATGTTTTCAAACTGTATTGTGTTCATAATTCTCAAAAAAGTAAGATGTGCGTCAAAACAGTATTTCCTGATAAGTTGATAAAAAAGGATTGTGTAAATTTCATAGCATATTCTTGGAAAAGAATAAATAAAATATCACTAGTGTCAAAATTTTTGCGTAAAAATATTAAAATTGATCAATTTATTGCGGGTCGCCCCAACCCCAACTAAATTATCATAAATAAATAATGTTGTGATTGAATCAGGTAGAAATATCGAGATAAAAAATAACTTATAGAGAAAAAACTTCCGTGCAATTACTTAGCAATTTTTGACTACTATGACCGACTCTTATAGTTTCTCTAAATTAAAGTATTTACGAGGCAATGGATGTTTTGTATTAAATTTTCTTAACAACGAATGCCAACTATAATAATTAAACGAACGCAACGGTCAAGGTAAAAATGGTTATTGTCATCTAGATATTTAGATATTTTCCTATCTAGATACTTTTATATATATTTATTAAATGCGAACGCTTAATAGAGTTCCCCATACTACCTATCAGTCCTAGTTGGTAAGCCGTTTGGTTTTTGTGCGGGCGTTCTAAATTCAATCCCCAGCAGTGGAGGAATTTATTAATATTAATTTCTCATGGTAATATTGGTTCTCTGGGCTGGAAACACTGGTTAGTTGGAAGAAATTGCATTATGGCCAAAATTGCCATATTCAATAACCGTTTATATTGCAAAAGTGTTATCGGATTATATTCTGTGAGCATCCGTATAGGTACTACCTGTCAGTCTTATGTTTCTAAAAATCATGTTTAAATATTATCTAGTTAATTTTATAGTTATTTTAATATTATTGCTGTCTCGAGAATCTGGGATAAAAACGTTAGAAACGCATGTTTTTTTATAGAATATAATGGAGAACAAACAATATACATATGATAATTACAACATTGAAAGAATGTCCAATAAATTTAAAATTAGTCAATTATGTAAGATTTCAATTATGTAGTTACAAATGCATGTTTTTTTCATAGAATATAATGGAGAACAAACAAGATATGGTAATTACAACATTGAAAGAATGTCCAATAAATTTAAAATTAGTCAATTATGTAAGATTTCAATTATGTAGTTACAAATGCATGTTTTTTTTCATAGAATATAATGGAGAACAAACAAGATATGGTAATAACAACATTGAAAGAATGTCCAGTAAATTTAAAATTAGTCAATTATGTAAGATTTCAATTATGTAGTTACAAATGCATGTTTTTTTATAGAATATAATGGAGAACAAACAAGATATGGTAATTACAACATTTAAAGATTGTCCAATAAATTTAAAATTAGTCAATTATGTAAGATTTCTAAAAAAACACTTATTAGATAACTTTTTAAGGGGAGAAAAAATACCACTTCCTTCAATTAATACTGAAGGGCAAGATTGAAGGTCTCTGAGAGACTGGAAGCAGTCAGATATCCTGACTGCGTAATATCAAGGAATGGACGGGCTTCAGAGCTGTGGACCAGATATTCCGGGTAGCACAGGACAGAAAGGGAATCGCCAGAATGATTGCCAACAACGGGAATTCCTGACAGGCCACCAGTCCTGATATAACTTCGTCAAACTCGCTATCCATTTTCAATAAAAGACTAAAGCAGGGATATCTCTCCGAAAATACCTGATCCTCTCCTTTTCCTTCGTATCTAATATTTACTAAAGAAGGAATGCTGTGAGGCACCGGCTTATAATAGTGCTTCCATTATTTTAAATCATTGTTTTCGAGTGTCCCGTAAGAGCCGGATAATCGAAAATACAACAGGCAACAAAAACATCTCACAATGAGGTTCACCACCCATTCTGAATGTAGTGCCTTTTTTGGTGAAACGAGACTGGTGTGTGGGTATACATAGATGTGTTGTTCTCCCTTTTATAAGGAAATGCACACCCGCACACCTTTCGCTGGTTACACCACATTGTGGGATATGCCGTGATGGTATGAATGAATGAATGAACTAAAGAAGGAATATTTATCCCTAAACACCTGATCTCGATTTCCTTTTCTTATTCTTTCCCAATCCATTTTTTTTATTTATCTTGGTGTTATGTATATTTTCTTTGTTTTTTTAGCTTTCGTTTTTTTGTTGATGTACCTACATATATAATTCTGTCAGTCTGTAATCTGGTTGGTCGGAAGATATTGCCGAATGGCAAAAAGCCCGCCAGTGTGCATTATATTTGTTTATATTATGTACAAAAAGTAATAAATATTATACATGTATATTTTATGTTAATTTTAATGCGATGAAAGATACCAACACCCTTAACATTAGTCAATTTGTCAACAAATAATATTGAGTTAAGGGCCTGACCCGAGAAACTTAGATCAGCGGTAAAGTTCCAACCAACCAGTGATAGCTAGCGGATGGGACAAAAGAAATAAATATCAACAAATGTAGAATTACATATGTAGGTAGTACCAATAGCTATCACTAAAATAATATTTTAACCACCAGCTTTAGAACAGGTGTATCTATGATCAAATTTATATGTAGGTGGCTACCTAATAAATATCTATGGCCCGAGATTTCAGTTGGCCCTTAAATCGTTGGATTTGGTAATCCAAGTTAAAAGTTTAGGGAAGATTAAATTTCATTCGCGTATTTCAGTGCAAAATGAAACGTCAGTTACGTAATCTTCAACTATAGATATATTTTACGTTTTTCTATGGTTATTGTCTATAACGCATCTGTCAAAATTGTAATAACCTTAAATGATACGTGACGCGAAGCTGTGACTAAATATTATTTTATTATTATAACAACACATTATTTTATTTGTTTCATTACACAGCATGTTACTTTTTCAATTTTTTATACCGATCGATGTTTTTTTTAATTAAAATCAAACATTGTAGTGAAAAAATGTCATTGAATATGTACTACGTACGTAGTTCTTCAATGCAAAATGTATGTACATTTTACAGATGGATATGGAACTAAGTGATAATGGTAAAATAGTGTCTTATGTAGAAAATTTAAGAATACACATTATATATATAGAAACAGGATGGATCAATTTAAAAAGTGGGATGAAAAAACATCGCAAAAATAAAGTTGCGTGCCTGACGTTTCATTATGGCTGACAGTTTATTTCGTTTGTTGTCAGGCAATACATCATAATTATGTAAAAAAGAAAATAAATATTAAATACATGAACCACTTCTATATCAAGTCTTTTATTTTAACAACAAAAATAAATCATGATTATAATTATTATGCATAGTTATTTGTACCTAGTATAAAATGAAATAAAACATTAAAGCGTGCGGCGATTAGTACGCCACCTGGCGAAAAAGACTAGAAACAATACTTAACTCAAGATTAAGACACGCGATCCGCCAGAAACGTTAAGTTAAATATTTGACGTTTAGTGACGTATATAAGGGAAGATTAGGTACTGTAATACGCAATATTTTTGTTAAACTTGAGTTAAACTCCTAAGGGCCGACTGAAATACTGAGCCTATATCTACTATCGTGCTTTATGTTAACCTAGGTTGGCAGACAATCTTGCGCTTATGTTGCAAGTATTGCTAGATTCTTGTACGAGACCATGACACGATTATATGTAGGTGGCTACCTAATAAATATCTATATCTACTATCGTGCTTTATGTTAACCTAGGTTGGCAGACAATCTTGCGCTTATGTTGCAAGTATTGCTAGATTCTTGTACGAGACCATGACAATAAATATCTATATCTACTATCGTGGTTTATGTTAACCTAGGTTGGCAGACAATCTTGCGCTTATGTTGCAAGTATTGCTAGATTCTTGTACGAGACCATGACAATAAATATCTATATCTACTATCGTGGTTTATGTTAACCTAGGTTGGCAGACAATCTTGCGCTTATGTTGCAAGTATTGCTAGATTCTTGTACGAGACCATGACAATAAATATCTATATCTACTATCGTGGTTTATGTTAACCTAGGTTGGCAGACAATCTTGCGCTTATGTTGCAAGTATTGCTAGATTCTTGTACGAGACCATGACAATAAATATCTATATCTACTATCGTGGTTTATGTTAACCTAGGTTGGCAGACAATCTTGCGCTTATGTTGCAAGTATTGCTAGATTCTTGTACGAGACCATGACAATAAATATCTATATCTACTATCGTGGTTTATGTTAACCTAGGTTGGCAGACAATCTTGCGCTTATGTTGCAAGTATTGCTAGATTCTTGTACGAGACCATGACAATAAATATCTATATCTACTATCGTGGTTTATGTTAACCTAGGTTGGCAGACAATCTTGCGCTTATGTTGCAAGTATTGCTAGATTCTTGTACGAGACCATGACAATAAATATCTATATCTACTATCGTGGTTTATGTTAACCTAGGTTGGCAGACAATCTTGCGCTTATGTTGCAAGTATTGCTAGATTCTTGTACGAGACCATGACAATAAATATCTATATCTACTATCGTGGTTTATGTTAACCTAGGTTGGCAGACAATCTTGCGCTTATGTTGCAAGTATTGCTAGATTCTTGTACGAGACCATGACAATAAATATCTATATCTACTATCGTGGTTTATGTTAACCTAGGTTGGCAGACAATCTTGCGCTTATGTTGCAAGTATTGCTAGATTCTTGTACGAGACCATGACAATAAATATCTATATCTACTATCGTGGTTTATGTTAACCTAGGTTGGCAGACAATCTTGCGCTTATGTTGCAAGTATTGCTAGATTCTTGTACGAGACCATGACACGATTATATGTAGGTGGCTACCTAATAAATATCTATATCTACTATCGTGCTTTATGTTAACCTAGGTTGGCAGACAATCTTGCGCTTATGTTGCAAGTATTGCTAGATTCTTGTACGAGACCATGACAATAAATATCTATATCTACTATCGTGGTTTATGTTAACCTAGGTTGGCAGACAATCTTGCGCTTATGTTGCAAGTATTGCTAGATTCTTGTACGAGACCATGACACGATTATATGTAGGTGGCTACCTAATAAATATCTATATCTACTATCGTGCTTTATGTTAACCTAGGTTGGCAGACAATCTTGCGCTTATGTTGCAAGTATTGCTAGATTCTTGTACGAGACCATGACAATAAATATCTATATCTACTATCGTGGTTTATGTTAACCTAGGTTGGCAGACAATCTTGCGCTTATGTTGCAAGTATTGCTAGATTCTTGTACGAGACCATGACAATAAATATCTATATCTACTATCGTGGTTTATGTTAACCTAGGTTGGCAGACAATCTTGCGCTTATGTTGCAAGTATTGCTAGATTCTTGTACGAGACCATGACAATAAATATCTATATCTACTATCGTGGTTTATGTTAACCTAGGTTGGCAGACAATCTTGCGCTTATGTTGCAAGTATTGCTAGATTCTTGTACGAGACCATGACAATAAATATCTATATCTACTATCGTGGTTTATGTTAACCTAGGTTGGCAGACAATCTTGCGCTTATGTTGCAAGTATTGCTAGATTCTTGTACGAGACCATGACAATAAATATCTATATCTACTATCGTGGTTTATGTTAACCTAGGTTGGCAGACAATCTTGCGCTTATGTTGCAAGTATTGCTAGATTCTTGTACGAGACCATGACAATAAATATCTATATCTACTATCGTGGTTTATGTTAACCTGGGTTGGCAGACAATCTTGCGCTTATGTTGCAAGTATTGCTAGATTCTTGTACGAGACCATGACAATAAATATCTATATCTACTATCGTGGTTTATGTTAACCTAGGTTGGCAGACAATCTTGCGCCTTAGTTGCGTCTTGCTAGATTCTTGTACGAGACCATGACACGATTAAGGGCCGATCTTATAAACGAAAGACCAAATATTCGTAAGTATGTTTACGATTTACTAACGGATGGATGTTCCTAAGTAGATATTACTATCGGCAGTATTATAAAACTATTTTAACTGTCCGTTTATTTGACAGTTACAGTCTAATTAGACTACAATGGATTTGTAATGGACTATAATGGATTGTAATAGATAAAGCGGTGTTGTCATTGCAATATATAAACAGAGAATGTTTAATTTTTTTTGCGTACTTCAAACAATATAAAAAATTACAAAAATGGTGATAATCCTTTATTATTTGGCTAGCGCGCTAAAAAAACTTAATGCATATGTTGGTACTAGTTACAATTATTTATTCATTCATTTTTTTTAAATAAAATAAAACGTAATTCAGTGTCATCAATGTCATTTTGAAATAATAAAATATTTGGTCAAACACAAACTTGTAATCAAATTCGTTTTGGTTATTCAAAATCACTGTCGAACGACGTTTTTTACTGAAAAAAAGCAATTCAATATGAAAATCCAAAAAATATAAAACAGTATGTTTCAAAATATTCGTAATATTAAAAATGTACCGCAATATAAAAAAAAAACAAGTGTGGTAAAACTCAATCCTTCCATAACTTATCGTTAACGAACGCTTAATCGGTGGTCCGACCGTCAGTAAAGGCTATCGGTAAAATTTGACTAAAATTTAACTAACGGATTGTTATAAGACGAAATATAGAGCATTTATATCAAATTTCGGTTTGTTTGGTCTGAAATCTAACTAACGGACGTTTATAAGATCGGCCCTAAGAACGGGATAACTTAGTCTTCACACCATTTTTGTAAACCTAACCTACATAAGTTTGGTAAAAATAGGTTTGTTAGGTTTGTTTGTAGTCATAATTGCGACTGGCGTGAGCCAGTTGCATTATATATTAAAAAAAGTAACTAAAATATTTAAAAAATGACTAAATTGGTATTTTTACCAAACTTTTGTAGGTTATGTTTAAAAAAAATGGTGTGAAGACTAGGCTATCCTTAAGACCCATGTATCAGGGGCGTGCCCAGAACCTTCGGACAAACCCTGAAAGAATTTGGGAAATGTCGAAAATTTTATGTTTTTTTAGCATCGTTGTTCATTTGGGTGGCCATGAAAATATTTTAAAATCACATGCCAACATAATATTTACATTTGTTGCCCTGTCAAGCATCGTATCTACGTACGGTTCAATAAAACAGACAAAAAAATATTAGGTATTGAATTTCTTGACTTAATATTCATAGGAAAGCCAAGATTTTCGGCTTCTATAAATAATTCCGCTACTGCCATGTATATACTAGAACTGGGATTTCAAGACCATGGCAACACTGTGCTTGGTCTTGTACTTACTTTGCTCACAACAATTTAGTAAGTAATACCGACATAATATATTTATTTATTAAATTTATTTACAAACAATCTCTGGATAGATTGTGGTAGTGCGATATGCGCCCTGGGTTTGTAATCAAGTGGTCGAGAGAACGCTAAACTCCTCACTAACAAGTCATACTATAAATTATTTAAATTTTGTATGGAAAATAGAGAATTTTTATTTAAATATTTTATTATGAAAACTTGATAACTCTTCAATATTATTTTATAAACGTGATGTGCCTTTTTATCAATTTGAAAATAAAAATTTCAAATTTTAAATTTCCCGAGCTTGGGGTCACTTTGAAATATTTGACAGTTAAAAAAATTAAGAAGCACTATTCAGATATCCTTCAAAATCTAATGGGATCTAAGTGAGTATTAGTACATAGCACACTGCACACACACACACACAAATACATTGTGATGAAACTTTCAGAATACAATCTCAGCAAGATACTAATTGATAATCTGCAATAAAAAAAACCCTTAAAAATTGCGAAATCATAACTCCCCACTATATCCCCTTGGGTTAGTGAGGAGTAAAAACTTAATGGCTCAAAAATCAAATCCATGTTAATAATAATAAATAACTACAATAATAATTGTAACTACAAATAGAATGCTACATGAGTTGGTCATGGATTGGAGAATGCTGGGTATTTCGTTGAGATATAGGAAAACGAACATGTGGATAAGAGAGAAAACCATGGTCACCGATGTTGACCAAAGGATTGCCGACAAGAAGTGGAGTTGGGCGGGGCATGTCGCCCGAACAATGGACTCAAGATAGACCTAAAAAGTGCTGGAATATCGACCTAGAACGGGCACGGAAGACTTAAAGAAAGATGGTCCGACGATATTGTAAGACGAGTTGCTTCTCTCTATTACAAAAACCAAAAGCATGACTATAGCCAGAGATCACCATAGGTGTAATCTGAGTAATAGAGCAAGTGGCGCAATTGAAATATCTAGGGATCGAGTTGGCATGTCACAATGATCTGTACGGAGAAGTGACACAGTAAGCACACAAAGCCGCAGCAATCTCGGGCTGTCTGAGGGAGACTATATGGAAGAACAAACACATGAGCACCAAGGGCAAAATAAGGATCTTCAAAACATGCGTCAGACCTTTTCTAACATACGCCATTGAATCCAGAGCTGATACGGTCCGTACCAATCAACTTTTGCGCACCAGTGAAATGAAAATATTGCGATGCATAGCTGGCAAAAGTCTTCGTGATAGAGTCAGAAATACAGAGATCCGAAGAATCTGCGAAGCTGAGGACATCGTAAGATGGGGGCGCCAAAGAAGAAGGTTCTGGAACAAACACGCCAGCCGCATGTCCGAAGATAGGATCCCAAAGATAGCCCGAGAAAACGTCCCGGAGGGGTCTCGACCCACCAAAAAGATGGCGAGATAGTTGGCAGTCCACATAACAGGAGGCTGAAAATGCAGCATAAAACAGGCCCTGGGCCTAATGAAAGAAGAAGAAGAAGTTGCTGGAGGCGGTCGGGTGCGGTCTGCCCAGGATAGAGAGTAATGGTGGTGTCAGAGGGAGGCTCAAGTCCATCATTGGATGAAGGAAGACTGACAAAGAAGAAGAAAAAAGTCAAGTCTGTCTGTGGCTATGTACTATACGATCTTCTTCGTCTCTGTTGATATAAAATAACGAATAAATTGACTTGTAATAATTCACGTTGTACATAATCGAGACGTACTAACATTCATCATTATCATTATATTTGACAGAGGTGTTTCACAATGCAAATTGCATTAGTCTTGAGTGATTGATCATTGATCTCTACTTTCGGAACCTCATATTTTTTAATAACGATAATTGTAGGGTATAGATCTTCTCGCCTTCCTTTTAGTCTGTTATTAATTTTAAGATCAATCCGCGAGATGGAGTATGTACTTACCTCGTAGGTACTTACAAAGTCAGACTGATATTATTAAGGATTTCTAAGGAAATGGCGAACAATCATGCTCCTTTCCACATACTCGACCTTTACAATATAATATATCGTATTGTAAAATTATTCTCAAAAGAAAATCTAGATTTAATTACTATACTTTTGTAATTTTAATAATATTTTTTATATTATATACTACTTACGTAATTTTACGAATCCCAAGGACACAGGATTAGGACATGGATAATTTGTATACGAAAACTTAGGCCAAGATGAAATATAATATTTTTGTTTTTTTTTTTTTTTTAGCAGATTTTTAATTATCTCAATAGAGACGAAGTTGGAATATTTACTGTAGGAGAACCGGGAAATCAAGGCACCTACAGGGCTTACGACCTGTCATAGGCTGGTATACGTGATCACTTTATGCGCTTGCGCAACGTTCACCAATTATGCCTTTTTAATGAGATCCCTATCAATTCAATTTTGGAAGTTCTATATATTGTAATACTGAAATTCTTTTCGCTTGAAAATAAGGAATTTTTTTTTTTGAAAATAATGTTTGCGCATATGCAATAATAAAAATATTCGATAATATTTTTGATTTGTTTAACGATTTAATATGAATTCTCCAGTTCATATTACAGAGTGTTGGCAGTTAAGATGTTATTTTTATAATTTTTGAATTAACAACCTAGAAAAACTTTATAACTATATAAGTAGGTAATAATCAAAGTATCTATATTTCTTTTAATAGAACGGTCTTTTCGCTTTGAAAGGGTCTATTCATTGGATAAAATTAAAAATAATTATATTGATTTTTTTTAACAAGCTGTGATTAACGTAGTGCAGATAATGAGATTTACGATGTAGCTATTAACAATACGATGCATTTTTTAATAATCTGTCTTGTTACTTGAAATTTGTTAACACCGCGCACCGTAGTAAAAAAAAACAGTATAATATTACTTAGACAATACCTACTCTATAGACAATTTAAGGATTGGATCATTAAAGTATACCCATAACAGACCGACACTAATGTTTTAATCGAAGATGCTGATGTTTGATGCTAAGAGTTGCATTCTTCGCGAATATTACTTATACGTAACGTGTATTTTTTGTAACAATATAATATGTACATATACTGTAAACAAAATATGGATAGATTAAGAATCAGAAATACCAAATCATTGGCGATCAATAATATGATATAAGACATGTATTAAACAAAAAAACAAAACTTGTAGCAAATTCTCAAAATGATTTCCACTATTGCATAGCAGAAGATAGTTACGAGTGCCAAAAAATAATCAAAAGGACTCTTGCAGTAATCTCAGTAATCTTTTGACCATAAGAAGGCATTATATTATGTAATTTGTTTTATCATAAGAATTAAAGAGATCTGCTTCACTAGATAGAGTCTGTTCCGAAGCAACTACCTGTATAGTGATATAAATGTAATTAAAAATTGGTTTGATAAAAATGTTTTATCTTTAAATTCGGAAAAAACAATATGTGTACTGTTCGCAATAAACTCTTCCTCCATTCCACCTCATATTGATATCAGAATCCATAGTAACATATGCAAACAAAATCAGAATGAACAATGTTTAAGTGTAGATTGTAGTATTTTACAGATAAATAAATCAGTGAAATATTTAGGAATTACAATAGACCAAGAGTTAAAGTGGAAAGAACATTTGAACCAACTTGTAAAAAGAGTAAGAAAACTGATTTATATATTTGTGCGACTTCGTAATATACTGCAAGTAAAAATAATAAAGACAGTGTACTATGGTCTTGTACAATCTCTTTTACAATATGGTTGGGGTGGAACATATAAGACTAACTTAAAATCACTAAAAATAACACAAAAATTAATAATTAAGGTCATTCTCAAAAAACCTAGAAATTTTCCTACAAAACAATTATTTGATGTATTCCAAGTACCTGATTTAGATAATTTATATAAAAATATTGCTTTACAACAAATACATAAAGATAGCTTTGGAAAGCGGGCTGAAAATCTAGTGAGTACACAGAGACGGCATCTCATAGGAAATATGATGATACCGAAATGTAATAAGACGCATGCCCAACATCACTATAAATACCTGGGTATACAATATTTTAACAAACTACCTGCCATTATTAAAAAAACACAAAAATTTTATGACTTTAAAAGAAAAATCAAATCTTTAAAATAACAATAAATTTTTATCTATTCCTTTTTCATATTCACTATGTGTATATGTATGTGTGTGTATGTTTGTATGTGTGTGTATACGTGTGTATGTTTGTATGTGTATGTATATGTGTGTATGTATGTATATGTGTGTATGTATGTGTGTGTATGTATATATGTATATGTGTGTATGTATATGTATGTATGTGTATATGTATGTGTGTACATGTGTGTATAAGTATGCGTATATTATATGTGTGTATGTTGTATATGTGTATGTGTGTGTATGTATGTGTATGTGTATTTGTATATGTGTATTTGTATATGTGAATTTTTATTTTTTTCTCCTTTTTGGATAAACTATGGTTTTTATTCTATATTCACTAAAAAAACAAAAATAAACTTTAATCATCTGTATGTATTAGCTGTAAGTTTAACTTGATTTACAATTTATTAAATGATTCTATTATTATAAGTAAAATGTATGTAATATGTTAAATGTAGATATGTTATTTGCTCCTGTCCCAAGCACAAGTTTTTAACTTTTTTGGGACAGTACCTATTGAAAAAAAAAAAAAAAAATTGTATTAATTTAAATATTTGTACTATGTGTATGTTCATATTATGTTACTCAATAAAAAATAGTTTGTATAGTCATTACATTTTATTATTATAAAATATATTCAAAATATTACAGTGGTCGTGAGTTCGACCGATTTCGTTCACCTATAGCACAAATATTTATGCTTAATTTAAGCAATTTAGGAAGATGTATATGTACTTGTTTAACAAGGATATATTCATTTTTGTTTAAAAGAAAATAACAAGTATATAATAAAAACAATCGAAAAATACAAAAATAAAAATAAAAGACATTAATTTATTATTGCTGAAAAATTTCTTGCATTTTGATGTCTACCTACTTCAAGTAGCCACTTTTTTCTAAGTTTTGATTTTTTTAACCCTTCAAGTGCCGATGGCAGTTTGTTATACATGCAATATAAGTAAAAATATCTTTGCCCGAATTTGGTATTTAATTTCGGAACTCGGTAGCTACCCGATGTTTTGCTCCTTGTGTCTTAATAGGTACAGTGGTACCTCGACATACGAGTGCCCCAACATACGAGTTATTCGAGTTACGAGGAGTGCGAGCGAGTGATTTTTTTGCTTTGAGTTACGAGCGAAATTCGAGATACGAGTTCGGTTTAGCAGGTCGGCCGGTAGATACAAGAGTTACAGTCACAGCAGCATACGGAGGTTATGCAAGAAATTGGTTTCGAAGAGTCAGAGGAGGAGGAGGTTATTTCTACAAGTGAAATAAAGGAGATCTTAGGAATGTGGGAGACAATTTAACAGTTCGTGGAAAAGAAACATCCAGAAAAAGTTGCAACAGGTCGTGCATCTGATCTTTTTAATGACATTTGCTTAACTCATTTCCGGAACATTCTGAGAGGGAGGAAGAAACAAACCTCCTTGGACATGTTTTTTTCTAAACGGCCTACAGGTGAAAGCGAAAAAAATGTAGCGAAAAAAGCAAAGACAAGTGAAGATATCTAATTTATTTCTTTACATTCTCTTTTTTGTTTTTATACAGTAAATATTTGTCATTTATAAATACGTTTTTTTATTCAAAACCACGTAACAAAAAAACTGGGTTGACATTTTGGGGGTTGGAACGGATTAATGGTAGTTCAATTGTTTTGTATGGGGAAATTTGCTTCGAGATACGAGTAATTCAAGATACGAGCAAGGTTGGGGAACGAATTAAACTCGCATGTCGAGGTACCACTGTAAATAGATTATTTTCTTTTATTTTTATATACAGCTATAAATCGCATCGCATAAGTCATATTAATAACACATTGTAATAAAGTGAATAAAAAACATTGCCTAATAGCAAAACTCAATTTGACAAGTGATATATTTCAATATGAAGATATACCGAGTTTAACAAAAAAAACCTTACCCTCCTTCTCAATAATTAGTTTCCTTGCCAACTGAAACTTTTGATATAATTTTAAGGTAAATTCGCGGGTAGTTTAGAACCTAACACAAATCGTTGCGTTATATCAAATTAGAGATTTGAAATATTTGGTTTAATAATGCGATTTTTTTAATTTGGGCTCCATCATTTATAAAAATAATAATAACAAATTCACTTTGTATAAACTACTTTATTGATAACTATTAGGAGCTTGCAAATCATTTAATTGATAATAATCATTCTTTTGATATAAACAAAGGTATAAAAATTCTGCACACGGGGTATAATGAGTTAAAAACAGCAAAACTCGAAATATAAGAAATAAAAAATAGTTTAAAAAGCAATTAGAAATAACCAAATAAATTTTACAAACATCCCATTATTAAATATATTTCTGTTATAATGTATACTTTTTGTAAATGTATGTATACAATTTTTAAAATAACGTCTCCTTAACAGATTTTCTAAACTCTTCTCTCTTCCCTTTTTTTCGCTATCACCTCTTATCTTACACTTGTTGTCCTGAAGAAGAGATCATGGCTCTCGAAACATGTTGACATTATTCAATAAAGTGCTTTATACAAAGTGAATTTGTTATTATTTTATTTTTATTGTATCAATTTAAGCTACGCTTTAAAGGCGAAACAATCATCCTACTAATAGAGGAATTAAAATAAGTATAATCACAGAACAAATTAATATCTAATACTTTCGTAATGACTAAAATTCTTACAAATTAATCTTAAATTTTGGGATCAGTAAGATTGGATTGGTGGTATAGAAACTCTCACTGAGCCTAATAAGTAGGTGACACTCTCAAAGGGAGAATTATTCCTTTAAGAAGAATATGTTTTTTTTTTATGTTTTCAAATCTAAATATTTAGCATTTTTTGTTATCGTTTAATCAAGTTAATAATGATAAATAAATACACACTTCCTTGCACCCTTCGCAAGTGGCGAGTTTATTGCGATATGGCAATTTCTTCCAACTAACCAGTGTTTCAGACCCATAGAAGCAATATTAGCGTGAGATATTAATTTAAATAAATTTCTCCTCTGCTAGGGATTGATCTTAGGACGCTCGGACAGAAACCAAACGGTTTAACAACTGTGCCACGGCAGTTGGCAAGTTAATGTTGCTTTTTCCCATATATTGATAGTACACTGGAAAAAATGTGTTTATAGTAACAAAATTTTATGTTAATACTAACCGTACTATAGAGACTACAAAACATTTGGTTTTGTGCACACACCCAAATAGTACAGTCACAAATAGAAAACCTTTATTACTGATAACAAAGGTTTGGCTAAATCGCAGGTAGCAGGTTCGATTGTCATAATATTTTTTTCAGTATAAAGGCATAGAATCTTAATCTAAAGTAAGGTTCGAATAAATCAAATACCTATGTATATGTTTTAATTATTGCTTTTACGTTTAAATAGAGGATGAATTTTACCCAAATTAAAGATGAAACCAAATTTGTATGCCATTGATAGGGTGCATTCTTTACTAAAAATACGCCTTAATTATAAACAGTTCTAACAAAAAAAAATTTAAATATATCCGTCCAACGTCATTTTGAAAGTCCATCAAAATCAAAATGGTGAGACCGAAAACCATATAGGTACATCGGGCAGTTATTAAACTATTCAAGCCATATCACTCCAAAGTGGTTGAATATTTAATATGCGGGTAGCGGGAATTAATACAGGGGTTGAATTCACCCCTAAAATTAAGATGTAATCATTTGAGATCTTAATTCCATATACCGACAATCCAATCAAACAAGCTCATATTAATTTTGATAGAATAACTGTATGAGAAATTCTGCGTTAAAAATGCTAAGTAGTTTGCTGAAATTCTTGTCGAATGCAAAAAAAAAAACTACTTTTCACTAAAAATGATCACTTAATAACAGTTGTAAAGATATGATAATTATAACTTTTCAGGTATAACGAGATTAATCAGTTCACAATGCTTTCAAGTGTTGCTTTTGAAATTTTCGGTTTAGGTATTTTCCACTATATTTCTATGAATATGTATAAATATTGGTGTATAACTAGCGGCAAACTTCTTGAGTACGTCACGTGCGAAAATTTGTGTTTTGTTTGGTTGGTATTCTCAAATTACTTACCGGAAACTATAGAGTATCGCCAAAATATTTAAAGAAAAATGCGATAGAGCGAGACAGATATACTTTGATTCTCTCCTTTGAATAAATATAATAAAAAGGATAAATATATTGATTATAACAATAAATGGATAAAGCGCCATTTTTGTGTATTCACCTCAAAACTTTGTAATAATTAGGTACTTCACTATATGAGTTTTGAATAAAAAACTTTTTAACTATTTTATATGAACAAACATGTCAGATTTTTCAATGTAAAATCTAGGTAGGCATGTAGTTTTTGAGAAATTTTAATGGATATGATGTTTGCATTGTTCATTATTATTTGGTTCACAGAATTACATATTATTTGTAGTTCTTGCTATCGGTCGATAGATGGTGTACAATACAAGTCTGTATTATCTATTTCAATGAAAGCTCTCGCCCTTAATGCGCATGACAATATATATACAATATACGTACGTACTTCCTTCCTACATTGGTAGGTAATGCTGAATGTTCATTTGATTGGTTCAACACCACAACCAATCCAGATTCTTTATTTGTACCTACATACAAAGCATATTCAATACATATATATTATTATATAATATGTATATTGTATTGTATTAATTTATTTATTTGCGATAAAAATCATTTCACAAAAATAGTTTGAATGCATAATAAAAGTTTTTATATTTTGTATTTTCACCCAACGAATTTAGCCAAAATGAAACGATGTATGAATGTGAAGGAAGTGATTGGTATTTCCAAGGAAAGAGTTGTGAGGAAGTCTGTTTTCTACCTTCCAAATTAGGGACATGGCGTTATGGTGCAATATAAATATATTATATGTCTTTATGTGCTACCTATTTATTTAATATCTTTGTGTTGATTGAGTAGAAAACATCTATAAAATTTTAAAAGAGGATTACTCTACAGATTCTATTCTTTATGACTGAACGTTATAATTTATTTCATCGATACTACTCTGCATAATCATATTTTTAGACTGATAATTTCTAGTAGCATTGGCGAAAACGTTAGGTCTTAATATTATTATTTAAATTCACTAAGGAAATAATTGTTTGCATGTTTTTGGGATTTAGTTAGTTCATTTTTAAATATTTTGATATAATTTTATTGTATAAATATGTGTATGTTTATGTATATATATATGTAAACATACACATGTATTTTATATGTATGTTTATATTGTATTCATAATTTTAGGCGATGGAATTTATATTGTATTTATATTGTAAGGCTATTTATATTGTATTCATTTAGAAATAGCCATCATGTTTTTATCATTCTTTCCATCATCTTTTCTTTTTAATAATTTTATATTATTGTAGCCATTATATTTTATACTATTTTAACAAACATTTTAGTTATCTTTTTAATATTTTATATAATTTTATTGTGTTAATATGTGTATGTTTGTATTGTATTCATAATTTTATACGAAAGAAATAGCCATTATGTTTTTATCATTTTTTCAATATTTTTTTTTTGGAGATCTTTTAAATTTTTTTTAAATATGTTTATATGATTGTAAAAAAGCCATTATATTTTATAGTATTTTAGTATATTTTTTTCTTAAATATTTTTATACAATTGTATTGTGTTAATATGTGTATGCTTATACTGTATTCATAATTTTATGCGAAAGAAATAGCCATCAAGACACAGGCTTTGCCTAGTTTGATGGTGATTAAAACACCTTAATGACACTGCTTTCTGCATCACTGTATAATATAATATGTATATGTTATTAATAATACGAATTATAAGTGTATCAATATTTGTCAGACATGAATAAAAATAAATAAATAAAATATATCGAATCAGTGGATAAACAGTCTTTTTAATAATCTATCTTCGATGAACAATTGTTTTTTACTGTGTGGTTACATTTGAAATTAATTAGATAAAATTGAATAAAATAAACGTAGCCAGGATGGACAGTGATCGGCTTGCAAATATAGCAGCAAATGAAATTACTTCTGGCCGCCGCCGCCAACCCGGTAGATCACCCAAGAGATGGAAGGATAGCTGGACTTCGTCATACCAGGAGGCATAGTTTCTGAAGAACAGACCAACTAGGTCTACTAAACGAAGAAGAATAAAAGTTATATAATTAGGTACACAATGTTGTGTTTTATATAATTAAATTAATATAAATTTTAATTGGACAAAATTAACACGATTTAACAAAAAATTAACACGTTAAAAATTGTTTTAAAAAATATGAATTGCCTACTAATATTTGAAATACGAAAAAATATTGTATACCACCATATACAAGGTAAAATTTAGAGTTTTACTTTTATATAGCATAAATAGTAATTAAAATATTTACATGGCAAAAAACTCAGCCAGTAAATGTTCATATTCTCTTTCGATTGAAATAAAAATCTACTTTATAGGCCTTGAAGTTTTTTAGGTAAGTACACATTTCTAGTAAAAAATATAAAAGGTTTAGTTAAAACTGATTGTTCATGGAAGATAGATATTTGTTAATACATGAAAAGTATTAACAAATATCAATTTGAAAAATTCACGCAATACAATAAAGATGTAAAAAATAAACTGTTCTTTACTTCAAAGACGTATCTTTTGTTTGTACTGGGGAAAAGGTATTCAATATTTACTATTTAGCCTACTATAGAATCTTACGCATAAATGCTTGTAATAAAGGTGTGAAAAATAAAAAAATAAAAATAAAAAATAAATAAATAGGTGAACGAAATCGGTCGTGGCAGGAATCGAACTAGCGATTACAAACCCAGTGCCCTAACCGCTCTGCCATCACCTATCGTATTATTTATTATTTGATTTTAATTATTTTATCATTTGAATTGTACTTTCATATTCCTAGAAGTTCATGACACATATTTGGTGTTTCATATTATATAATGGTATCATAAATTTATTACTTTCATTAATTGAATTGAAGTAATAAAATTAAAAATAAATAATTAAATTAGTAGGTACCCCATTTACTTTCGATTTTCTTATGTTGGTACCTGCAATAAATTGATATAACTACCAATTAAATTAACAATTTTAATTAATTTTTTATAGCCAACACAAAAGGTCCTAGCGACTTCTTTTTTGCAATTATTAAGATGAACTTTAAAAATAATTAATATACCTATTATTATTATTATATTTAATTTTATTTTAATGATTTTTATCAAACCTATTACATTTTAATGGTTTAAGAAATACTATCACCAAGCAATAAAGAAAAATAATTTTAATGTGTTTTTTCAAGGTCGCTAGCATACCTTGCAATAATTTAATGAAACATTTGTCAGTGCGATTCTTCTTCATGGTTATAATTCCAAGATTGGTTTGAACCGCACACTCCATCTCTCCACATATCTCTGTTGTCCGCCAGCCTCGTCATCTCTTGGTAGCTGTCACAGTTCACACCATTGATCACCTGGTCCATACAACTTCTTTTCTGCCCTCTGTTATTTCTTCGACGATAGTAACAAGCGCTCCGCTCCACGATGCTTCTCTATAGAGGTCAGTCTGGAAATCAAATCATGAGTCCATCCAACAGCACTATCACAATTTATAACAAGAAAATTTAAGCTGTTGTAGAATACATATATCTGGGACATAAGTTAAAATTAGGAAAGGATTACCAGACAGCAGAAATACCCAGAAAGATCGGACTAGACAGGGCAGCCATTGGGAATCTTAAACATGTCTTACTTACTACTACTTTACTTACTTACTTAATGTTTCAAACATGTATCCTGCTTGTGCTTACGTATGATCTGAAAACTATCACGCTAACTGCGCAGACCATAAATAAGCTAAAATGCACTCAAAGATCCATGGAGGCAAATGTTTGGCGTAAGTATAAGATTCAGAATTAGAAATGAGGAAATCAGAGGCCAGATAAAAGTTGTCGATATCGTGTATCGAGTTGCAAATGGCAATGGGCGGGTCATGTTGCCAGACAGGGAATGGACAGATGAGCACCCAGAATTCTAAATTGGAGACCATGGGATATGAAAAAGGGGATCGGCCGGCCTCAGAAAAGGGGGGTCGATGATATTGTCCCCGTCGCTTGAAGTAAATGGGTCCAAAAAGTCCAAAAAAAGACGAAAGTACTTAGAAGAGGCCTACATCCAGCAGTGGAGAGTTTCCCGAGGAAAAAGAAGAAAATGAAATAACAATAAGCAGATCCTTAATGCCTATCCATTTGGACTGTTGTTGAGCAACAACAAAATTATATAATTGTAGAATACCTACAGTAAAATTATAAATTTGAAGAATACAATAAAATTATATAATTGTAGAATACAATAAAATTATATGATTTTAGAATACAATAAAATTTTACCATTTTAGAATGAAAATAAAGTAAAACAAAACAATTAATATAAAGTAAATCAATAGAATGTGAACCATTAAACCGTTGATATATAAAATTAATTATATTTACATAATTTATGTTTTGCAATTCTTCAGATCTCAATGTAAAATTGTTTAAAGGGGGCATATAAACCTAAACACCCCAATTTCAAATCAAATTTCTCAAATACGTTGTTACGCAGAGTGTTTCTAAAAAAAAATACAAAGTATTTATTTATTTATTTATTTATTTATTTAGTGACAAATACAGTCTTAAAATACTAAAATGGAATAATACACTATAAAATAAAAACAAACAGACCAATTACATATGTCCACAGATATTAAATATAAAACATTTCAAACATCATAAATTTAAATATAACTAAGATGTATGTTTGCCTGTGACGGGAAAGGAAAAGGATGGGAAATGGATTATTTTCAACATATCTCTAGTGAATGTTCGTCACACAATTTTAAAATTCAGCATAAATTCCCATAAAAATAGTATTAAAAATATCCTCTTTTACAGCATTTTTTTTTAAATTACTCCATAACGTGTCGTAGAGAAATTAATCTTTTATACGCTTAAAGAGTGCATAAAATCAAAGTGAATGACCGATAAAGTTTTTTTTCATTTCAAGGCAGGTTTGTTCTTAAAATGCAAAAAAACAACAAATTTTAGGTTTCCGATAATTTAAATCAAGTATAAACCTTTCGTGACGCACGCGATAGTTACTCTTACTAACACGTAACTTCATAGTGTATTAGGCGGTTTTAATATATCATGTTTTCAGTCACTAGACTTAGCGTTATATGTCCTCTTAAAAAATATAATCTCTTTTTTTTTATTTTAGTATTATACTTATTTATTTATTTATTTAATATTGCTTCTCAGGCAACTAACAGGTACTATGTCAAATATTAATTTAACACACACCCAATAACAAGTTGCCACATTCTGGAAACTTACGATATTAATCGTCTCACTGATCCAGATTGAAAACACAATTAAAAACTGTGTTTCCACCGGGAATCGAACCCGGGACCTTTGGATCAGCAGTCAGATACCTAACCAACTGAGCCACGAAGGCCGACAATTATATATGTAAAAAAATCAAATAAGTTTATGGCATTTACTTTCATATCACATACATAGATGCATACCATCACGCAATACTCACGGGGTAGGTTGAGAGAACTGAATTCCACATTTTCTATTGACTGTAGAAGGGTATTATCGCGGTGAAGATTACTTTGTATTTTAAATGTCAAACAGTTCACAGGGTTTCTGAAAACAACAAGTATTTAACAGGCGACCTACGGGAACATTAAAAGGTACTTTTTTTTATTTCACGAGGTTCAAGGATCACGACTTCTCTCCTGTAAATAACAAAAAGGAAACTAACAATGCGTAATTCTTTCGTTTTATTTAATTTGTTTAGACTTTGCTCTCTTTTTTAACATTTGGTATGTGCACTGGTTCGTTTGTTTATTTATTTAATACAATATACCTATAAAAAAAAATGTAAAAGTAAATTTACCAAAAAAAGCTTAAGTGAGTCGATGCAGAATACTAAAATCAGAAGAAAGTAGGTATGTTTATGTAGTCTTAAAGCTGATATTTTTTTGACATCTTTATAGAGACAAAGTTGGAATACTATATAAGAACCAGGAACTCAAGGCACCTACAAGGCTTACGACCTGTCATAGGCTGGTTTACGTGATCACTTTATGCACTTGGGCATCGTTCACAAATTATGTCTTCTGATTTAGTGTCCTATGAATCCAATTTTGAATAGTTTTAAGAGTATATATGTTAATCATGAAAATCTTTTCGTTTGAAAATAAGTTGCAACACCATCGCCATATATGAAGTGAAGAAGAAACCTTTTTGTAACGCCATCTATTGAGAAATTGGTTTGTCAACAATGAAAGGCCACGAGGTGATCTGGCCTAAAATAAAATCAGACAGGGAAACAATAAAAATATTTGTGTCTTAAAGTTATTCACAATGAAATATAAGGTATGCATAAGATGCATTTAAAGGTACTATAGATAGAAATATGTTTTTATATCATTTGAATTATTTTATATTTAAAAAAAATCATGATACGTTTAGTTGAAAAAATATAATATATACATATATCTATGAACTGAATACGTTGAAAATGAAAATGTAAAAATATGTACGTGTAACTTAAATAGTATTCGCTTAGTTAGATTTGTTTGAAGTGTTATAATTTAACAAAATCACAACTTAAACAAATAATAATAATAATAATTCTTCTTCTTCGTCAGGATCACAATTGGTCTGCAGCAAACACTCGATCTTTCCACTTATCTCTATCGTCCGCCAGTCTCTTCATCTCTTTGTTACTGCTACAGCGCACGTCACCGATTATCTGGTCTATATAGTTGTTTCTGGGGCGACCTCTACAGTTACCCCCATCAATCATTCTTTCGACGACGGTAGAAAGCAGGTCTGGGTGCCGGATGTTCTGGCCTATCCAAGTTGTTCTCTGTTGGGCAATTCTTTTCATAAGTTGCCTTGTCTCTCCAACCCTGTTTAGTACATCGTCGTTGCTGATGTTTTCTGAACAGAGAACTAGCCATGCGTCTGTAGAACCACATCTCAAACGCAGACAGACGTCCCGTTTCGCGTTGGCTGATGGTCCATGTTTCACAACCATATAGCAGTACACTCCAGACAAGAGTCTTAATCAAATGTTTCCTAATTTTGATGGAAATATTAGGGGATTCAAAAATTGTTGATCTTTTGTTGAAGGCGACTCTTTCTTTGGTAGATTCTGCTTTTGATGTCTGCTGTTGAACGTCCGTCTTATTTAGACGTAAAAACATATATAAAATTAATACATCTAGATTAAAAAAAAAATATATAAAAATAATTATATTTAGATTGACGAGTAAATGAATAGAGGGTATTTGAAAAGACAGAAAAATAATTAATCATTTGTAATCTTTTGACAAATATAAACTTTGGACGGGAGCAAGTAAGAAAAATCAGTACAGTTTATTCATCAGATAGAAGAGACTGGTACAGTTTTTTTTTTATTTAAACTGCTGTATTTGAAATTTAAATTGGACGTGCCCAATGCACGACTCCACCGACCAAAACGATTATCGACTTATTTGGTGCGTGCTTGATTTTCGGTAAACCTCCACTTCACGTGTAACCACCTTACTTTACTTCATTGGTTTCTCAAACAATTAATTGTTAGTTGCAGTCTTTAACTGAACTCCGAATCGATAAACTTGCACACAGAAAAAAAAAAGTTTTATATATTCATTATTAAGATAATGAAGCATATACATATACATACTTACCAACAGAGAGTTTCACAATTTGACCTACCGATCTCAACATACGTTTGAACCAATTTAAATGTCAGATAATGTCAGACCAATCTTCAGAACATTGATGGTAGGTTTGAATTTTCTTGAACTCAAACGAAAGAAATAGAATGTGAACCATTAAACCGTTGATATATAAAATAAATTATATTTACATAATTTATGTTTTGAAAAAAGTTTTATCCTATAAAGAGTATTAACATGTATAGGGCAATTTTTCAGATCTCAATTTTTATTCTTTGTCGACCGATGTTACACAAACTACTTACAAAACAATTACACTAGACGGAGTTGCTCCAACTACAATATACATACTTAAAACAATTCAATTTGATAAATACACTTTCATAATATATAGCATTAGGTATATTTGTCATTTTTATGTAAAATTTATATTTGTTACTCTTATGTGAAAACATATTATTGGGATGCAATGATCTAATCATACTTTTTATATAATAATTTTATATTATTTACTTTTAACGTTGTATCCTGTTTGTTTTCCAAATAAATAAAAATAAATAAATAAAAAATATCTTAATTTTTCGTCAGACAAAGCTAGCGTCTTCATTCATTCATTCATTCATACCATCACGGCATATCCCACAATGTGGGGTAACCAGCGAAAGGTGTGCGGGTGTGCATTGCCTTATAAAAGGGAGCACAACACATATGTGTATACCCACACACCAGTCTCGTCTCACCTAAAAAGGCACTACATTCAGAATGGGTGGTGAACCTCATTGCTGAACTATGTCGGATGTTATTGTTGCCTGTTGTATTTTCGATTACCCGGCTCTTACGTTTAAGACAAAGACAAAGAAAAAGACAAAGCTATCGTCTTCAGAGGGTAAAATTTTGGTACCTATAATATTTGCTCTTGAAATTGAAAGCTTCATACATACATAGCTTCACGGCATACCCCCCGTACGGTGTGGGTAAACCCCCGAAAGGTGTGCATAAGCTTATAAAAATAAACACTACACATTCGTGTATACCCATACACCAGTCTCGTCTCATCTAAAAAAGGCAACATCTTGAATGGGCAGTAAACCTCATTGCTGAAGTATGTGAGATGTTATTTTGTTATTTTGCCTGTTGTATTTATTACCTGGCTCTTACGGGATATCTGAAAATAATAACAATAGAAAATAAAAGAGTGGAAGCACTATACTAAGCCGGTGCCTCACAGATTAGAAATTGAAAGCTCCTATTATTTATACTATTTTCATAGATTGAAACTTAAATACTCAAACTTAAATTTATAAAATTTATTTTCATTGTTTTAACTATTATTTGAATATTAAAAAAACATAAAATATAGTTTTATTAGAATTAATTTCTTATCGCTTCTCGGGCAACAACAGGTGTAATGTCAAATATTAATTTATTTCACATGCATCCAATGACAAGTTGCCACATTCTGGAGACATGATATTTGGTATTCAGATCCAGACTGAATACACAATAATTAAAAACTGTGTCTCCACTGAGATTCGAATCCGGGATCTTTCGCTCAACTGAGCCACAAACGTCGACAGTAATCGTAATTTATAGGCACTCGTGATAATTGTTATTAGCATATATTTTTTTATTATAAATAAATAAATATATATATACAATACTTAACTTTGTATTATTATCACGAATTTTGAGTATTTTCGGTAGAACTTTTTCGAAGCTGGCCGCTTCTTCCTCTGGACAAATTTATACTGACAGAGGAAGAAGCGGTTAGCTTCAAAAACGTTTGGTTGAAAATACTCAAAATTCGTGGTTAATACAATGTTATTGCATATATTTTATATTTATTAATAGTTTTTTAAAAATGCGCCACAAAGTAATAACAGAATCATATAAAGATGTTTTTAGCTAATTAATAATCCAATTTTAAAAAAAACATTTTTGAAAAAATATTTTGATTGTCAAGAAAACGTTCTAATTAAGACATAATGATGACTCATTATTATAGTTTAAACCGTTGACTTTACACAAACTCTTAAACTGATGATTTTTAGACAGGTCAGCCTTAATTTAGACATCTTTATTAACAACAGCTAACTAATTATTATATGCATTTTGTCAGGTATGTCTGTGAATATGGTCAACTTTTAACAGTGCTGTGTCTAGGTATTTTAATAAAAAAATATTTCTAACTAATATGCATTATTATGTTATGTATTTTTATTCATTGACATATTTTTGAAAACTTTGCATTCTGCACAAGTGGCGGATTTATTGCTGAATTATATTAAATTCTTCCAACTGACCAGTGTTTCCAATTCAGAGAAACAATGATTGCGTAAGAAATATTAAAAAAAAATTCTATTCCCTTCTGGGAATTAAACCCACGATGTTGCACAGAAGTCAAAAAACTTTCCACTATGCCACAATGGTTTTATACACTTAAAATCAGGGTTTTACAAAAATCAAATAACTGGATGACAAAAAATTTGGTATGCTTAGTGATTGTGTTTTTTTTTCTATTTAAAGTTTAATTAGTATGACCAATTGAATTTTATATAGCGAATTCGGCAAACACGTACTTTAAAATTGCAAATCATTGAAAGAAACGAAAAAAATCTTCTCACTGTGAGCTGACATTGTGTCATATTCGCCACATTCATTATTTTGCAAAGCGGGTGGCGGTAGAGTAGCGAACAAATCTACATAATATCTACATAACAACAAATCTACATAAGTCCTATGAATGTGGCAACTTGTTATTGGGTGCGTGTTAAATTAATGTATGAAATAGTACTTATTTAAACAGCAGTCTACAAATAAACATTATGGTCCTTTTTTGTTTTTCACTTTCCTAGTATTTTCTGCATACCAATATTAATTATCGATTTATGTTTTGATCTCATTAAATGCATGAGTCCTGGGATACATTGTATAACGCATTTCCCTTGAGGCGACTCCGTGTAACTCGTGTCAATCAAATGTAATAACTGTATTTATGTGCATTTACGTCCATCAAAATCACTTCAAATTCTTGGTAGTTGGGTGGTTTTCTCATATATCTACATACCTACATACATACTTACCTACCGGTATTATAGAAAAAAGTTTATAATCGAAAGGATCGGCAGCGGTGTTTTATATTTAGACATCCAGGTTCAAATCTCGTCTCAACCAAACTCATACTCCCATACCTAACATGAACTTTTTCGGATAGTTCACATGATTTTACATAGACTTTGTAACATCTTGAGACCATACTGTGGTTAAAAAGCGTATGAATTAATAATAAAATCCAATATTTTTAAAGTTGCATATACGAAGATTTCTCTCTACTACGTGAACACGAAGTATCGGTGACTGATGTCTTATGTATTCATGCAATAAATGCTGATGTCGTTAGTTGTAAATTCCTTGGTCTGATTGTTCATAGGAATCTACAATGGTCACCACACATCGATCAACTCTGTAACAGGTTAAATACAGCTATCTATGCTATCAAAAAGACTTGTGTACTTCGAGTATTTTTATAGTATTACTAGCAGACCCGACAGACGTTGTCCTGCCCGAACTATTTGTGAAACAAAAAAATATCTGTAACATATATTTGAATCATATGGATGTTATTATACGCTGAGCAAACATTTTCTTGTTCGATGAGCCGCTAAACACTTTGAGGTTAGATTGATTGTCATTTCGTATATAATTATTGCAATACAGCATATAAGGTCTGGACGAGGAAACGAACTAATTGAAATATGAATGCACATTTATGTATATAATTGAAATATGAATAATACCGAAACAGAGCGAAAAGAACTTTAAATGTCAAAAAACCCAAACCACGACGTAACTGACAGATTTTTAAGTGTTGTCAGATGGAAAAAAAACTAAACATTGCCAATTCGACATAAGCGCCACCTATTATAATTTATAGTTATAAAAATCATGTTTTTTTTATTTTCATTTTATTATAAGTACTATTGTTTAAAATTCCATTTTGTTAATCTAAACCATTCAGGGACTCACACAAACACACACAAAAAATTTCATCAAAATCAATTCAGCCGTTTAGGAAGAGTTCAGTGACATACACACGTACAGGAAAATTATATATATAAAGATGTCATATGGGTTTTTGGTTGCTGGTGTTTTGCATGAAATGTTAAATAAGTGCCCCCGCTCCCCCAGAATCCTCGAGGCTGACTGAAGGTTCAGTGCGGGATTCTGGACATCTCGTCCAACCAGCCTGGGGTACTGTGTTTTTAATATTCAACATGTGCTCATACAAAGGGTGGTTGGCATTACAACGTTACGCTTGCCGGACGGGTTGGCGAGGTGACAAGTTGCCACATTCTGGAGACTTACGATTATTATCGTCTCACAGATCCAGACTGAACACAATTTAAAAACTGTGTCTACACCGGGAATCGAGCCCGGGACCTTTCGCTCAAGAGTCAGATACCCAACCCACTGAGCCACGAAGGCCGACAATCCTTAGATTAAATCTTGTTTTTCAAGTAGAAATTACTATACTTTTGCGGTGGCTGAGTATTGTCTTTGTTAGATACATACATACCATCACGCCATGTCCCTAACGGGGTAGGCAGAGAGAACCGAACGCCAATTACTTCTATCTTGACATACATTCATCGCCTCGTCAACATTCATACATCGTCTTATACATGTTCGTCTGTTGTTCACGCTTCTAACATTTCCATCTTTCAAAGTATCGTTCATATGGACGTGCCATCCCTTCCTTGGGCGGCCCCGACCTCTCATTCCATTCCTGTCCGCAATGTATATTTTCTTCGTCAGGCTTTCCTCATTCATTCTCCCTTCTTTCTTACAGCATATTATACCGAAGCATATTATACCGATATAACAATCAGGATACAGATTCGCATTAAAATCCAGATTGTTAAATTTAGTGCCGTCTTGATTTGATCTGAGGTTCGTGTTCCAACTTCACTGGTAAATCACCAAAAGAATATGTAGGTACTACTCACACTGTCACATCCATAGATCCCTTTTCAATAGTCTGATATGTGCAATTTTTACATAAAAATTACAAGCTATCTACATACACTATAGACATATTATGCATAATATCATGATGACTCTATTCACTTTTCTAATATGCTTAAAATAGTTTAATGTACTTACTACTTGTTAATGTATAGATACAACCTACACGTCTCTTTCTTCTGTGATTTTTTTTCTTTGAAATGTTATAATAATATATACACTGCAAGCCCTAGAACAGGTATACCTAGTTGGGTAGCATTTATCTATTTTGAATGACATTTTAGTAAATTGTGTGATAAATAATAAATAAATAAAATAAAAATAAAATAGGTACATTAATTTTATGCTTTGTTAAATTTATGTTCCATCTTCAAATAATTTTAATATATGCATAAACGGCGTGTCCCCGATATGCTAGGGTGATAGAACCAAACCCCACATATATCTATCCTGGTAAATATCCAAAGATTGAGGTATTAATTACATGATCGACCATTCCTAATTTCACCTACATACAATTTTCATAAAAAATCGTTTGGTTTTTTTCGGATTGAAATTGAATATATATGTTAATTCGACCAAGTTCAATAAAATTTATAATTCTGTATGAATCTCATTTTTTTAGTTTATACAATTATATTCTCAATGAACCTGATCAATTATCTCTTCGTACCGAAAAAACGAAAAATAATAATTTGCTAATTTCTTATTTAATTGGCTAACTTTGTTATTATGTATTTTGTAAAAAAGCTATTTATTTTTTATTTTTAAAACACGCTATTTTTATAGCTTTGAAAAACGTGATCTGGTTTTTAAGTACCTATAATTAATTTCGTATGAATTTTAAAGAAATGCCCATTTTTTACTTACCTAATTATTTTATTATTTATATTTTTTTGTCTTATCATAATATGTATGTAGGTAAAATGTGTAGGTACGTAAATTTATCCTAAAAAAACTCAAAAGTAAATAAAGAACCGCGATAAATAATATACCACATAAGAAATATAAAAATTTCTATGGATCATTTATCTCACCATTTATGTTAGTCACTGCCATTGTTCCAAAATCGTTTTACTGTAATAAAGATAAATTTACAAATAAAAATGCAATAATTAAAAACAAATAAGTTTTTTTTCATTAATATCTCATTTTATTTACAAAATTGTACACAATTTAAAACAATATATACAATAAAACACATTAAAAATAGGTAATATACAAATGGTTTTATAAAAAACGAATTATTGGTAAATGTTAAGGTTTTTCTTTTAACTTTAATAGTACAAGAAAATAAACAATTGTAATAATTTTAAAAATAATGAGAAAATTTTGTTGGAATTTTTTTCATCATTGTGAAATTCGTATATTGAAATAGAAATTTAGCTTGTGATATAATTATATGAAATCGATATCATTTAAATTACAATTCGAGTGATTTTGTATACTTTTAAATAAACAACATTCAAGATTTGAATCGTTTTCTTTTTGTATGTATAAACACTTATCGCTTGTAAAGAAAATGAAATAATTTCATTGAAAAATACTTTCTTATAAACTAATGTAAAATCGAGATTTATTTTATTTTAATCATGTCCAAAAAATGTTATAATGATGTATGTAGATAATAAAAAAAAAACAAATATCAATATCTGCGATAAATAATACTGGCCAAGTCCGGAATTAACAATAACTTGTACTGTTTAATTAACAAATTAAATTTAACATTAAATTATTGAGCCTTATTAAAATTATAATTGACACTACCTAACAATTAAGTAACAACGTACCGCGCATTTAAGCACTAAATGGTTTGATAATACCCTGTGTGAACTTAAAAACTTGATACAGGTATAAAAAATAATAAACGTATTTATTCTCAATGAACAGGTAACTTATTCATACTTATAAAAGAAATGACAGATAGGTACACTTTGAGCATGATAAATAATTGAGTTACATACCAGAAATACTGAATTGGAATAAAATAAGACAATATCTTATTATAATAATAATATTAACAATACAATTGATGAATAGAAAGTAATTATTTAATTTATTTTTAAAACTATTTAATTTTGGCAAGACTGTATTACTTCGTTTACAACTTACATTATATAACTAAAGTGATATTATAATATAATTATTTATACAAGATAATATAATATTAAATAATTTAAATAAATTATTATTAAAATTTATTTGGCAATATTTTAGGTAATATATTCCTTGGGTTACCTTTAAAAGATATTCTATCTACAATAGTAATGATATGTTTTGGAGATCTGTATTTTAAGCTAAATATATTGGAGGTATCTAATAATTGTTCTATCTATTGAAGAAGTTCGTACAGCGCTGTTATATATGTCTGTGCCATTTGCAACGTTTCATATTTCGACAGTTGTCTGTCGCTTCCTAGAGAGGGTAAGTAGGTTCTGAGTCTGTCGAAGGCTTTGTTGAGGTTCTGCATTCTTCTCCTCTCCCTCGCGTTGGCGGCCAATCTCCTTCGCCTCATCACGAGAGGACTGACGGCTTTACCACGACCTCGGCCTCTCTTGACTTCCAGTCCAAAGTCCTCTCCATAGAGTGCTTCGTCTCCCGAGTCTTGCATTAAGCTGTCATCGTCTCCTATGTCTTCCCCGAAATCGCCATCATCATCAGCCAATCCCAACTTGAAGGACCCGTTTGATGATATTTCAAAAGAGTCTTTTTTGATATCCTTCGGTGAACCAGATCTTTTATTGTAATTTCTTTTTGTTCTCGTTGCGTTTTTGAAACTGTCCTCTGGCGTTGTTTGTAAGAGTTCCGAAGAGTAGAATTCCGGGACGTAGTCTTGATTCGGCACCAATCCTCTGTACGCTATCGTGTTCGCCGTCGGCAGCAGAGTGGTGAAGTTCTTATCTGTCTGATGCAGGTCTTGGCTCGTGATGATGTGAGTCTCGTGCACTTCGGACGGACTGAGGGACCTGAAGCTGTCTCCCGGGGACGGCGTGGCAAGGTCCGAGCAGTCTCCGTACCTCTGGAGCAGGTCCGAGGAAGACTGCTGCACCGGGTAGTCTAGAGAGACGTGGCCGGAGTCTGGAGACCTGGGATAGGTACAGTACGGTGATGAAAAGTACGCCGACAGATTGTCTGTGACGTTGAAGGCTTCCTGTTTGGGACCTCCGACGTAAACGTACCGGTGACCGTACATTTCAGTTGCCATCACAATACGACAAAATAAACACAAAATTTGGCACAAAACACAAAAATAATAGTTCAGAGTTCGAAAATAACAACAAAGTAACACACACTTTGGTTTTCAAGGAGGTAAAATAACAACTATGTATAAACGATTGAATTTCAAAGTTCCGTTTCGCGATGTTTATTACGATAAAAGCTTCACTGAGTAATATTGATTACAACTGACGCAAATACGGAGATGCTGACACCGCGCTAGTCAGAGCGGCAATAAGCTTAATGTGTTTACCTGTGTAATTTATATAGCCTTTGGAAAATTGTACTAATATACGAAGGGCGGTCCGCATGACGCACGCAACGGGGTGTTTTTCATAAAAGTGTAATTCTACGACCGCACGAAGTGAACGGAGCGCTTTGAAAGCTCTCGACCTTTTCGACACCATTGCGAGTATTTTCTTACGAATATACCTGCGAGTCAAGGTGAGATGGAACGATGTGTTGTGTTAAGGGTGTGAGAGGGTTGAATATAGGCGCCTTTACTGAGGGTGCCCGCGACCGTGCGCCAATTAAAAAGATCCGCTAACAGGTGGCGCGCTTAACGTACTCTATTTGAAATTTTGGTAGATACCTTAAATAATAAAAAAATACAAAATTCAAAATGAAAGATAAATTCGATTTGTTTGACTTTAACAATCTGTGCCTTCCTGTATCCTAAAAATATAGCTAATATTTTAATCAACAATAAAGTTATTATATATATGTAGGTTATTCTTTGACCAGTGTTATTTATAAAAATAAATTTGGTTCAATTGAACCCGGTCCAATGTCTTATTCTGAAATTCAAATATTCTTATACAAGAATTATTTATTTTTATATGAAAATATTTGAATTTTAGAATAAGACTTTGAACCGGGTTCAACTGAACCAAATTTATTTTTATAAATAACACTTTAATTGGTTAAATCATAACATAGGTACCTACCTACATTAAGAGAATTGATATATTTTTTAATAATGTAGATATTTGTTTATACAAGTACCTACTTATTTTCGAATTATTGTGGATATTTCCTCTGTAAAGAAATCAATTACATTTGAATATTACATGATGGCAATTAGCCCGCCAGTGTTCAATTTATTTGTTTATATTATGTACAAAAATATATATAAATAAATAATAGCATTTACTATAGAAATTATTATATACAATTTAAAACATTTGAATAAACATTTCTTATAAAAAATAATTGTGATACAAGGTTATTATTAAAAATCGAATATTTACAAATACGAAAATACAACAGTAATAACATTGAATTAAAAAAACATAAAAAAGTAATAATAAATTCAAAATGAGATGAACATGAAATATCAAAATAAAAGGAAGTACATGGCAAACAGAAATTTCTTCATGTTTACCGGCGAGTAATTATTTATTCGAATTTAAGGTCCGTTAGAATGAATCAAGAGGTCTGTTAACGCCAAAACTGCGACCATAGAAAGCTGATTTGTTGACAATCAAATTCTCTTAATTATTGGTACTCTGTGATCCAGACTCAATTCAAGATGTCACATTCGACAATTTTGTGTGGGGGCATCTCATACACACATTAATTTGATGCCTTTCCTCCTGAAACACCTTCCCAGACCCATTACAAGTAAAATAATAATAATAATAAACACTTGCACCCTGCTTAAGTGGCCAATGTTTCCAACCCAGAGAAGCAATATTTGCGTGAGAAATTTATTTAAATACATTTCGTCTCTGCTGAGGATCAAACCCAGGATACCGAAATGAATGATTCAATTTTATTTTTGTACAAATATTAATTTAACACGTACCTACCCAATAACAAGTTGCCACGTTCTGGAGAGTTATCGTCTCACAGGTCCAGATTATGGAGACTTATGATTTTAATTTATCCTGTCACAGATCCAGACTAAAAATACAATTTAAAAACTGTCTCCACCGGGAATCGAACCCGGAATCTTCGGATCAGGATACAGATATTTAATCAAATGAACCACGAAACCCGACAACTTTCGACACAACAAGTCTGCTTATCTAATATTTCGCTATCTAATATTTTATATCGCTAATGAGGACAATGATATGTACGAAGGTAGGCTACATATCATTATTTGGGATTATTTCTAAGAATTAAATAATGATTACAACTAACTATCAAATTATCGTATCAATTGCAATACCTACTCTTCATTCGAATATTAATTTCATTACCTACATATTAATATTTTAAAACGATATATAGGTATTTCGTATATGAATTTATTATAATATAATTTTTTATTCGCTTCTTCTTAATCTTGGTCTTGCGAGACTTGCAAGACCAAGAGTCTTGCGATGTCGCAAAATTTTATGAACACATTCATTTTTTATTAAAAACTAGTTTTTTATACTTGGCGTTGCTCGAGAAGGTAAATGTAAAGCAATGTGCTAACGTATCAAGGAAATCGTTTTCGGAATTTTGAACTATTTATTTGTTATGATAAATTCAGAATGAGTAAAAAATATCCAGTAAAATAAATAAAAATTAACAAAAATAAGTTAGTTTTTTTTAAACAGTCCCCTCCGTCCCTTCAGTCCCTCCATCCGTACCTTCCCTTCAGTCCTCACTGTCCCTTCAGTCTCAAATAATGAAAGGGAAGTGGTTTGTAATTTCAGTAGGATTGGATTGGGAAAGAAATTTCAGCAAGATTGTAAAGTGGTTTTATAATTTGAATGAATTTAAGCATTATGAAAAGCTTAGTGTTGGCCACAACCCCCATGTTCTTATATAGGTATTTTTATTAAGTGTGAAAAGAGTATTTAATTTTTCCGCTTGTCCCATCCGCTTGGATCTTTGAATGAATTCCATGTACATACTTTTTTATTAATTCGTTTATAAGATAAATATATAAACAAACAAAAATTTAGTTAATTATTAAACAAATAATTAAAAATCATACGTCTATATATGTAACATAATACCTACCTTCAATAATATTACACTCTAAAATATTATAATAATAATAAAACTGGCTTACTTATATAGCGCCGTTTTTGTGTGTCCACCTCAAGGGCGCTTTACAATTACAGGGCGCTTTACAATTACATTGTTACAATCATACTAATTTTGTCATATTAGTATGATTGTAACAATGGAAACGAAAAAAAATCAAAAATAAACAAAGTCAGATATTTGTAATAAGTATGGAATTAATATGGAACATTCTAGTAAGAATGAGGTAGGTACCTACCTATACCCACATACATTTTTTTTATTGAGTAACATAATATGAACATACACATAGTACAAATATTTAAATTAATACAATTTTTTTTTCAATAGGTACTGTCCCAAAAAAGTTAAAAACGTGTGCTTGGGACAGGAGCAAATAACATATCTACATTTAACATATTACATACATTTTACTTATAATAATAGAATCATTTAATAAATTGTAAATCAAGTTCAACTTACAGCTAATACATACAGATGATTAAAGTTTATTTTTGTTTTTTTAGTGAATATAGAATAAAAACAATAATTTATCCAAAAAGGAGAAAAAAATAAAAATTTACATATACAAATACACATATACAAATACACATATACACATACACATACATACACACACATACACATATACAACATACACACATATAATATACGCATACTTATACACACATGTACACACATACATATACACATACATACATATACATACACACATATACATATATACATACACACACATACATACATATACATCCATACACACATATACATACACATACAAACATACACACGTATACACACACATACACATACAAACATACACACGTATACACACACATACACATACATACACACACATACATATACACATAGTGAATATGAAAAAGGAATACATAAAAATTTATTGTTATTTTAATGATTTGATTTTTCTTTTAAAGTCATAAAATTTTTGAACATGCATACATAAATACATATTAATATACATACATAGGTATAACTTTCTAAAATATTATGGTAAGGATATAACATAATATTAAAAATTGGTGTGTTTTTTGGCATATATCTTTGTAATTGTTGAATTTCAAAAGAAAAATAAAGGTTTTTGTTTTATTTAAATATATATATAAACCAATAATTTAGAATTACATACAATCAAGGCCGTAGCCAGAAAATAATTTAGGGGGGGGGTTTAGCGTTGAACAGTAAAACAAATCTTCCCGCGAGCGTATTCCCGTGCGAGTACCAAGCGAGCATAAAGCAGTCATTTTAAGTAATTAGGTATTTGTCTCACGCGTCCTGGAAAAATAAGAACATCTAAAAATCTAATGTATGTGCGAGCATGTACCAGTATACCTGACTCAGTGTCACGCTAAAAAATCTCATAAAAATGCTGAATTATTAAATATATTTAAATAATTATTTTTTTCATGCAAAATTTTGAAATTGGTGCACCGTAACAACAGAGTGAAATGGCTGCACCGTATGTAACTGCAGTTATTGTTACTCATTGTTACTTACTAAAGAAATATATTATTTTTTTCATCAAACCCCCTTGATCCCCCCCTGGCTACGGCCTTGCATACAATATTACATGTTATCAAAATATGGTGTGACAAATAAAATATATATTAATTTTATTTAGCCATGTATTTGTACTAGGTACAGAGTAATCGTCATATTTATAAATCTCTTAACTAGTTGAGAGTTCAGTGATGACCATATCTCACTCATTCAAAGTTATGGTTGTAAATTCAAATAGACTTGCGATGTATGGCGGCGTCTATCGGCAGACATGAGCATCTATCTACAAAAGATAATTATAAGATTGATAACATAATCACACTAAGGTGGTGCTGTTAATTCACTGCTTCTGTGAATGAACCAACCTAATCTTCATAGATCAGTTACAACAATCACCTACATATTATAATGTGCCTGTACCTACATACATCTACATATAATGGCGGTTATTTTGATGAAAAAAAATGAATCAATCATTTATCCAATTGATCAAATGATCATTTGTTAGTCATCATTACGTTTCATACTTTGAGTACCGACCAACCGTAATGTATAGACATTACAGTGATAATCCAACTGTCGAATCGTTCAAGAGAATGTAATTCTCTTGAGGGAAGAGGCAGTTTAAATCCAAGACGCGTGTATGAAGGAACATTTTGTATGGCGTAGTGGACTTTTTGGATGCTAAAAACACCAACTTATAGGCTTCGCAGCATATATGTTGCCATACAGAATTCGGAGTAGAAGATTTTATGTGAGTTTTCTGTGTGCGTCACTAAATTTAATTTTTATAAAAATTGAATTTAATGACGACATCGCTTCATACAATTTGTATGGCAGTCGCCTATAGACAATATCTATGAAGACTTCATAGTTTGATACTTCATCACCAAACATACATACATGCCATCATGCTGTTTTCATATTCTGGGTAGGAAAAAAGGACTGACCTCCATACTATCCTATCTTGACATACATACCTACATATAAGTGTTGTATAGAAAACAAAATATCTTAAAATATTCAATAATTTGGATGTATGGGTTTATAGTTTGGTACCTAGGTATTCTTCAAATATACACAGTTGGATCTCATGTGTTACATGCAACTAGTAATATGTAGTTAACATTTTCTGATACTTCGCAAGTGACGAGTTTATTTCTAAATAAATATTTTTTTTCAAAAAACCACTGCTTCCAGTCAGAGTAGAAAGATTTTCGTTACAAATAATATAAATAAATTGCTCCTCTGCTGGGGATCGAACCCATGACGCCAGCGTAGAAGATAAACGTCTTATGGTACAGTGGTCGTCAATATATACCTATATTCGTTCATTCATACCATCGCGATGTATCCCGCAGAGTAAGGTAAACATCGGTAGGTGTGCATTATCGTATAAAAGGTATAACTACACATGCGTGTATCCCCACAAACCAGTCTCGTCTCACCTAAAAATGCACTACATCCAGAATGGGTGGTGAACCTTATTGCTAAACTATACAAGATGTTATTGTTGTCTCTTGTAAATAAGTAACAATTTTATACAAGATGTTATTGTTGTCTCTTGTAAATAAGTAACAATTTTCAAATATCGAATTATTAACTTTGTGTTATATTGTCTACAACTTGACAGTTCTAAAATTATATCATTTGAAAATTTTCTCGATTAAATATAATTCCGGAAGTACCCCTGAATTTTCCGGGAAGTAACATTGTATAAATATGAAGTAAGTATTGAAAATGAAGTTGAAGTTGAGATTTTGCTTGACGAGGGAACGGATAGTTCCAAAACCGGTCACACAAGTCGAATAAATTACTTGGTTTACACAAAGTTATTAAACATGTAGTTAAAAATAATTAATATATATTTCTTCTACCTCGAAACGGGCTATGCCTATAGTGATGATGCGTATAGATAGATATGTAAATGCTATTTAATGAACAATACATAAATAAATAAGTTATATACATATTGGGTTCTGTGAAAGTGGCGTCCTGCATATTATGGGTTCGATTCCAAACAGATGATAAATTTAATATACGAGCTTACATGATCGTGAGTTTATTATTTTTAAAAAAATTAACACGCAGATTGTTATATAATTAATTAAAAGTGAGTACATTCTTTTCTTTTTGAAATCTTAATCCCTGAATACATTTCAATACGGTACCTACATTCTTTAAAAAAATGAAATTTGATTCTATTTTCAGAATATCTCATCATACATTCCTAAGTACAAAACATATCACTCTTTTTATTATTATGAAATATCTATAATTTAATGCCACCGCATATACGGTCCATGAAAGGAGGTTGGTTTCTGTGTAGGCGTCCTGGGTTCGTTCCCCAGCAGAGGAGAAATTTATTTAATTTATTACGGTAACATTGCTTCTCTGGTCTGTAAACACTGATTAGTTGGAAAAAATTGCCATATGGCAATAAATTCGCCACTTGGGCAGGGTGCAAGGCGTTATTCTTATTATTTATTTATTTCTATTGGCATGAATTATTTTATTTTATTTTTGATTGATTATTTGTTTTTTTAATCAGTGACGGCTCCGAGTGCTCTGTTTGGGAGCCAATGGAGAATTAGCCAATACAATATTGATATAAAATAATATGCCTAAAATTGTGATATCTCCACTATTCAACATCAATGGAGAGTAAAATATATACAATATACATAATACGAAACTTTTATAAAGTTGTAAAATAAATTTAATATATCAGTATTTACAATGCAAGTTGCATTGGTCGTATTGTAGCTTTCTTCGATGGACTGCGTGTAAAGTGTATGAATGACCTAACGTCAAAATGAGTACCTACAGGAAACCGAAACAGTATGAAATAAAGTTATTTAGTGATAATGACTTATGTCTGTCTATTCATCTGTCACCAATTATGATGTCGTTAAATCTTTATTCACGATGATATGTATAGTGATTACGACAAAATAAATCGGATGGTTCATATTTCCAAGTGATAACTGGTAGATATGTTAATAAGACATTAAACCTCTCGCATTATCAATCTCTACAGGCAGGGTACCTACTATCTATGTATCAAAATATAGTGCCGTTAAATTAATAACGATCATTGCAATGGCGCATTTTGTTGATTGTTAGTTCTACGAAACAATGAAAACTTAAATGATTTATGAAATGTGTCTATAATGAACTTATAGCTGTTCTTCCCCCACCACCACCCGTTCTGCTTATGGGGACTAATAACGGCCCCTTGCAAAACTCTGAAAGAACACATAAAGAACATACGAAGAGTCCGGAGAACTCTAAAACCTTGCAGACACTGCACTTAATGTGCCAAAGAGAGCTAATCATGTTGAAACAACTGGCTCACTGCTCAGTGATAGTGAAGATAATAGTGCACCGAATTTAAGACAGAAAGTCTTGAAAGCCCTAAAGTTGCTCTTCGTGGCTACAAGGTCCGCATGTCCAATGGGTCCAAAGAAATTCCCTCGGACATCGTCGTAGAGTTCTCGTCGGAATGTTGACACGGAGAAGTTAGTGCATTCCCATAGGATATGCTCAGAAGTCTGTTCAGGGTTATCACAAAGCTGACATGAGGACGAATCGGATAAGTGAAAACGAAAGAGATAACTTTTGAAACTGCCGTGTCCAGTAAGGAATTGCGTGGTCCAATAATCGGGAACAATCCACGAGGAAAAAATTCGAGTCCTCACATCAGGAAGAAATAAAAATGTCAGTCTGCCCACGGAAGAAGAAGACCAGCGACGTTGCCAAGCATCTAAAAGAGAACTCCGGGCCAAGTTCTCAATCTCTCCACGAACTGTGGGTAAATTTACAGGTGGGAGAGAAACACCACCCAAAATTGAGCTTCGACCTCTATACAGGTTGTGAATTGAAGCTCGTCGCTGTGTTTCCAGATCAAGGGGAGCCATACCTGTGAGAATAGAAAGTGTGTCGGTAGCGCAGGTTCTGTAAGCCTTTGCTAAAGCTATTAGAGCGAAGCGCTGTCCAGAAAGCAGCAGACGTCTAATGTATTGGGTTTCACAACGATGAGCCCAACAAGGAGCGGCATAACACATAATACTCAGAAAGGTAGCGTTGTAAAACAGTCTTGCTACTGGAAATTTAAGGCCCCAACTAGCTCGAGCAAGACGTGAAATCTTTTGGAAGGCTATTTTTGCACTATCGGATACAGCACGAACATGGTATTGGAAAGTTAGGCCTCTATCTAGTGTAACACCCAAAACTTTGACCCTATCCTTAAATATTACACGCGTATTGATAAATTTGATGGAGGGAGGACTTTTCATTATGCCTTTTAACACTAACCCATACGTCTTCTTAGGTGCGAAATTGAGTCTATGACTTATACCCCAATCTGCAACAGAAGAAAGTAACTGAGTAGCTGCGCGCTCAATAAGTGCTCGGGTGTTACCTTGAATAAGGATTGTAGCATCATCGGCATATGCCAAAATACTGCAGCCCGTAGGCGTTGAAAGTGATAGAAGTTCGTCGAACAAGATGTTCCATAACAGTGGACCCAGAACAGAACCCTGAGGGCACCCGATGCTAATTGGTCGCCAGTGCAAATCTTGTCCCCCGGGCATGGCCACATGTCTATTAGTAAAATAGCTTATAGCTATCGTAAAACATCCCATCGCAACTTCGAGTTTCATTAACACTTCCCGCTTTCAAAAGAAATCTGAGGAATCATTTCCTTACACATAACGCCTAAATTTGTCTCCTTATCATATCCTTGTGCCCCCCCCCCTCTCCTGTCCCCTCCGTTTCTTTATTGTTTTTGTTTGTTTAAGTCATAAAAATGTTGGTACATACCATAAATGTAATTAGTTTTTCACCAAATGAATATGTTTGGTTGGAAGATATTGCCAATCGGCAATAAGCCCGCCATTGTGCACTTGTGCCCAAAAAGCTTAAAATAGACAAATAAAAAAACTGGAACCAGTCACGTGGGTGCGCAGATCAAAAATTTGTGTATTTTTGCTTAGTTGGTACCTATATATACAAACCGCCCGGGTTTTCAAGAAGTTTGGTGGAATCAATATACCTACTAACGAAAATACCATTTATTTATCTCATCAGAAAATATCTCGCGTTTATAGCTCAAATCAGCGCCGATGAGATTTGCCAAAGGAAAAAATATCGTGATGCAAAATCGATAGGGGAGGTCCGTCAGTTGTGGGACCACCTGCACCGGGGGTATCGGGTGACCCCAATAATGGTTATCTGCCGGTCACCCGTGAAGACATCTCTTGGTGACCAGACCGATGCAGCGATGGACTGTGCAAGGTGCAAGGACCTCGCAGGTGTTTCTCTGCCAACTTGGCTACCATCGTCAGCATCTGATAACGACATGAATTATTATTTGACAGTTCCCTCGTCTTGTCTTCTATTTTGTAGGTATAGTTCTCGACTACCGTTAAACAACCAGACAAAACACCGAATCACTTGCTTGATTTTGTGTAAGACACTGAGAAATTGGTTTTAATAACTCGCCTAATTTTGTGTAAGACACTGAGGAATAGGTACAAATAACTCGCCTTATTTTGTCAGATTCAGATTGTGTCAAATACTGAGGAATAGATTGTGTCAAATGGATAACCTAGTCATCACACCATTTTTGAAAAACCTAACCTACACAAGTTTGGTAATAAATAGGTTGGTTAGGTTTGTTCGCAGTTATAATTGCGACTGGCGTGAGCCAGTTGCATTATATATTAAAAAAAGTAACTATAATATTAAAAAAAATAACTAAATTGGTATTTTTACCAAACTTTTATAGGTTGTTTTACAAAAATGGTGTGAAGACTAGGCTATCCGTGTCAAATACTGAGGAATTGGGACAAACAACTCGCCTTATTTTGTCAGATTCAGATTTTGTCAAATACTGAGGAATAGGGACAAACAACTCGCCTTATTTTGTCAGATTCAGATTTTGTCAAATACTGAGGAATAGGGACAAACAACTCACCTTATTTTGTCAGATTCAGATTATGTCAAATACTGAGGAATAGGGACAAACAACTCGCCTTATTTTGTCAGATTCAGATTGTGTCAAATACTGAGGAATAGGGACAAATAACTCGCCTTATTTTGTCAGATTCAGATTTTGTCAAATACTGAGGAATAGGGACAAACAACTCGCCTTATTTTGTCAGATTCAGATTGTGTCAAATACTGAGGAATAGGTATAAATAACTCCCTAATTTTGTGTCTGATAAGTACTGAAAAATAGTACCTACTTGCCCGGGAAGCTGTATAAAATTTATTTATTTTTTTATGATAAAAGTAATAAATTTTTTAAATAGGTACCTATATAATTTTGTCATACATAATTTGTAATCGGTTTGGTTGGAAGAAATTTCTTGATGGCAATAAGCCCGCTAGTTTGCATTATATTTTTTTATTACGAGTATTTACAAAAAAATAAAAAAAAATAATAATATTTATTTGATTTAATATGTTTTTTTCTGCACCTACCTCAAAAATAAACATTGATTTTATTTAATCTAATATTGTAAGCCTACAGAAAAATTGCATTGTATCAAATAAATATTGTTTAGATATTGTTCCATCAATACCTTACCGTTTATATGTATATTATCAGTACTATTATTATTGTTAAAAACAGGTCTTTCTTTTGATATTTTCATTAAAACATCACCAACAAATAACTAGATATGTATAATAGGTAGGTTTGAGAGGATCAAATTACAAGTCAGCATAGCGTGATGAGATTTTCTCAGACCTTACCGTAAAATTGCTCTCCAAACTTTACATTTTAAGTATGTTTTATACCTGATCAATCAAACCTTCTCTATATGTAGAATTTTTAACGGAAAAAAAAATAGTCATTTTATTATAAGCAACAATAGTACGTAGTTAATTCATAGTATCTCGGTTAGATTATTGCAACATAATTTATGCAGGACTTCCACAGATTCACCTTGAAAGACTTCAGTCAGTCTTTAATGCAGCAGCAAGATTGATATTCAATTCACCGAAGTCTTCCCACATAACTCCACTGTTAAAAGATCTTCATTGGTTGCGAATATCGGAAAGGATTCAGTACAAGATATGCTGGATGGTGCACAAAGTTATTCACGGACGTGCTCCAAAATACCTCATGGATCTTTGTGTACCAGATGACCTGAACCAAAAAAGATCTACGCTTCGCTCTGCAAGTAATACGGTAATGCATCGACTAAAAGAGCAAAATACGTGTCGAATGACGAACTTTGGTGAAAGAGCATTTGCTGTAGTGGGTCCGGTTCAGTGGAATAAGCTTCCATATAGGTTAAGATCGATAGACAGTGAAAGTGTGTTTAAAAAACAGTTAAAAACTTACCTTTTCAAAAACTCGTATAGTGATTAAGTGATTATTTCCTTGTTTATGATTATTTTTTCCAGGTATTATTGTTAAGAGCCCTTGAGGTGGATACACAAAAATGGCGCTATAGAAATTATCCATTTATTATTATTATTATTATTATTATTATTAAGCAGCTATAACGGCTTAAAAGCCCTTGCTATACAAAATATTACATGACCACGCATTGGTTATAAACACAATTAAATTTAATGTATTATAAACTTCATTATATATATGTATTAAATTGCTTCACTCTTAATGGAGTACTTTTAAAATGATTGTTAATTCCCACATTGTGGGGCATCCAAAAGGAAGCGCGACACGAGCGTGTATACCCACACACCAGTCTCATATATATCACCTATAAAGGCACTGCATTCAGAATGGGTGGTGAACCTCATTGCCGAACAATGTGAGATATTATTGTTGCCTGTTGTATTATCGATTACCCGGCTATTACGGGACTATCGAAAACGATGATACCTAATAGAAAAGTTTCAATGAACAAACGCAAAAAAACTAAGATAAATGCAAAAATTTATCAACACTCATAATATAAAAGTAAGATCAAAATTAAACGAGTTGTAGGTACTTATTTATGTGAAGAATGATAAAATTGCTCTACTGAACGCATTATAGTCTCTGACCCATCTTTTCAGAGCTTTTATGTCAGGTTCAGTGTGTTACCTTTCATTCAATTTATGAAAAGATTCTCCATAATAATAATATGCATATACTTTTGTAAACAAAGTAGGACACAGCGTTTTCCACAGAGTCGATTTATTACGACCGAACCTTTTCGCCGACGGCATTATCAAGCTTAGTAAATTTACACTAATAATTTTGAAATGGAATTCCATTTTGTTTAGTTACACAAAAACTTTAAAATTAAGTACCTACCTAATATTTCCACTACCACCCGCTCTACTTACGAGGACTATAATATAGTACTATATAAAAAAAATCATAGCACGAAGAGTAGCTCATGGAGCCCTCTAGATTGGCAATCTTGGCACCATAGTAGGTACACAAAAAGAACAATAGACTAATGTTCATAGAAGATTCACACACGTGGACCGTAATTGAGTTTTAAAATTTTCGTAATTTTTTTTTAATGTAGAGCATCCGAGGTGTGACCAAGATCTCTGTAAATAATGGGAATGTACCAATAGTAAAGAACCATAACTATGAAACATATTGAATGTGAACGAAATAGGTCAAGGTAGAGAAGGATTCGAAATAGTCATCACTGGATCTACAATCGCACTCTTACTGCCAGCAACCGAAGAATTCTGCTTCCTTTCGAGGTCTTGAAGTATTTCTCTGTGAAACTTTTCTAATTGAAATTATTTTAGTATTTCAGAGAGACTCTTCACTCACTCATGTATAATTGAAATAAATTTATAATTAGTTAATAAAAAATAAGATTGATTGTTTAAGTTATTATGTTTAAATAAAACTGTGCAAGTACCTAACTCATTCATTTGTAGTTAGTTAATTCCATATTTAAATTCATTATTATTTGGAATCAGATAAATGATAAAATAAAAGAATTAAATAAAGAGTCAATTAACGTATTTGTAAGTAATACTCTGATTTTCGTATTTGTTTTTTCTTTAATATATATAAATAAAATATCAGAAATAAGTTTAAAAGGGTATGTTGGTATTATTAAAAAAAGCCAAATTGCATTTAATTTAAATTTATTCAAAAATTATTATTTATATGTTAAAATACATTTACAATACTTTGATCCCCAATTATTATACATCAAATAGAAAACTCATACAGTTAAATAATTTAACTGTATGAGTTTTCTATTTGATGTATACCTACCAATTACCTATTGGGTAATTTTTTTTCGAAAATAAGTATATAATATAGACGCATGATAAAATAATATAAAATAATATATACCTTTGATCGTGTTCGCAATGTTCAAATAAGGAAAACATCATGTGGAATAGAGGCCATCGTTCGGTGTAATAGACCTGGAAGAAGACATTGAAGGGACCACGTAGCCAGGCTGGACAGTGATAGAATTGAGTATATAAGAATAGTTGGACTTCGTCATCCCAGGAGGCATAGTTTCTGAAGAACAGACAAATTAGGTCTACTAAACGAAAAAAAGAAGAAGATAAATTATTATATACCTTTTAAAATAATACATACCTTTAATGATAAAATGTTGAGAAGGTTCCGTTCATTGTTAACCTTCCCTTGAATGTCTTACGCGGTTTTGAATTACCAATCGTTTAAAAATGCGAAGACATCTTCATTGTTTTTTTTTTTACAAAAAAGTCAAAACTTACGAAGGATTTCGCCAACACATATTGAAAGGGGTTACACGATAAAATGTTGGTATTGATTTCCAATATACCTACCGCTCACCAATTCCTCATTTACCTCGATCTGATTTTTTTAGGGAGAAATAAAAAATATAAATTTCACGATTAAAAATACAAACGGATGATTAGTGAAATCTACACCATTTTAAGTTTTCCATCCGAAAATAATCATCGAAATTGAAACAAATATATTATATATTATATTCTTATAATATTATATATTTTAGTTCATTTTGTTCATTATTTAACCATCTTGAGATACTGATAATGAATCAATAATATATTTTGTTTTGTTAGCATTATGGAGGAGCTGGGGCCGGAAGACCTGACACATTAAAAAAAAGTCGGCCTTGTGGCTCAATTGGTTGGATATCTGACTGCTGAGCTAAAGGTCCCGGATTCGATTCCCTTTGGAGACACAGTTTTTAATTGTGTTTTCTGTGTGGATTGTGAGACGATAAATAACGCATGTCCCAGTATGTGGCAACTTGTTATTGAGTGCATGTGAAAATATTTGACATATATGTACTATAGTACCTACCTGTTAGTTGCCCGAGAAGCTTTTAAAAATCAATATTAAAATAGTATGTGTAGTAATATCTACATGTGTAATTTATATCTAGAGTAGCCTAATCCACAAATTAAAATAAATGTATGTATACACTTATGACTTAAACTTTAACTTAATTATAGTATTACCTATACATTTAATTTACTACTGTATAAAGTTATACTGTACCTACTTCTGATATTATTATACTTGTAAAAAAGGATTTTTAATACATAAATAAATTAATATCTGTATGTGTAATGTATATTTTCTTTGTTTTTATTTTCGCTTTAATTTCTTTTCACACATTGGAATGGCAAAATCTTTTTAAGAGTTCCGGACTCGTTAAGTAAGTAAGTAATTTCTTTCGTTGATTTACATGTATAATAATGTCATAATTTGTAATCTGGTTGGTTGGAAGTTATTGTCTAATGTCAATATCTTCCGCCCACCCGCCAGTGTTTCATTATATTTGTTTATATTATGTACAAAAAGATTAATAAATAAAAATAAATAAATACATAGAGTTTTTGTAACAGTTGTTACCAGCAGTGAATACATCAGAATAAGGGATTCTGCTTGAGAGGTTGACATTATATGTAGAAATGATACGCACTTTAGATACATAATATACATATAACTATATTTAGATGCACATGTATATTCGTTTTAATTTGATTGGTGTTAGTCGAACAATTAATGTTTATGAACTCTTACATATATTGTCAATTATGATTGTAATTATAATGCTAGATCTCAATTTTACAAGGTTTTTTAAATCAAAGTGTGAAGTAATGTAATTTTTGTTTTTGCGTCGACGACCGTTTCGGCTGCATATGCCCTTTGTCATAACATCCGATTTATTTTATTGACAATAACATCTCAATAGAGACGAAGTTGGGATATTATAGAAGAACCAGGAACTCAGGTACCTACAGGGCTTACGACCTGTCATCGGCTGGTTTACGCGATCACTTTAAGCGCTTGCGCAAAGTTCACCAATCATTCCTTTGATGAGTTCCCTTATAAATGTAATTTTTGAAAGTTCTATATTTGAATATTTGAATAATTGGTGAACGTTGCGCTAGCGCACAAAGTGATCACGTAAACCAACCGATGACAGGTCGTAAGCCCTGTAGGTGCCTGAGTTCCTGGTTCTTCTATAATATCCCAATTTCGTCTCTATTGAAATGTTATTGTCAATAAAAATATCATTTGACTCCCGATAGGGAAAAAATCCAATATTTGCGTATATGCAATTAAAAAATATATTAGAGCCGATATTTAAGAGTCTACACCACACACTTTCATCACGATATTATTGCTTCAAAGATGTTTCGAAGGATTACTATGTAAATTTAAAAATATAAACTAGCCGTTTAGTTTTCAAAATAACTGTTTTTCTTTGGATTATCTATGATGATTTACGACGGCGGCGTTATCCACAGAATGCTCTTTTTAAAACGAGCTTTGAATATTTCGCAAATTGTTTTACCTGGTATTTTTGCATTAGGCATACTAATCGTTTCTATGCCAAGGACCTACCTGTTCTCACCTTTTTTTCGTTCTTATTGCAAACTGTTGCAAACAATGCGCCATTCACTACAAACTTAACACTATATTCAATGTCAATTAAAAAACTATTGAATTTTTCACACAATGGTTTTTATTTTGACTTGAAGTGTTAACCCTTTCAGTTCCAGCTGAATGAAACCAAAATCTACCCGTTGTGACTATTGACACATTTTTTTTTACTAAACTAATCTCTTGACTTGAGCGTGATAATATTTTGACTGAAATTATTTTTAAGAATGGCCGTGTTTTGAAAACACAATTTTTGATTCATCACGGTTCTCATTATTTCATTCTTAGATTTGTATTTTTTTTATTTATTTATTTATTTGACGTTGCCGCTATATTATCAGTTTTTTTCAAGGAAAATATTTTTTGTGAAACGAAGAATGATATTTTGTTTAAATATTTATTAATTCTTTTCTAACTTTTTTCAAATTGTTAATATAACCTAAGTATAAATAGGACTATTCCACTGCAAAAAGTTAGTTCATTTGACGCATATTAAAAAGCTGTATAGGTATATCTAGGTACTCGTAAATTTTTTAAATAGCTATTTTATTATTTATTTATTTATTATTTCTAATAAAAATAGGTTGGTAGCAGAATATTTTTGCAATGCACTAGGTACTCGAAAATGATTTTTCCGATATTAGTCCCGATAAATTTCATATTTATTTTATTATTTCATTTTATTTTACAAAGGACAACCACAGGACATGCATACAATTATTAAAAGTAAATAAGTAAAAATACAAATATAACATGTAGGTACCTCTTACGTACTACATATACCTAATATCAAAATAAGACACTAAAAAAGTGTGAATTAGTGTGGGTGCACGCATGAAAGAAGAGTAACAATATGTATGTGTATGTGAAAGAGACATCTAGAAAGATTGTGAGTGTAATAATAATAATGTATTATTTAATAGTTCGGATCCTGCTTCGACCGATTTCATTCACCTATAGCACAAGCATTTATGCTTATTTTAGGGAACGTAGAAAGATGTATATGTACATGTTTAACATTGAATATTTCATTTAAAAATATATATTCAATGATATTACCTACACACTTGCTTGCGACCTGCACATGTGGCGAGTTTATTGCCATATGGCAATTACTTCCAACTAACCAGTGTTTCCAGTCTAGAGAAATAAGAATTGTGTGAGAAAGCCAGGACTTTGCCCCATTTGTCATCGCTGTGAAGTGATGACAAATGAGGCAAAGTTGGTAAGGCATTGGTCTTTTGTGAGGCGGTCATAATTAATAGCGCAATTATTTTATTTTCTTATTTCATATTTCTTAAAATATCAAATAAAAAGCTTTTAAGTTGTGAGACACCGGCTTAAAATTTACTAGAACCTTTGTGTTTATTTTATATTATTTCATTTTTAGTATAAAATATAAATTCCATTAAGTAGGTAATTTTGGTCCATAACTTAAATCCACAGATTTTTATTATAATATACTCGTGCAAAAAGTGAGTCATGGTATATCGCGCGTTTGACGTTTTGGTTGCAAACATATTTCAGTTTTCCTTAAATTTCAACACATCCTAGATAACTGTTCTCTAAATCTTAATTAACAAAGTGTTTTTTTTCAACAAATAAATCCGAAAACAATTCACATTAGTCGTTATTCTCTATAGAAAAACGATGTGGTCTGCCAACCAAACTCCCGCGCAAAAAGCCTCACTTTGATTCATACAAAAATTGCTAACTGCGACAACCAGTATATTATATGAACATCTATGGTTTATCATCTCTTGTATTATATATTTTTGATACCTTCAATGAAATCAAAACAAAAATATTATTATGGATTTACAACACTCTGCAATCGAACGATGGCGATTCTTCAAATAATGCTCCGGGCATTGATTTGACAGATGGGTACGGCGGGCGGTGCGCATGTCCTTTTGCGCAATCGCTGACAGATTCCATGTCACGTGTTCTCCCGTCTGCTGCCAACCCTGGAGAACAATAATTGGATGAACACCCTTCCTTAGTCACACGACTAAAACAATTACGCGAAATGCTATGTGTGTGAAGTGAGCTGTGTAATCATTTATGTCTTCTTTGTATCGAAAAAATACACCAATACCTCGTCGAATTGTATTAATATACCTAACCATTTGAGTTCCTTGTCTATATTCATTATCAAGAGATCTAGTATAAGCAAATTGTGAAACGACTTGTCACAAAAAAAGTTATAACTCATAACTTTTCATATGATTAGTTATTGGAATATAGAATTTCACATTTTTTATGACAAGTCATAATATCACAGTTCGCTCATACTAGATCCCTAATAATAGTTTTTGCAGGTACTTTTATATTTTTATTTATTTATAATAAACATGACATTCTACATAAAGAGGTTTGACAACAATAATAAAGGTATATCTATAAAAAAAATATTATATATTTAAGACAGAGACAGTGGAAGGGTACGCATATGTATACATACATACATATCCATATCATTGACAATCTCTTGCGCTTTGCAGAGCTTTATTAGAGCTTTAGCTCTCCAATATGCTAGGGATAATTCCTGTGTTATATTGGGTGCAGTCTTTGGTTTTGTAAGTTAAACAACATTATTTTAAAGTGAATTCAACACAATTGATCATACACTTCTTAACATACACGCACAGGCACTCTCTTTCTTCTTCTTCTTCTTCTTCTTCTTCTTCTTCTCAGCCCAATCCCGTCCACTCCTGGACGAAGGCCTCCTCCATCTCCTTCCACGCCACTCTATCATGTGCTCTTAGCAACCAATTGGCACCAGCATAACGGCTGATGTCATCTCTCCATCTCATTGGCGGTCTTCCAACAACTCTGACTGTCGTTCTCGGTCTCCAAGCCAACACTATCCTTGGCCATCGGTCTTCGGGGTATCTAGCCACGTGGCCCGCCCATCTCCACTTCAGGGTAAGAATGCGGTGGACGGCATCAACCAATTTTGTTCTTTCCCTGATGGTGTCGTTTCGCACCCTGTCTCTCAGACTTAATCCTAACATGGCTCTTTGGGTGACTCTTAGTTTTTCAGCACTTTTCTGAGTCATTGTCATAGTCTCCAAGCCATAAGTAGCTACTGGTAGTACACAGGTCTCATATACCTTCCGTTTCAGGTTGATGGGAATTTGGGGATTTTTGAAGATGTGGGCTAATTTCCTAAAAGCTGCCCAACTTAGTCTAATTCGCCTATTTATTTCGGCCGTCTGGTTTTCTCGACCAATTTTCATAGTGTCTCTTGGACATTTTCAATCAAGATCACATCCACCGTGATCTGAGATCCAGCTGTGCCCGTCACCTTTGTTTTTGCCATGTTCATGTTCAGTCTAACAGCTTTGGATGCCTCATTTATTTCATTTAGCATTTCAGTTAGTTCTTTAGGGTCGTTACTTATAATGACTATGTCATCAGCGAACCGCAAGTGGCTTAGATATCTGCCATCTATATGCCCTTTGACTCCCAATTTAGATTTTTAAAAGCGTATTCTTATGCCAGTGTAAAGAGTTTTGGTGATATTGTATCTCCCTGTTGGATTCCTCCATACTACTCTCCATACACACGTAATAAACTGTACCAAATAACACATATACATATAAAAGGGAGAATGAAATTCTTTAAAATCAGGTACATTCAGGCTTCAATATCTAACATTAACAAATCAGTTTTTTAACATTATCAAACAATTTTTAAGATTTTTTGAGCACTTGTTCAAGAAGAAAAAATATACGTGCTGTCAAATGTGCTATTAATGTTGCTGAATTTAATTTCATTCGCCGCATTTTAATTGTTAAAATATTCTGACGAGTAAAAAAAAGTAAGTGTATTTAATCACAGCACAATAAGGACAGGATGATAGGGTTAAAAATATTAAGGGTTATTTTATTTTAAAAGTTGTTTTTAACCTCGTAGTTACCTACTAATTTTTTTCCAACATTAATACAATACTACGTTCTATTTATGAATGAAATTCAATTACATTTTGTTCATTTTTTTATAATTTCAGGCGTTGTCCGGATTCGTGAGAGTCATGTCTTCAATATGCTGAGCAGATGTTATCGAAGTACATTATATGTAAATAGGAAATATTAATTATCCAATTCCGTTTCATGTCGGAAAAGTTAAAAGATTGTGTAAAAAATACAATGGTTTCTTTTCCATTATTATACTCAAAAAAAAAATACTCGTTAAAATCTATAGTATCAGTTTGAATTTAAGTATTAGAAAGCAATTTATTCACTGGCCACATTTGTTCCACAAAGATCCTTTGACAGCACGATCGTTTCAGCTAAACATATAAACCGTTAAACATAGAAATACAGTTTTGCTTATAAACTTATTTTACAAGGCGCTGGCTGATTTACTAATAATATTAATGTCAATTAAGCACTACAAATAATATCATTCTATTATTTATTATTATCGTTATGCACTTCCTCAAAATAATTAGCAGATTAATGCGTAAATTGTAAATTATTTAATGGAACAAAATAAAACGCATCATCAAGCTTTCAATTGGGAATAGTTCACCCATCCAGATACTTAATATATCAAAGGATTAGGATCTGAGGAGGTCTTAAGCATTTATTTAATATCATTTTATTTATTTTTATATGTTGGTAAATTCACAGAATACATAAGATTGTGCACATAATGCTATTAAGAATTTACACATGAAATATTAGGTACATATTTAATGATTGATACAAAAGGTATTAACAAAAAAAATAAACTATACTTATTAGATAGTTAGAGGAAATAAATAAATGACTTTTACTAGAGAAATAAATACAACAATTATTTAGATATGGTTTGTATTTAATGTGAAATACGTGAATATCATTCAATGTTATAAGTAGATTATACTGGTCTTGTTTAAGACTGTGTTTTACGTATGTTGTATTAATATTTTTACTCCTCACTAACCCAAGGTGATATAGTGGGGAATCATGATTTCGAAATTTTATTATTTTTTTAATGCAGATTATCAACTAGTATTATGCTGAGATTGTATTCTGAAAGTTTTATCACAATGTATCCGTGTGTGTGTGCTATGTGCTGTGTGCTATGTACGGCGTGTTTATTTTACTTTATCGATAATAGACTAAAGTACTCATTCAATTCTTTTCAAAATTTGCAAAATATTGTATATCTGATACTCACTTAGACCCCATTAGATTTTGAAGGATAAGTATCTGAATAGTGCTTCTCAATTTTTTTTACTGTCAAATATTTCAAAGTGACCCCAAGATCAATTTTCATACAAAATTTGTATACTTTATTGAATGACTTGTTAGTGAGGAGTATAGCGTTGACCACAACCCACTCGTTTTACATGAAATGTGTTTGTTGAGCGGGTGGATCGCGATGGGACGTGTAAGGCGATCAAAGAAAGAATGTAAGGTGAGTCTATTTTGTTGAGTTTTGTTGAGATCTCCGATATGTATATAATACCTACTTCTGTTCTCTAAACTTTCCATTTTAAACAGGAGTAGTGACTCAGCATAGTTAGGGGGATATGTTCACGATCGATAATAGTGTCAGATCTCCTGCGCGATTTTGCGACCAGATTAAGGAGATGACCTATATTTCTGCGGAGAGCAGAGAAGACTGGAGAAGATTCGTTCTGTCTGATGGCGGTTCCATGGATCACGACCCTCAGCAGTGAGGAAACAAAGAAGAAGAGAAGAGAGAAATAAATAGTGGAGCGCTTTCTATATTTAAAAAAGAGATATGAATATATTATGATATATATTTTTAGTTATGGTTGATAAATGAACAATGATAGGGTCTTCTTATATCGGTACATTGCGTGTCCTGTGGTTTGCATGTTGAAATAAGTCAATGGGGGATATTACTACGCAATTTTCAATTTCACATGATAAAAAAACAAAAACCTCACAGCGTGTTATAGGAATCCTGCTTTGTTAAAGACACACAATAGATATACCAGACAACGGAGGAGTTAAGTACAAATGTACGAGAGAATATTATTATATCCGTACTGAATGACGGAGATATGGAAATGTTTGACTCATAAAACAAAACCGGCCATCTGCAATTTTGAATCACAACTGCGAAATTATTGTAATATTTTTTTACAGATATTTTTTTCCTTCTAAAACTTAGTATTCATAATTTATATTTATGTATATATTTTTTATTTATTTATTCATTTATTTATTTATTTATTTATTATTTTTATTTGGTAATTTATTTTTTATTTATTTATTTATTTATTTAATTATTTATTTATTTATTTATTTTTTTTTTTTTAATTTATTTATTTATTTATTTATTTATTATGTTATTTATTTATTTATTATGTTATTTATTTATTTATTTATTTATTTACTTATTTATTTATTTATGTATTTATTTATTTAAATATTTATTTATTTATTTATTATTTATTTATTTATTAATTTATTTATTTATATATTTATTTAAATATTTATTTATTTATTTATTTATTTATTTATTATAATATTTATTTATTTATTTATTTATTTATTTATTATGTTATTTATTTATTTATTTAAATATTTATTTATTTACTTATTTATTTATTTATTTATTTAAATATTTATTTATTTATTTATTATTTATTTACTTATTTATTTATTTATTAATTTATTTATTTATATATTTATTTACTTATTTATTTATTTATTTATTTATTTTTTATTTATTTATTTATTTATTTATTTATTTATTTATTTATTTATTCATTTATTCATTTATTCATTTATTCATTTATTCATTTATTTATTTATTTAAATATAAAAATAAATAAAATAAATAAATAAATGACTGCAGATATTGGCTATTGAAGTTACTCAATGGGGAGTTTTCATTCAAAAACGGTATATTTTTTAAAACATGTAATTTGGGGAATTGAGATCAGTTCTTTATACAGAATATGTTATTATTTATTAAAGTTTTTTTTCATAAAAGGAAGTTATTGATAAAAATAAACGTTTTGTATGAAATCTTTCACAAGTGTAAACAATGAAAAATGACTGAAAATAAGGAGAATATTTTTTCATTGTATTATTTTACTAAACGTACCTACCTATCTCCAAAAATAGTCTAGATTCAAAAAACGTCATTATTATATAAATAAATTTGAATTATTTTTACAATAAATTTATTAATTATATAAAATTACTTAAAAACAGAAATTTTTAACTTTTGTCCACTAATTTAAAAATATTGACCACTGACGCGTTTCGCTCAAAGAGCATCTACAGAATGGTACTTGTGAATTAGTGGACCTTTTATTTATATACATAAATTCATTGCTAACAAACCTTTTTACAAAATATAATACATGAAAATATGAGAAAATTTTTAATAATTGTCAATAAAGATATAAAAACATGAAGCAGAGAATATTTGTAAATACAAATTATTAAAGAAGATACAATTATATATACAATTTATAAATTATTAATATAAAGGTCTTTATGTAATAATAATAATAATAATAATAATAAGGACAACTTATAAAGCGCCGTTTAGTGACAACCGTGGTCACCTCAAGGGCGCTTTCAGTTTGCAAAAAAATAAGTTAAAATTAGTCCTATAGCTAACACATTGAAAATGGTGAAACATTAAACTTAAAAAAATACGTAGAAATCACAAATTAATCTAGTTATATTCATATTACACTATCCAGATTAAATAAATTATAAGAAAATAGTCGATTCAAAGTAAACTGGCATAATATTTAGTAAACATAATATTATTGAACGGATGAAGGACAATCTGGATACGATTTGCGGAAAAGATGTGTTTTATAATTTCTTCTTGAATTCATTGATATTTTCGGCACATCTTATATCCATTGGAAGATTGTTCGATGACTTTGGTCCAGAAACGCCAAAAGATCGATATAGGTATTTTGGCTTATTTGTGAGATTGGTTTCTACTAGTTTTTTATTGGATTGGGTCATTGATCTTAGCGTACTTTGTTTGTTTATTGTTAGGTGAAAACGGAACACAAAGTTCTATAAATATTTTAAAGATTTATTGGTTGAATAGAAAGATTAAATAAATAAACATACCTCAAACTTTGCTACTCATCTCAATAAAAACAATAATATTAATTCAACCCACAGGAAAATATCCAAATTTTACGTAATTCAAAAAAAGACAAAAAATTAGATAGACTAGATATTTTAGAGATAAATAGATTAAAAAACAAAACAAAATTTGATATAATTAACACGCAAATAGACTGTAATCCTTCTCCTCTATTGAAACCATTAAATAATGTACTATGATTTATTACTGATAATTTAAATTTTTCCAATTTAGTAAAGCATAAATAAATTCATCACTAGTATAAATAAATAATAATCCAATTGTTACTAGTATATGTACACGTAGACTAAAATATTATATCAATGACAAATTAGAATTTGGCAAGAAATATTACCTCGTACTCACAACCTTAACAGTACTTGACGTAAAATAACGGATCTTTTTGACAACTACAAAAAATAACACGGTTCCTTTCCTCAAAGATTTTTTTCACGATACGTTTGACAGATCAAAGGATTGTATGTTGCGGTAGATTTTTTTAAGCATACATAGTTTCGGGTCCAACATTATGTCAAAACATATTAACTCTAAACCAATCATTATGATTCAATAGACTTATTTGGTTTGGCGCCAGGTAAATACCTTCCTTATAATATCCTATTCTTAGCCTGATGCCCTGATCCTTTTGGGTTGAAAGAACTTGAATTCTTCCTATATTATTGGTTTTTCTACTAGCTGACTTGGGCATTATTATTTATTTCCAATCATAATATGCTTATAAGTATTTTTATAGTTATTTATAATGGAATTCTACCATGTAAATAAATCTGCACATATTTATACAATCTTGTAGGACTGAACAACTATCTAAATTATTCAATTACAATTGTTGCTACAAAACAAGGATTTTACGAATACTGAACCTTATAATTATTTACATTTCCACAGCAATGAGATCACTAAGAAGAGTATGTAATAGAACGATATATGATAGAATAAAAAATGAGGACATAAGGAGGGAATGCAAGATGAAGAAGAGAAATGAAAGTGAATTCCTTGAGGTGGTTTGGACATATTGAAAGAATGAATGATGAACGACTGACCAAAAAAATATACATGGGTGTAAGAGATGGAGTGAATAGCAGGGGCCGCCCCAGAAAGGGATGGCATGACCATGAGAATGATATTTTGAAAGAAGGAAATATTAGAAGCTTGAATAATCGACGAGCATGTATGAGACGATGCATGGATGTAAAGGAAGCTAGGAATGTATGCAAAAATAGAGGAGTATGGCCCTCGGTTCTCTCTGCTTATTCCGTAAGGGATATGGCGTGATGGTATGTATGTATGTATATATAATTATTTACAGCTTCAACGCTCATCAGAGCATTTACAAAAATTACATTTACAAAAAAAAAACATGAGCGTCATAAAAAATATTTCAATGATAAATTTAAAGTATAAAAATGAAGAAAAAAAGCAGGTATAATACAGTTCAGAAAAATTTGAAAATATATATGAGACAATATAAAAAATATATGTAAGTATAGAAATAAGACAAAAAAATACTATCATTAAAAATAATAAAAATACTCTGTGAACATTGCAAATAACCAAAATTACTAATTCTGCCAAAGCCAGATAATAATCAAATAAATAATCAATAATATATTTATTTAATATTGCTTCTTTGGCAACTAACAGGTACGTACCTAATAACAAGTTGTCACATTATGGAGACTTACGATACTCATCGTCTCACAGTTCCAAAATGACAACACAATTAAAAACTGTGTCTCCACCGGGAATCGAAACCGGGACCCTTGGATCAGCAGTCAGATACCCAACCAACTGAGCCATGAAGGCCGACAATAATATTGGAGAATGAGTCCTTTTCGTTACTCAATTCGTCAAAAAATAGTTTTTATTGTTAACGAAATTAACAATTTGTACAGGTACATAATACATAATTTGTACAGGTACATAATACATAATTTGTACAGGTACATAATACATAATTTAAACTCTACTGGATTGTATATCATTATTCGGTTACGAACTGATGAAAAATTTTATCCAATTTTGACAAGATTTAGTAGTCAAGTTAATTAAATGTTAAAACCGTAGAAAATCACTAGATATTTAATTAAGTTAATACGTGTTTCAATACACACGCCGGGCAAATTTCAAGACAGAGTCGGTACTTTGAAATTCAACCCAGACTCAAAGTTGAGTCATATACATATATAATATTATATCAGTTAAAGTATCCAAATGCAATAAAAAAACAATTACATTTATTCGGGAATAAAATGTATCAATTGCCTAACAAATGAATTAACAGCTATAATTATAGAATTAAAAAAAATAAAAAATTAATTTCACAAACTAATTTGATGCATGTAATTCGTATGGTAGACATGATATAACCGCTGACAAATTGGAATCTTAGGATGTGGAGCCGATGATCATGAAAATAGTCAAATAACACGTAACTATAACGCGTTGTTTAATGAAATCAAAGACCTTATATACTAAAGTAATGAAATGGACCTTTTCAATAACTCCTTAAACGGATTTAAATGTAGGTGGTGTACGAGTGTTCCCCTTTTCCTATTTTCCAACTTTTCTTACCTACTTCCTTCCTCAAAACTACTTTTTTTGTAAATATAATAACGATAATACTTGTAAACTTAATTGGTTCACATGTCATATTATTATGTATGTTAGTAAAATAAGTAAATTTAACTGTCTGTTTACATAATAAATTTAAAAAAAAATAACAATAATAAAAATCATGTTTAAATTTTTTTTGCTAAATTATAGTTTTACATATAACAATTTAAGCGGATAACAAGCAAAATTTCAGGTGTAATTTCATAATTATTTGTTTATCGAGAAAAGTTTCAAATATTATGATTCTGGACAGTCAATCTGTAAACAATACTATAATTAATAACTGTCTTTAGTTTCAAGACGATAATGTCAGTATTGAATGAGGAAGCACTAATGCAACTAATCACATTTGAGTGTCTGTGCGGCCTTAAGTCAACTTCATACGCGCAAGCGATAAGCGATACGATACGAATACGATAAGCGTACCTATAGTCATTAGAATGACACGTGGGTGCGCAGAAGACAAATTTGGGTTTTTTGCTTGGTTGGTTTAATCACGTGTGTTCGCAAACCGCCTCCCTCCACCTCGAATTAGTTAGAAGTTTGGCGATTACTCTAAAGAAACATTTTTTTTAAATCATGCAGACAAATAAAATTTGGTGCACATATTTATCAGGAATCTGACTTGTACACCATTCCACAGAACGTTCACTCTGTTGCTTTGTAGCACAAAATTATGTAACCAATATACTCAACACTCAAGTGTGTTATATGAGAATGTTACCTTAATATTGAGAGGTAAATAGTGAATTGTATCCAACGCCATACTCTTCATTTCATAATACATTGTAAAGCTCACACGTATCTCTAAAAAATCTGTCAAACTTCGTTCAGGGAACGCATGTATGATGCAGAAGAGGATTTCTGCTTTTGTTACCTACCCACTGACGAATCTTTGGTACACGGGAATTGAAGAAAACTTCACAGTCCACAGTAGAATAATATTTTGTAATATGCTACACAAATAAAAAACAAGTGTGGACTGTGAAGTCTTTTTCACTTCCCTTGTGCCAAGTTATAAGGTAGGTACTAAAAGCAGAAATCCTCTTCTGCCACATACATCATTACAATTATTAGTTACAATTATTTACATCATTAGTTACTATACATAATTTTGTAGCTGACCATTTTTTTATTTACTTCCAATAAGATCCAGTTTTGTCTACGCGTTTCGAGAACCATTCTCTTCTTCGGGAAATATAAATTCGAATATCAGATATTATCGAAACACGTAATGATATAACTGCATTTCAGATATTTAAATGGGTAAACGATAAAATCATTAAAATAAAGCGTTAAGATTATTTAAAAATATTATATTAATAACTTTGTTTAAATTCGTGGTTAAAGTAAAGTTGATCTTTCAAGAAACAATGTGGTTAGTGCAAATAAATAAAAAATATAGTTTTTTTATTGACAAACTTTTTAATGTCTCAATAGAGACGAAGTTGGTATATTATAGAAGAACCAGGAACTTAAGACACCTACAGCGATATTAAAAAGTTTGTCAGTAAAATATCATTTGACTCCCGACAGGAAAAAAATGCAATATTTGCGTATATCTATGCAATTTAAAAAAATATTCGATAAAAATAATATAAGTAGTATTTATTTCTTAAAATGTACCACAAATTTAATAAATACATTGATTATTGGTAATAAAGTATATTGTAATAAACAAATAAATTGAAATGTGTCGAAAAAATATTCAATAAATTTAAAAAACATTTTCAATCTTTTTATACTATGAAACGAAGCATTAAACCTTATCCACGTAAAAATTGCGAATATTTTCAAGACACCACTATTCCTATCGAAGTGGAAAAAAGATTGCTAAACATATTAATTGTATATTTAAACACCAATATTTTTGCAGATTCAAAACTAAAACTTTAATTGATGGCTTCTTGATTTGATCATACTAAATATATACATATCTAGTCTATAGTATGTGTTTATTGTAAAATAAAAACAATAATCGATATTGTTATGACTTCATTATTACACGAATTTAATCCCCTATAGGTTGTAACGTATTATTAACTCGTGTAAAGGTATAGATTAAAAAAGTTATCTGATCGAGGATAGATTAACTAGTGAATTCGATTAAAATAAAGCGACGCAATTTGTATGAATGTTTAATAACAAAGTCTATGGGTACCAGTACCAGTATACACTTATTATAAGGATGACTTGTATAACGAAATATTTCTTAGGAAATACTAAGATAATACAGCACACAACACAACGGAAAGTATATCACTAATTATCAGAACTAAACAATTAGATATGGTTCAATAAAATATATCTTAAAGTTTCTGTTATTTTATTAGTGTCGTGACTTTTCTATACACGGATATTTTAGTTAGGTACTCGTATACCTACTTATAGATTATTTTTCTAGGTTTCTATAAAGTGTCAGCCTTCGTTCGTGTCAAGTTCGCTTCTCAGTTTTTAATACGTGATATTTAAAAATAAGATAATCTGAAATGCGTTAAAAATTTGGCTAGAGCTCAACCATAGAAACACGACTCAACCATAGAAAATGTCTATTTTTTTCCCGCGCAAAAAAATATAGAAAGAGCAGATTAATCAAGTTATAAAAATATTAACCACTGTCAATTCTTTCAATAGCTATAAATGCACAAAAATGCAACATGAAAACCAACTTCAAGAAAAAAATATTGCATTCATATTACATTTAAAGCTATATAAAAATCACTTAATTTTCGGGATCTACTATTGACTTGAATATATCTATTCAATAAAATGGATGTTTCCTCGAGATAACTTAATTCACAACTAAGCGGGTGTAAGGGAAGAATAAAATAGTTTTAAATTGTTTTTTCTTCATCCACCTAGGCTAGGCCTATTTAAAAAAAACTTAAGCACTTGATGGAATTTCTCACCTTTCACGAAGTTATTTAAAATATTTTAGAGATACATAGAATGTACAATAAGAATGTACATCAGTGAGAAATGTCATCAACTTATTATCAACAACATGACATCGTTATGTTGGTATTTTTACTTCTATATATATATAAATCACAGAAAAGACGCCTTTAGATATTTTTATATACTATCAAACACATTAGCGCCAAAGATATTAAACATTGACGATGTCCAAAAATCTTTCGTAGAAAATAGTTACATTTTTGGGCGGGAAAACGCATTTCCCGCCAATTCCGTGAAATAGAGGTACCTACCGTAAAAATTAACTCAATATAAATGTGACCCTCCTAAATACAGTTTATTGAAAGAAAAAAGATACTTATTTTCCTTAATAAGCAAGAGACAGAGGATACAGGTAGTTAGGTATGTAATTAACGTATATGATACACCTGTAGTAACGGTAGGTAAATGTTACACAACACTTTACGTCATGTATATATTGATTACGAAAAACATAGCACTTTCAAAATAATAAAACTTAGACTGTAAATAATATGACTGTCTTGTTTTATTTTTATTTTAAGTACCTACTTATCATGCCTTACTCAACACTTAACACGACGTACACGACGTACATCATAGTACACAGCACACACACACTAATGATGTAACTTTCAGAATACTTTAAATGTTTTTTTTTTTTTTTAAAAAATGAATATGTCCTTGTTAAACAAGTACATATACATCTTCCTACGTTCCCTAAACTAAGCATAAATGCTTGTCCTATAGGTGAACGAGATCGGTCGAGGCAGGATTCGAACTCGCGACCACTGGATTACTAACCCAGCGCGCTAACCGCTCTGCCATCCACCCATCCAAAAATGTGATGAAACTTTCAGAATACAATCTCAGCATGATACTAATTGATAACCTGCAATAAAAAAATAACCTTAAAAAATTGCGAATTCATTACTTCACTCTACCATGGAGGTAGTAAGGAGTAAAAAAGCCTTACATTATTTACATTACATTACGATGACAAATATTAATTTTTTTTTATTTCCAAATAAAAAAGAATTACATAAGCCATAATTACATAACAATATTAATACAAAATACAATAAGAAATAAAATATATATCAATATAAGGTAGATGGATATATTGTCTCACTAGGCAAAATCCTGTTCCGAGGCAATACCTATTCAAAATGAGTAGCTGTACAAGTATTTAGTCAGTCAAAATTAAGTCCGTTCGTATTGTATGTACATGTGTTGGTTAATCCGTCATTTCAAAACATGATTAAGATCCCTCTCACACTCTTCTCTGCCCCTGTCCATTGTTACCTTCTGCCACTTTGTTACTAATTTGTTTATATTGCTATTGTTTGGTAGGAGTAATTGAAGTAAGTCAGGTATTATTTTATTATATTTATCGTAATATATTTCATGATTGCTTTTAAATACATAATTACTCTATACACTGGCGGGTTTAATGCCGTTGGACAGTTTCTTACATAAATAAAAACCAGATAGTATATGCAGTATACCTACAGAATGTCTCCTAACTCAAAGTCATCCCGTGAACGGTTTTCACGTAATTCAACTGCCAATACCTCGAAAACGTGTGACTATTACTAAGGTCATATTTCAATATTAATAAAATCAGATTTTTGCGACGTATTTATGGTAAAAGACCATTCCAAGGGCGCTTTTGCTTATTTGTTGGTTGTTCGGGCGTTTAAGATCCAGCCTACCCATATTCCATCCTTGGCTTATTATCACCACGCTGAGATCAGACGTCCCTCACCCCCACCCAGAGAAGAAAGTACCTACCTACCCACAATTCGGAATCTTCATTTCAATAATTTAAATAATTCGTAACATTTTCAAAAAAAGGAACATTCTTTTGTTTTTAGTTAGTTGCAATTTTTCACTAGTGTCAGACACGTTGTTAATTCGTCTTTCATATTTTCATATTTTCAAATTTCAAATTTCTTTTACATTTCCCACTAAGTATTGTGTACCATATTAAGAAGAATTTACGAAGCTATGAAATAAAAATAAAAAAATAAAAAATAAAAAAATAAAGCTCTTGTAGAGACAAGCGGAAGGCAACATCCAGTGCATCGCCGAGAACCTGGGTAAGTCGGTCTCAATTCCTGGTGATAAATTTCTCTTGTCCTATCCCAACCTGACCAATTCCTTCAAAATATACAGTCCACTAAAATGAGTCGGGCAGTATCGTCCAGAGCCAATATTATTTATTTCACGAGGGCCACAACAGTTGGCTCTGCGAAACAAAAAGGTCTTAAGCAATTTACTGAAGGCCCCAAAACTTTGTTCTCCACACACTTCAAAAGGCAATTTATTCCATTTAATAGGTCAAAAGTAAGTCGCTGTATTGTTGGTCTATCCAATTCCTTTAAATAATTGGCATTCTGTGATTCTAGCGATCTAAATATTAAGTACATTCCTCTGATGGTAGGTACATTCCTCTGACACAGTTCACGAATATAGTGCGGGGCCAAGTCATACAGAGCCTTGAATACCAACAAGCACACTATGTAATCTATTCGCTCTGAACACCTCAATCAGTGCAGCTCGTTTTCGCGAGGTGTTATGTGGCATCTTTTATCCGCCCCAAATATAAGCCTCGCAACTGCCTTAAGCACCAGTTACAACCTTTTTATTTGACATTTGGGCAGATCAGCATATATAGTATTGCAGTGATCCAACATAGACATAACAAATGCGTTTATAAGTGTCTTTGCCTCATTGTAAGGCAAACTTTGGTGGATACCTTTGAGCTGTCTCAGATGGAAGAAACATGAGCTGACAGTTTTTGAGTACTGCAAGTCGAGCATTATCATAGTTATGTCTATGGTTAGTTATGAATTAGTCTATCTCCCATTTACTGGATGACGTTAATAATAATAATAATGAACACCTCCTTGCACCCTGCACAAGTGGCGAGTTTATTGCCGTATGGCAATTCCTTCCAACTAACCAGTGTTTTCAGCCCAGAGAAGCAACATTAACGTGAGAAATGAATTTAAATAAATTTCTCCTCTGCTGGGAATCGAACACAAAACGCCCGCACAGAAACCAAACGGCTTACCAACTGTGCCACGGCGGCGGTCGGACGTTGACTGTGTTTACACCCTGGCACCCTATGTTAACAGTTGAAAAAATAATGTGAACTATAGTAAAAAATGGTAAAACAGCTTTCGAGATAAATAATAATTGATAGTAATAAAAGGATTAGATATCCGAATTAAGTGTTGACAGTTAAAATATTTTTGCTTGTTTTGTCTAAAATCAAAAATGTATCCAATTGTATAAAATAAAGAAAACAAACAAAAGTTATTCCTATTTTTTTCACACCACATGGAGATCAGATAGGTACCTGGCAACAACAAGAAGATAAATAAAAACAATGTCGAATTTCTTAGAACAGTAGCCGCAAAAAGTAACTCGTTGACACGAGATAATATCAGATTCTATTGTCAGATAATATTTGCTAAAATATTTAACAATCCCAAAGTTTACGAGACCCTCTCGAAAAACAAAAAAAATATGCTTTACGGAAATGACGAGTACCTGTCATCTTAGAATCGCATGAAAACGGTCCTTTGCCAAAGTCAAAAAAATCTTTTGAAACGTCAAAAAAACCAAAAGTATCAATTTGATATAAAATGAAGAGTAAAGGGATAAAGGAATTAATCGATTCGATTAGGAAAAAAAATAGAATCAAATATAATATACAAAACACGAAAAATCTACTCTGGCGGTGGTTTTGCTAAATTATTGTCTTATTATGAACGTTAATCTGTGGTGATTTGCCATCGCTGAGGGAGGTCTCCACATTACAATATCGGATTTAAAAAATATATATATTATAAATATTAAAAAAATCAGATAATTGCGAAAATGTATACAAAAACCACCCAAAACGAGGAGGGTGTTTTGTATAGAACTATTTTATGAAACGTCAAATGGATGCCACTCTATCGGACATTTTTGAAGAGTTTTTCTTCCGCTTTCTTTTGAATGTGGAATCCCACGGAGCGCGGCACCCACTGCGCGCGAACCTTTTGATATATTTTCAAGAATTCATATTAAGAACACAATGGACGTCATGCGCGCGCAGAAATAATTGCCATAAATAAGAGAAATTTAAATAATGACCATAGACCATCGCGGTTTATTTAATTATTATTATTGTGAATAGGTACCACGACGTAATTTTGTCTATGATATTATTATTTTATTTGAAATGGTATTGTGTTCTTTGCGGAGACTAATGAATCTAATGGTAGGAACATTTTACCTGCATTTTTTATGCGCTACCGAAAAGCACGTGCGGCAATTTAAACATAATGATAAAATGACTTCTGGGTAGTAATGTATTTGCTTTCATTGAAATACAATAAAAACTCTGTTTTAAATTGTATTGAATCCAATATTAAATGATTAGGTGTTTTGGTAGTAGAGCTTGTGCACTGGATAAGTAATCTAGTGAACGCGAGTTCCAAACCCCCCTTGACAGACGTCGTTCAATTATGAAGTGGAGACATTTGCCTATTTGCTTATTATACTTGTTTCAATCACATACTAATTTTTAAATACTGAAAACAATTCTTTAATAAACACTGCGTTTTATTGTATTTCTCTACATGTTGAGGGAGCGATAAACTCTTCTTCAGTTTTGATAAATGGCACCACATATACTTATTATTGAAAAAAATCTATAATTTTGAATAACTGGAATTCAAAAACTATATTATTCATTATGGTTCCAAACTCAATAAATTATTTTTGCAACCCGTTCATTTTGAGAAATCGGTGTGGTCTTTTTTGGTGAATTGAACAAAAAAAAGCAATCCATTTTGTAAGGCTATTAATCATATTCCGTTAAAAGAATCCAGTTCTCTCGCTGAATATCGCATTCCTGGTGCATTCTGACAAATTTGATATTTATATTTAATATTAAGGCTAGTCACTCATGTCATATTAATCTTACAAATTATGAAAATATCTTAATATTATAATGACATATTATAATACATACACCTGTCTATGGTAGAGGCATACTCCCGAAAAGTGGTTAATAGTATAGTATTTGCACCATTATTACTGTAATAATCTTTATACAACCCAAAATTTCAGAATATATAGACAGTTATAGGCCTACTTTACTTGAATATTTGCTTAATTTTTCCATATACCTATCTCAAAAACCATAAAAGATAGAACGATGAAAATTGGAATAAATACTCGTATACACAAAATCTCAAGTTTGTTTTTTTTAAGTTCCAGAGTTTCTAGAACATTTTTAATTGAGATTTTTTTTATGATAAGTTTATGTGTTTAACTGCAACTGCCTATATTGAATTTAGTCACGACATCGTTTCATACAATTTTTAAGGCAGTATACACTACACAATATCTACGGGGAGTCAATAGTTTGATACTTACATAATCTCCAAACATAAATACGTACATACCATCATGCTGTTTTTAAATTTTGGGTAGGAAAAAAGTACTGAACTCCATACTATCCTATCCTATCCTGATACACATACCTACATGTTTTATATAGAAAACAAAATATCTTAAAATAATTATTAATTTAAGTGTTTATAGTTTATTAAGTTTGTTAATATTTACTTGGTAGAATTCCATTCTGAATATTATTAAAATGAAACACTTTGTTTGGTGTTTATAGTTTGGTCCGTGTTATTTAATTATACATACTATCGCCATCGACAGTTGGATATCAGTGTTACATACAACTAGTTCAAATTTTAATAATCACTGGTTAAAATCCTACACAAAATTATTAAGAAAATATTTGAATATCTTCTTCTTCCTCATTCTGGCGTGTTCTTCCCATTATATTGGGTCAATGTTGTGAACGGTTTGCCTTGCACTTGGATGTCCATCGCTCTGCGTTTGATATTGTCCTCCGGTTGCCTAATGACGTGTCCATACCATCTCAATCTGCTCTCGAGCAACTTATAAGTGATCAGTCCTCGCCAAAGCTTCCTTGGACATGGACATTCCGCATTCAGTCCATCATCGTCACGCTCCCCGCCCATCTCAGCATTCTTATTTCGGCTGTGTGGATGCTCTGTTGGTGGCTCTTCTACAGAGCCCACCACTCGGCGTTATAAGTCATGGCAGGTCTGATGACGTAAACATAAAACATAAACCTGGGCATTCTACGATCGAAGAGTACGGGAGACAACGACCTCCACTTCATCCATCCTGTGTTGTTGCGATCATCATCATCAGCCATTATTCGTCCAGTGTTGGACATAGGCCTCCCCTATGTTTCTCTATCCCTCGCCACCTTGTGTCATTGTTCTCCGGCCACTCGTTTTATGTCGTCAGATTATCTTGTTTGCGGTCTGCCCGGGTTTCTCCGTCCAGTTCTCGGTCGCCACTCCAGGGTGCGTTTGGTCCATCGATCATCTGCTGTCCTTACTACATGGCCTGCCCAATTTCATTTTAAGGAAGCTACCTTGTATGCAACATCGGTAACTTTTGTCCTTTCTCTGATTCATTCGTTGCGTTTTCGTTCTCGAAGACTAATGTTTAGCATCCATAGTTTCTGTACTGTACGTTTTGTAAAAATAACAGTTTCAAAACCATATGTCAGTACTGGGAGGATGCACATGTCAAATACTTGTTTCTTCAAGTGGTTTGCAAATCATTTAGATCTGAGAATATACGATAGTTTACCGAATGCAGCCCATGCAAGGCCCCGCCTCCGTTCGATATCTGCTTCCTGACTGTCTCCACCTAGCTTTACCTTATGTCCGAGGTATATGTATGAATCTACTCTTTCAATATTCCTTCTCTCTACCATTACTGGTCGAGGTTGTTCTGAAGTTTTTTTTTTTAAAAATTAGTAAGAATTTTCGTTTTAAAGTAATTCATTTTTAGGCCCACATGACGCGTTGTTGCGATGGGCCACGCCATCCTTGACATCTTGGTTTGACAGGTATGAACCAAATATTTGAAACTGTCGGTTTTTTTTAAGTGATGATTCTTGGAGTTGAGCATGCCAAACTGGATGGTCGCAGCAAGTGACAGGCGAGGTTTGAGGAGGAAGTTGCTGGAGGCCGAGGGGAGATATGAGCTGTAAAGCCATTGAAGAAGAAGATTCTTGGAGTGATAGTGTTTGGCTCACCCGAGGCTGTCCGGTAGAGACACCTCATTTACTTGTTTTTTTTATTTTAAGGCCATTCGATTCAAGCGCTTCTCGGCAGTCCTCCAAGGTATTCTGGAGGTCATCCATTGATTCGCTTATGAGAACCATAAAGTAATCAAAGATAATCATTTTCTTACACACAACAAAGATCCAGCCTACCCATATTCCATCCTTGGCTTATTATCACCACCACAGAGTAATTACTCTGTGATCACCACACTGAGACGAGACGTCGCCCACCGCCGCCCGGAGAAGAGAGTACCTACCCAAAATTCGGAATATTCATTTCAATAATTCAAATAATTCGGAACATTTTCAAATAAAAGTAACATTCTTTTGCTTTTAGTTAGTTGCAATTTTTTACTAGTGTCAGACACGTTGTTATTTATCCGTTCATATTTTCGATAAAAATTTTTACATTTCCCACTAAATGTTGTGTACCATTTCAAGAATAATTTACGAAGCTCTGGCCGAGAAAAGCGGAAGGCAACATCCGGTGCATCGCCGAGAACCTGGGTAAGTCGATCTCAGTTCCTGGTGATAAATTTCTCTTGTCCTATCTCAACCCAACCAATTCCTTCAAAATATACAGTCCACTTAAACGAGTTGTGCAGTATCGTCCAGAGCCAATATTACCAATTTTCATTTCGCCAGGGCCACAACTGGTTGGAAGATATTGCCATACGACAATAATATTTTTTGTACCTATAATAGGAACCTGATTTATCTATTAATTGTATATTGTTATAAAAAATATAATTGGCAAAACATATAAATATTTACACTTAATTAATTAAAGTATTAAATAACTAATCTTACTAGTATCGTGCAAATATTTTATTATTCTGTCGATAACGTGAAAAGTATATATATACATCCCCATACATTTCTTAACCTAAGCTAAATTCTTAAGCTATAAGTGAACGAAATCGGTCGTGGCAGGATTCGAACTCGATACCACTGGATTACAAACCCAGCACGCTAACCGCGCTCTCACCACCCATCTTTTGCCAATGCTTTTTTAGGACTTACAAGCATTTAGTTAAACTTACAATGTAATGATAACTAAACTTTTGCTTGTTTTTCTTTAATTTTATTTTTATTGTACTTCACTACTTATTTATTTTTTTAAATTTATATTTTATATCTATATATTTTTTTCTTGATATTTTTTGTTGTTATATATATGTACCTATCTATAATTATGTATGTATGTATTTTGCTTCGTGGTTCATAAACGTATGTTTTAATAATTTGTAATTGTGTATGTAAAAGCCCATTTAGGGCGTTTATATAAATAAATAAATAAAATAAATAATAAACATTAAAAATAACCAAAGATTTTGAATGAGATCAAAGAAATGATGGATGTGTTTTATGACAAGAATGTAACACGGTATGGTGGTACATATTTATGTTTTGATAATATTATTATTAAATTCAAATCATTTAGTTGAGATTCATTTGCCAAAGGGTAGATAATAATTTGTACGAAATGGTCCTATATTTATAACACTGAACAAATAATTTAAAATTGGGAGGTTGCATTCTTGATGAAATTGGACGAGAGTGTTTGGAAATGCATTTAAAAGGTTGTTATTATGTCGTTATATCTTTCTCCACCCCGAGTTTAGAGATTGCTGATTCAACATGAACGTATACACCATGAAAGGCGATAATGTAAAGACCAAGGAGATCTTCACACAAATTTGCTTTGAACGATGATAAAAAATACGATCCGAAATATTCAATGTTATAACGACGCAAAACCTTTGTTGTGATCGAACGCAGGGCCGCTTTTGATTTGTAATTAATTTAAATAAAATTATGATTTATTGATTTTTTCATCAAATTTATCAAACCGTCCAATAAGTTTTGTTATACATAACTCTCAACTTCTTTTCCTCAACAATAGTACCACGTGATGGTGGAGTCTGCTTTCTGCGTCGTGCGTTTTCACTATCCTTATATAACTTGATACAACTCTATATTATAAATTAAATAAAATGAAATAATTAGTGGTTTTTTACTTTGTATAGGTTTTATTTGACTAAAGATTTCTCTTTATCAATTTTAATACATATATATTTTTTAAGAAAGGCTGTAGGTTTTGTGCTGTAGGAAAAGAAATTTGGAAGCGTGCGTGAGATCACTGAGAGGGGTGAGCGAACTTGGCCAAAATGGATAATTTAAATCTTTTATGAAATGAGTTGAAGAGATCGATGTTATGAATGAAAGAATAATAATTTCTGAATGTTCTGTATATTAAAGAATGCTGTGCATAATTTGTGCCACAAATGGGAAGTCTATAATATTTTACTGTCACATTTAGCGGAGTTTTCTTCGAAAATATTATTATAACTCATTATTAATGTTTTTTGAGTTTACTTTGTGACATATTTTAAAAAGTAACGGTTCACATAATAATTCACACACGTGATTTATTTGATAAGAAAAAACAATTTAGAGACGATCGCTTTTTCATTAAGACGGAGAAACAAGTAGTGATTTGCAATACATAAAATTGCTTATACGTAGCTATCTATAAGTATGTTTACACAAAGAATCGATTTAGCTTCGAAGAACGTTTAAACAAAGTTTTTACATAGTTGTATTTTTAATTACGATTAATATCGTAATTCTCCAGAATGTGGCACCTTGTTGAAGTAATAAATAATAATTATAAAAATGAGCTATGAAAGTTGTAATAAAATCATTCCGTGGTGGAATGATTATGTTGTACCTATACATTATGTGGCTACTCGTGACACGATCTTAATACGTTATTATCTTGTCTTATTTATTAAAATGTACCAGTTATAAAAATAATCAGTACTCAATCATCGAAAACTGAATTCAATCATTAATGTTTAATATAAAAATGTCATTGATTTTTTTAGGTAAATTAAAATATTTGATTAATCAATTAAGGTTTTTTTATGTAATAACCCCTCTCAATGCACAAGTGCAAACTCTATTTGGGGTATAATATTATTTTTTTTTTTTTATTTTATGTATATATTGTAAATTATTATAAACGATTACATCGTATAGTAAATAGGTAAAAACTTTTAGCGCCCGATGTTTTTCACAACATAAACATATAACCTTGATACCGCCCAGTCAGTGTTACCGCCTTTAAAATATTTACTTGGCGGCTACACTAAACATGTAATTATATGTCAAAATATTTATAACTCTCTGGAGCGGACTCTAAACCAAATTATACGCGTGCTAAATTATATCATTTAATCACTATATTCCGCTCAGATGTATTGAACCAAATCTAAAGAATCGCCATATTGAATTTAGATCAAGGAATATTTGTATAGACCGTGCATGATTATAAAGGACTTTTTAATTGGAGTAACATGGTCCGGAACATTATTATAATTGGTTACGATGTATGCGATATTTTTTTATTATTAAACATAATTATGCAAGTACCTACATATTATGTTCTTTATCCTCGGCCTATTCCCAACCACTCCTGAACGAAGGCCTCCTCCATGTCGCCCTGCCTGTGCAGTCTGCATCCAGCCAGGAAGTGCCAACATATGGCTTTATCCTATATTAAGCTGGCACTTCCTGGCTCAATGCAGACTGCACAGGAGACGGGGCGACATGGAGGATAACTTCGTTCGGGAGTGGACAGGAGTAGGCTGAGTAAAAAGACTTATTCTACCTTATATGCCGATCGTTTTATCGGTATATAAGGAAGACGCACAGAACAGACACTCTTCTGTGGGTAGACGATAAGTATATTATGACGATATCTCTTTAATTCTCGTCTCATATCTCTCATTTTTAAAATGCTTATTTAATTCATGATTTGCAGGTTAATTCACAGGGTAATAATTGTATTTAACACGGGAGATATCAATGAAAAATAAACGTAATTTTATATTAATATATTATTATTATCTGTACATATACACCTAATAAAGTGTATATTTAGACATGGCTTCGGGCATAATCTCAGAGGCAATGGTATTAGCCGATCTGATACGGAAATTATCGATATATTTACTCGATTTAACGAAAGCGAATCTAGTAATAACCATGTCATTTTTTGTACGCGTGCGTTAAAGACTTGATAGTAGGTACATGCAACTATATGTATTATGTACGTACATTTGCAATTGGTGATTTATCATATGAAATTAATTGTAGAGGAATCACAGAAGTGTACACATATGAATTATTATTATAGGAATTTCATAGAGATTTTTTGTTAAATTTCATTTATTATTTTAAGGGTAATGTCTTTGTAAGACATTTTTCAACAGTATTATATACAACGTATTATTTCAGAGTGTAAAAGTAAATTAATATAATTTTATCTCATTCTATTTCATGAACACTGTATTGTACCTAATTATTTTTTTATAAATTTATTTAAATAATGCTAATTGCTACATCTTTAATTTTTATGACATTTTTTTATATTTTTAATATAATATAGGTGATATCTATGCGAATGCGCTTTAACCTCATTTATAATAACTGTGACTTTCATTGTTTACGAACCAATTTCTCAATAGAGTGCGTTACAAAAAAGTTTCTTCGTCATTTCATAGATGGCAATGGTAATAACAGCTTATTTTCAAGAACTACAATATCTATGAATAAAGTATATATAATTTTAAAAAAATTGGATTGATAGGGAACTCAATAAAAAGGCATAATTGGTGAACGTTGCGCAAGCGCATAAAGTGATCACGTAAACCAGCTGATGACAGGTCGTCGTCTCTGTAGGTGCCTTCATTTCTTGTTTCTCCCTTAATATTCCAACTTCATCTTTGTTGAAATATTAAAAAAAAATCATAAAAATATCATTGACTCCCCACAGGGAAAAATTCCAAAATGTTTGCTTATATGTAACTATAAAAAATATTCGATTAACACCTTTAGTATTTTTGCATAAAGAAAAAAGAAAACAAATTTATTTATACAGCAACAAATACCTAGATATATTGTAAATTATGAACATTAAATAGCAAAATTTTGAAAGAAATATACTCTGGATCCCGACAATTTATTGAATTTGAACAGATTTTGAAACTCTACTCCTTCAAGATCTATCAAAGATCTTTGTCCAATAGAAGAGTGCTTCACACTGATTATGTTTTTGATGTACCTACTCATTAGTCAGTCAACGAATTTTCAACACATTTTGAAAATTTGATATACCATCATTATTACTAAACGAATCATATTGAAAAAAATAACCTAGTTAGTTTGGATATTAATAAAGAAAAATATACCATAACTTTTTAATTATGTTCTGTATATATTCTTGTAGGAAAATAATAAGAATACCCCGATTTTTGACATTTATCTTAAATTTCTAATAAACTATAAGGTAAAGAGCATCATATTTTTTTTATAAATTAAAGAAGATCAAAATATCTGGAAAAATACCATGTTACGTTGCATTGATGCATCAGGTTAAGTTAATAAACCAAAAAAACTTTTATTTTGCAATGGCGCTGAATGGAAAATAAATGTTTTTTAGGTTTATTTACTAAACCTGAAGCATTAATGCAACGTCACATTATATTTTTCTAGATATTTTTGTCTTCTTTAATTTAAAAAAAAATATGTTGAACTACGCCTTATATTTTATTAAAAATATAAGATGAACGTTGAAAATCGGGGTATGTCATTATTTTTCTACAAGAATTTATACAGAACATTACCAAAAAGTAAATATATGTATTTCTTCATTTATACCCAAACTATCTAAATTATTTTTTTCAACACTATTTGATAAGAAATAATGATGGTATATCAAATTGAAAATTAGGTACGTTGGCAGCAGTCCCCCCCTTAATGGTTTTTGAGATATTATGTGCAAATATAAAAAAAATAAACAAATTTTGATGGAACCAAATTTCGTGACTCGAACATTTAAAAATTCTTGAGTATTAAAGTTTTGTAGGCCCAAAATTTTCTATACTTTCATAAATTAATATTGTTCTCTATACATCAAGCGGAACAAAAATTATCAGGAGGGACGTGGGACACACACACACACACACACACACACACACACACCCTCACACACACACACACACACACACACACACACACACACACACACACACACACACTCACATAACTCGAGAACGGTTAAAGATGGAAACTTTTAGTGTTTTCTCTTATGTAGAAAATATTGTCAGCATTCAAAAATGTTATTATATTTTTCTCTAGAAATTATATTTTTCGGGTTACAATATTTATATAACAAGTAATTTATTTCAAGCGAAATCACGAATTAGTTAATTATGTTATGATTATCATGGGTCCACGTAACGACATTACAAAATGATATTTGCAGAATCAACAAAAAAATTAATAAAAACCCTTTCCTTAATCACTTTTTAAATGGGGAAACAGTCTTCTTCAATAAAGACATCTCGTGTAACTATTTATTTTCGTTGACGTCCAAAGTGATTACATTAAAATTGCTATTGGTTTAGTGCCATCATTTTAATTATGTTCCCAAAAAGTCAATTTAGATGATGTAAACGTTTGTTAATTTATTTCAATAGAGACGAAGATGTAGGTAGTGAAGTGAAATCATGCAGAAGGTACATTCCCAACTATTTCAAAATTTTAAGAAAGGCGCCACAAATTAAACTCAGAAAATTTTATTACCTACCTATAAATTTAATAAAACGATATCAATTTAAGGGCACTTTTGCTTAAATGGTTGAGTTTATGGAAAAAATCAGTCTTAAATAATTTGATGTAAGAAATTTACTGAAAGTGTCCATAATCTGAGCTGCACTTGTACCAGGGGGTAAATTATTTTATTTATTTTTATTGGGAATTGTATGTTAGGTAGGTTCAAGTTTTGTATTTAACATAAATATTAATTTCACGTGCACCCAATAACAAGTTGCTACGTTCTGAAGAATTTAATTGAATTTTTATGGTTGTATGAAAGAAATTACCACTAGGAAATAAATCCGCTATTTATTCTAGCATAATTTTATGCACAATAAAGTGTTTAAAAAAATAAATAAATAATATATTCATAATATGATGTTGCTACTACTTTGTGGCAAATATTTGTGGTACAAGTAAATCATAATTCTTTTGGACATAAATTAATAAATAATTAAATAAATAAATATAAAAATAATAATAAATAAATACAAATACTTTATAATTAAAATGCAAAAATAAATACATGTAGAATCGTTAGAGATTTTTTAAACGTTAATATTCGGGAATCAGTAGGGTTGATAGGTAATATAGAGACCTCCTCATAGCCTAATCCTTTGAATTGTTAAGTATCTGGATGGGTGAACTATTCCCAATTGAAAGTTTGATGATGCGTTTGTTGCATTTTATTTTGTTATGTTAAATAATTTACAATTTACGCATTAATCTGTTGATTCTTTTGAGAAAGTGTAAAATGGTAATAATGATAAATTAATGTTATTATTTGTGGTGCTTAGTTGTAAATCGGCCAGCGCCGTTAAAAAAAATGAAATAAAAAAAATGTATTGAATGAAAGGCAAGATGGCCGTGGAAAGGTTTATGTATGTAGATATATTTATTTATCTTTCTGTACATAATATAAACAAATATATTGTATACTGGCTGGCTTATTGCCATTAGGCAATTTCTTCTAACCATCTAGAGATATAGAAGATGCTATAAATGTAAGTATGTTTGAACAGAAACATAATAATATAGCGTTCCGTTTTTTCTGCTTATTCTGGATTGTGCACGAAAATCTAGGCCAATTCTTTTGTATAATGGGCCCAAACAAAATTTATTCCTACTTATACTAAAGTTTTAATATAAAAGCCGATTTTAAAGGATATACCACGACATGTAACAGCGATTGGATAATATAATCCCTGAGTAGTGATGGCTTTCTGAGAAAACAGCCTGTCAAAGTGTTATCTTAATTGATAATCAAATTGATATTTTCACACGTCAGTGAATAAAGCGTGATTTTTTTTATTTTCACTACGGAAGACTAATAGAAATCATGCCTTCCATTGAGAAACACTTTCGTTGGTGGCACACCCCCCGACACTATAGAGACAACAATTTATTAAACATTTATCATAACCCACGCCTTAATACTGGTATAGCAGTTGTGCAATACTTGATGTAGATAAACAGGCGTACCGAAAAAGCTTAAATTAAAAATGAACTTGCAGCTGTATTCAATACCATAATATGTACCATCTAATAGAACTGATACTTTGGCAATCCAGAATATAAAATAATTAAAACAATATGTTATGTCACTTGTTCCTTTTTAATGTTTACACATAGAAAAATATACAAAACTAAAATACATGCCACATAATTTATAACAATATTACATACAGAAATATAAATAAAAATAACATAAGTACATATATAGAACATTTCAATTCACATAAATGCATTACTTTACATAATAACTAAATAGATTCTACTTATTTAGGGTAAAATACTGATAAATTATCTTAAATTTAAAACATTTCATTATTAAATACTATACAATATGAAGACGCTTAAAATTATTTATTTATTATTCATTTATTTAAAGAAAAACGAATTAATTGATGACATGTATTCATCCTTACTGAGTGTTCAAATTTAGTAAATTCCACAGGAATACAAAACTGATCCAATGTATACAAGAACTCTATTGGTTCATGGATGTGAGGTGCTGACTCTGACAGTAAAATTTATTCAAAAGGAGAGTATGTATGTAAGTTATCATGTCATGTGAAGTAAGGAAAAAGTTGAAGCATAAGAAGAAACAATGAGTTGTACAATATTTATGAATACTTAAAAGATTATTCAGGTTGAGATGAACTGTCCACGTACCTACAAACGATTCCAAACACTCCTCTATAATACCCAACAAAATCGTGGTCGGTCATTACACATGGACGGGGTAAGAGAAAGATTGTATGACTATGACTGATGCAAGGACAGTATAAAGAGGGATGCGGTGTAAACTGGAGAATAGCGGCTGAGGACAGACGGAGTTGAAGGCAAAAATTGACCATGAGCATTGATCGATATGGGCTGTAGCGCCATCGAAGAAGTAGAACAAAAATTCTTCAACGCTCAGTGAAATCGGCGCTTTATAAATCATCCAACTTTTTTACTATTATTTAAGTATAGGTACTACATTGATTCAAATTATTCGGCTATTTGACAGCTACCTTTTGTATTGAATTAAATATTCTGTAAAAAAACATATGGGCATCCATCAAACTGAAACAAATTGTATTTTAATGTGTGAAATTTGCAAGAGCTATAAATAATATATCACCATTCTTCACTGGCGTTGCTGATAACATATTATTATCATATAATAATATGTATTTTGTTTTTTTGAGTATTATTCTTATGTAAATAAGGAAATTAATATCGGTTCCCTGGTTTTACATACCTACCTACATTTAGCCAGGTATAGCAAAATATTTACTATCAATCATGTTCGTATACATAGCATATTACAAAATATTTCTTAGGAATCCTGTTCTTTTACATTCGTTTAGCCTGGCATTACAAAATATTCCTTGGAAATCATGTTATTTTGCTTACATTTAACCTGGCATAGCAAAATATTCCTTGGCAATCATGTTATTTTACATACATTTAACCTGGCATTAGAAAATATTCTTTGACAATCATGTTCTTTTTCGTACATTTATATTTACGCAAATATTGTAATACGTCAAAAGTATATGTAAATGGAAGAATTTATAAAAAAAATCTTAATATCTTGGGTAGAACTTGGGTAGAACTGTTAGAGACAGAATCCCTAATAAAAAGATCCGTGAAACCCGTGATGTAAAGGACTTCGCAAGATGGCGCTGGCAGACAAATTATAAATTCCGAAAGGCTTTTCAAAAACAATAGGGTCAGCGACCATCAGGAGCACCACTAATAAGATGGATGGAGGGATGGAAAAATTGGAGATCCTCATCCCAAAACTAGGATTGAAGTAATGTGTAGAAAGAGATCGAAGATCTATTGGAAGAAAGAGAATATGAGTAAAGTTTTGCAAATTAAAATATGAAGGTACCTTACGCAGTTCCCAAAAATGTTCCCAATTTATGTCCAAAATTGTATATTACTAACTTCTTAGCATGAATAATAGTCAATTAAAACTATTACAGTTGAAGCCGTAACTTTTTGCACACTATTTTTTATCAATCATTAATTATTATTACTTGATAAAGATTTCATAACTCAGGGCGGCAGACTTTAAGCTTGCAGCAAACTTTTTGCAGACGGCCTCTTTTTATGGTAAAACTAATTTTTAATTGTCACTCATCTATTTTCCATAACTTCTCCTACATACTATTATTGTACGTACATCAGGCTCGTGTAAGACTTGTTAAACAAACTGGTTTTACGATTTGCATTTGTTCATTACGATACCTTCTGTTTTACGAAACTATTCTGCACGAGCCATTTAGTGATGAGCGAGGCTAGTCTTGGTCAATCCTGATCTTTATGTTTTTTTTAAACAATGGTTCTAAAATACTCTATTTGATTTTTTTAATATTCATTTCAATTAAGCATAATATCACAATTTTTCAATGGACGTTACCAACGATTTTTTTATTATTTTATTGATAACTCGTTTATTATTTCTTAGCTTGGATAGACACAGGTCGACTGCTGTTGCATAGTTGTAAGTCTCGTGCTTGCTCTGTAAATGAACTTTCTTATTTTTATAAAGTTCTTAATTAAGAGCTTTATAAAAATAAAACACTTGCAATAAAACCCAAGGAATGATTGATGTATTGTGATAACTAAAGTGATACAAATCAAATGTGAAATGCATTTGAGTAAATTAATTCAAGACCAAAATATTATAATTCCCTGTCCAATAAACTGGATATTGCATACGCATATTGCATACGAAATCGATCCAATCTTTTGTTTGAACATCACTAGAACCAATATACTAGAGTTGCCATATAATTATTCTATTTAGTTTTGGATTATTGGCCGTGAATATCTTCTTTATCTCCGGTATCATGATATATTGCTTGGGTCAAATGGCAGCATATGCTTTTCGTAGCATACTTACAACCGTATCTGCGGTAATGCAAATTAGCAATGAACTTTTACAACGATTTAGAATATTTTAATCACATAATTTGTGTGTTGCTACCACTAGCGGTGAAAATTAAATCGCGTTATATTTTTCTATACCAGCCACATGTTATTTAGCAAAACACTATAAGATATGCAGCAATTAATAGAAATTACTTTAGATCTAATTGTACAAAAATGTTCAGATCTAAACCATATTTAAAAAAAATAACATTTTTGTAACAAAGAAAATACACGAATTTGTATTTCTAGAGATCGTCTGTTCAAATCATAAAATAAAATATGTGTTTAAGTAATTCCAAACAAGTGAAAATGATGCTAAATTAGTTTAGGACACAAAGTTTTTACTACATTCACTTCCATCAGGAGCTGACATACTACGGCAAACTCCTTTATCCAACATAGCGAAAAATCCTTCATTTCCAACCGCAACAGCTCCCCCAGTTTTCCCAGCAGACACAATTGACATATCAGTTACCGAACCACCAGATTCTTTTGCGTTGTTGATTGATTTACGTTCCGTGTCACTTTGCAAATTGATCAATAAACTCTGTCGACATAGCTTCGAAATCGTAGATTTCTCTTTTTCTTCGGGATTTTTGTTTTGTTTTCCTTTTCGCATGCGTACTTTCCTGAATTTCGAGGCCAAGTTGGAAAGCCCAAACCTGCTACCGGACTTTGTCGTCTGATCTTGACCTTCGGCTAGATTACTTTGGTTTCGCGGTAAAGACTCGTATCCCTTGTCTCTGTTGAATTTCTCGAATGCTTCTCTTTCCACATCAATCATTCCAACTGACGCTGATTTCAATAACAATCCTTCTTGATCCCGTCCACTGTGTTTGGAAGTAGATGGAGAATTACCTTCGTAGCTTGTATCGCTTCCGCAACTTATTTGACTTAATCTGAAAAATATATAGGTATAATCAAATCAAATTATATATGTAAAATGACAGTAAAATATTGTTTCGTTTTAGAAAAGTAGTCCAGATGGTTCTTTAACATAAAATGATCATTAATTTAGATAAAAACATCAATTAAATTAAACTAGGTTATACCTGTTTTCTGTTAAATCAGCGTTTTTTTGCACGTTGCGTTCTCTTCGTATCGAATTTTCGATTTCGCTGTTATTGTTTTGTAAATCGGCCAAAAATTGTTCTCTAGCATGTTTTAACCTCATTGCTCTACTTCCTGTTCGATTAACAGATATCTTTTCAAACTGCATCAGCTGCAGTGGAGCACAAGGTGTTGACATGGCACGTTTCAAGAGTTCAGAATCTATTTTTCTCGCATAATATCCTTTATTCATTCTTCTAGCTTCTTGAATTTCGTCGTGCAATTTGGTTTTATTTAATTGATCAACATTGACTGCTTCTATTTTGTTCGCACTTTTCTTGACTGAGTCACTTCTTTCGATTTCATTGTACTCTGTGTTTCTCTCGGAAACATATTCAAAATTGTCTTTGGGTCCGACACACTTTTTGTTAGGTTCTACTCTACGTGATACCGGAGGTTCAATGAATTCTCTTCTATGGCTCAAGGGAGACGATGTTTTCAAAGATCCTGCACTCGAACTCTTTAGGATGCCCCTTAAAAGTTTTTTGGGCATAGGAGGTGTCATTTCAGAACTATCGCTAACATTTTCTTTCGAAAAACTTTGGCTCCCGGTTTTTTGTTTTTGCTCTCTTTCAGAAATGTTCTTCATTATTTGTGAGGCACTAGCTGATTTTTGAACTTCATGATTGAAGAATGGATTATTCCTATAATAATATATTTGGTTCATTAAGAGACATTTTTAATTTAGTCAATTTTTATATGTATTTATTTATTTAAAATATTTAATTTAAAAAAACAACGATAGTTCTTACCGTACTGCAGAAGTATGAACCATCCTATGAACATCGTGAGGAAACCTTTCTTGAGAACGAGGGGATCTCCATGGAGGAGTGTTAGAGCCAGTTTGTACTTTGTTTTCTAATCCTAAAAAATACATTCATTAATTTATAAATTAAAAATCATTTATCATTATTTAAAATAAAAAAATATCAATAATCAAAAATACCTTCTTCATTTAGACGCATGTTGTACTTTTGTATCATAATTCTTATTGACGGTGCTGTTTCTTTATTTTTTTCTCGCCGTGAAGATGGAGGAGATGCAGGCAGAGGAGGTAATGAACTAGCACCATTCATTCCAGGCGTACTTGATCGTGATAAAACGGGACTTCCTTTGCATCCATTAAAATACCTTTCTCCCGACCCACGTCTGAGAGGCATAACATCTTTCGGTTGATGTATAGATTCTTCAGATCCATCTCGACTCCCTGACAGTATTCTAATTGGACTGCTTTGTTGAATGCATCGTCTACTGAACAACGGAGAAGGGGTGTGAGACCTTAAACTACTTAATGATTCGCTTGTGGTAACAGCGTATTGTTTTCTATTTATATCCGTCTCTCCAGATGCATGTTCACTAGAATCATTTTTAATATTTAAATTTTCAACATCAGTATTTGTTTTTTTCGCCTCGTTGAATACAACATCTGGCAAATTATCTTGATTTGCATTTTCAGTGTGAGTTTCTTTTTTCACATTTATTTTGCTTTTTTCGATGGAACTAGCGATTTCGTCTAAATCGAAACCTATCACTGCTTTTGGTTTGCCTTTGCTATCTCTTCTCACTGGTGAGAATATTTTTCTTGTTGTTTTTACAAATACATCAGGTACAGTGGTGTTACCAGAGGCTTCGATCTCGATGCCTTCAGGAGGAATGTCTATAGATATTTTCTCTGGAGATATTAGTATTTCTACAGAATCTTCTTTCTCTAGGTTCTTTTCGCACATTGCTTCAGACAAAACGCTATCCAAGGATCGTTTTTTCTGGCCAATCGTTCGTTTCGTTTCGGATTTCATTTTGTCGCTTTCAACACTCGGATTGCTGTTTTCGTTAGTAGATTTTAATTTCAAAACATACACATTGTCCCCAGAATCAGATTGTTTTTCGAAACTATTTTGGCGTGGATATACAACATGAGTATCAGAAGTTCGTCTTGTACGGACAAGTTTTCTGCGTCTTGGAAATTCTATTGTTACTGTACTAACTTCTTCATTTGAATCACTTTCTGATTGTATGGACTTTTCTTTTTCTAGTCTTTGTCTAGCTTTCATTTTTCTTTTGGTATTGTTTCCGGCAACTTTTTCCAGGGCTTCTTTGGACTTTTTCTTTGCACCTTTTGATGAATCGTCCAAGTCCTCGATAGAAGATTTATTTTTAACAGTTGTGTTTTTCTCTGAATCTGAATTTTTGGGAGTTTCGATATCTGGTATTACTTCATATGATAAATTTGAATTTTCTACTTCATCATGTGGTATATTTTTTATGCCGGACCTAGATATTGATTCTTTTGTGGTATTTTTTTGTTTTGGTTTTGATACTGTATAAGATATACAAAGATTATTGTCTTTTCGAATATTATTGCATCGTTCACATTCAGTTCTTAGGTTATATATTGATTGTTGTATATCTTCAAAATCACAGAGCAAATCTTCACCTTCGATTGTTTCTTGCCTCAAACCGTTCGCCCTTTTAATACAACGAACGCAGACCTTTTTAACCTACAATGAAATACAAACTATAAAGAAATTGTTGGGAAGTACAATTGATAAACATAATTGATTCTTAGATGTTAATACCTTATCAGCTATACATGATGCGGTGTACAACATAGGATCCGATTGGTCATCACACTTTGATTTGAAAACATCTATTTTTTTTCTCAAATTGCTAGCTGAATTGCTTACAATGGCGGCTCTTTCCTTGGTAGAATTCTGAAAGCATATGGATAATAAGAGTATAATACGAATAGTCAGAATATTATGTTAAACAATATTTAAAATTGAACATTGTTTTACCTGCAAAATTCCTCTTTCTTTTGATAGTCGTGACAATCTTCTCTCTAATTCCCCTAACCTTGCAATAGGTTTATTTGTTAAGGCTGAAAACATTTTCTTAATTAGTAGATGTATAATGAAGATGATTTCATATTTTTGTTTTCATAGATATGTTTCAATACCTTTGATGTCATCGATTTGCTTTTGTACATCTTCGCACCTTTCCGTGATATTCTTTTGCCCCTGAATCAATTTATGAAGAGTGGTCTCATCGTCAACCAGCTTAGCGATATTTTCCAACATTTGGGATATTTGGTCTGTTCCGGGATGTGGGGGTATTGGCGCAGCATGAGCGATCGGAGCTAATTTGCCTTCGGTATTTTCACTGTAACAAAATTTAATAACCGGTTATAAAAACAAGATTGGCTGCATGAATAAAAAGGACAAAGAAAGGAAAAGTTGCGAAGCAAAAACTCACCATGCTCTGTGTCTCTCTTGGGCTTGTCCATACCGATAAACCGGAGTCTGTGGAGCAGGTCTTGGAGAACAAGCAACAAGTGGTGCAGCCGTCTCTTCTTCTTCGTCTTCTACCTCCACAAGGAGTGCAGCGGGACCTCCGTCAGAGTCCCCAGAGCTGCTCTCTGGACCTCCGCCGCCTCTACCTCCATCTTCGTGGAGAGAAACATCTAAATCTCCGTCAGACACCTAACCAAACAACATAAAATAATGTGTCAATCTGAAAATTATAAAAAAATCAAAACATATTTTTTTTTGCTATTCATAATGTGAAACAGATATCCTATGAGGACATTGTTCGGTAAATGTGGAAATACTTCTACCCTTTCTTCTCCCAAAAAGTATTGCTACCGATGTATATGTATAGTAGTCAGTAGTCATATAACCGTATTCAACTCGTCGCTGTCTACGTCTCACTGACAGCTGAAAAAATTCAATACAAGAAACACGAAATAAACATATTTCGTGTTTCGTTTACGTTATATCGATCGATTAAAACTACGCGCCGTGCTCATTTAATACCCAAACCGTGTTTGGAAGTGGTGTGATATACCAACATAATTGTGTTTTAATAATAGAAGTTTGAGTGGCCCGCAGCCACAGCAGCCCGGCTATGGAACGATCTTCCGAATTCTGTGTTTCCATCACCTTCTTACAACCCGGGTCTTTTTAAGATCCGAACTAATATTTTGCTAGGTGCTTCCTCGGAAGAGTACAATGGACCTAAATCTTAATACCTGGGGGGCAAGTCTGGTCCGATCGGCGAAATCAAAACCCTAGTCTATCACCCATATCATGGATATAATTATCATATGGAGAGACATCATTATAGAATTCCATATATTAATTATATCCATGATATGGGTAATCACTAGGGTTTTGATTTTGCCGATCGGACCAGACTTGCCCCCCTGCTGTCCCCTACGTAGCCACGTTAAAAAACTGCTTATTTATATTATAAGCTAATTTAGAAATACCTGGTCGTCCTGGCACTCGTCTAGCCTGTTTAGTGAGAGGCTGGATGCTGGACCAGCTGTGAGGGTGGCCGGAGTACTTCCACCTTCTTCCCTGACGCTACCAGCGGACTGGGACCGCTGCAGCCGGCATATACCAGATCCAACCAAGGAAGGACGATCATAACTCGAAGGCCAAGGTCCATATCCTAATCAATTGAGATAAAACAAATTAATGACATTTCTCTTTTGAAGGCAAACAAAGATAACTAAACTGCACACTTTATTTTCTTGACATTGGTCCAGTTTTAACTTCGTTTACATGCTTTGTCTCATATATAATATTCTCTGTTTCATACTTAGACTTATTGCGTCCTCATGTTTTTGAATATCATTTAATTATGTGGTATGTATTTCCGAAATCATACCAGATGGATTATGTTAGTCCGAAACGTATCAATCTACTCCTATTATATTGGAAGGACATTCGTCATTACTTTTATTTTTTATGTGTCCAATCCATCTAAATGCCAATGGAAAAAGTAAATTGAAAACCATTCTTACGTTAGTAAAATCAAGAATGATGATTTCTGAATTTAAAACAAAACTGAATAGAATTCTGCATTTTAAAACAAAACTTTTTCTCAATGGATCAACAACTGTTCTGGTTCAAATTTTATTGACCAATTAATTTTTGGATTATGAATCCATTGGATGTTTCCTGAGTGATCTATCCACCAAATCATCTAAAACATGATGTAGTTTGTAAGGGGTATATACCAGTATTTCTCAAAGCAGGGACAGGCGGTCGAGCGAGGGATTCTCTGAGAAGAGCTGAAGTTGAAGCTTCTGGAGCGATACCTCTTGATTTTTCCCACTCGTGCAGTTTGCGTGTAAAGGAACGAGATATTCCTGAAAACAGCAGTATTTTTTTATCATTATTATTATTATTCGAAACCACAGTAATTTTTTTTTTAAATAATTTCGATGTTTTTACCTTCGAATCTGAAAAATCCTGCTCCGGTTTGTACCAAAACTTCCTTCTTCGGTGGCAGTACAATCTTTTTCAATTTCAGATGTCTGAAATAAAAATAATAACAGTATTTAACTTACAGGTCGTCTTCATATTAGAGTAAAAAGAGGAACCTTTAATCTTTGTTGATTTTTTACCAGGGTATATTAGCAATACCTTAGGTAGGTTATTAGCATTTTTGGTGCAATTGAATGCATTTAATGGAGTTTGTAATGTTCCAATTTGTTATAGACATACCTATGTATAAATACATACGTTAACGCCATGTCCCTCACGGGGTAGGCAGAGATAACCGAATGCCACATTTTTCTATCTTGACACGCATTCATCGCCTCATCAATATTTATGTATCTTCTGTTGTTATCGCTTCTTATATTTCCCTCTTTTAGAATATTGTTCACATCGTTCATAATGTGTAAGTTACTATGTTCATTTAAAAAAAATAAGACAGGGTGCAGAATACTCAAAATTCCTAGTGTCGTGTCGTACGCTATACCTACATAATAGGAAGTATTAAAAAGAATTCGGTAGCAAACAGTAGGGTTGAAAGAACAGAAAACATTTAACAAGTATTGCATATGTGGAGATCAAAAATCACAACCATAGACATATTTAAATCGCATTGGCAGTCAATTCAGTTAACTTTGCGTAAACTGACCTTCGGCGCTATAATAAATATGAACCTATCGTGCAATCAAATTGTATCAAAGCAATCGTAATTATTTATTATTTGAGTAAACATACATCGTTAGCTGTTAACTGTTGTTAGCTCATCACCACATTAGATCTGACATAACCACGTCAGGAAGTCAGCATCTGGTAACCTCGTACTCGCACAAATCCAGACAAAAATGGCGGAAATCGGACGATTGTGTTTATTCAAATTTCGAATTCATAGATAATTATATTTTCCGGCGAGATAAAATAAATTTTGGCGCGAATAAACTAACACATAGATCGCCGTTTGAGGAGATTGGGTTATCTGATTAATATAAGCGTACAACGATTCACTTCATCAACAAAACGTAAATATAAATGTGTAAATGAAATAATTGTAACTTTGAAGGATAGGACATTTCTATCCATTTTGATTTCCTGTAGTTCTATAAAAAAATTTACATCGTTCCATATGGACCAAAATGATCTGGATAAATAATTTTTGGTCCTTCAAGCCGGATAGTTGAAGTGTTTATTGGCAAAAATGATAATTTCAATTTTAATTCACTGCAACGGCTTGGTAATGGGTATTTCTCTTCAATAGACCTTTTTAAATATATTGAATATAATATTTTTAATAAACACTTCAACTAATACAAGCTCTGCAAGCTGTTCTGAAAAGTTAAAATTTATTGAGCATTGTATAAAATAGAGTAAGTAAATGAGAACGAATAATTTTATGTTGTTATTTTTCTTGTATTTTTTTATGAATAATAATAGCGTAACAATAATTGAAAGATAGGTAGATACTTACTTATCATCCCTATCGTGATCTCTTTGTGGTCTCTCAGATTCTTCACCTGTGTACGGAGGTACAGAGTTGGTAGCCTTCAACTTCTTCCACTCCTCTGAAAAATCAATCAAAACCTATGAATAAAATAAGGTAAATCGTGTTCGCAATGTTTAAATAAGAAAAACATGTGGAATAGAAGACATCGTTCGGTGGAGTAGATCCAGAAGACATTGGAGGGACCACGTATGGACAGTGATAGACTTGCGTATATAGCAGTAAATAAAATCCCCTCTGGTCGCCGTCTACCCGGAAGACCACCCAAGAGACGGAAGGATAGTTGGACTTCGTCATCTCAGGAGGCATAGTTTTTGAATAACATACCAATAGATATTGGAAATATTAAAATTGGAAATAGCCTATTTAGCTTGGATAAAGATGTCTCAGTAAGAAGATTTATTTCACTTTATTAAATTCAATTTAATTGGAAGTCGACGTCTGTTTTTCAGTACCGCGCAATTTTCAACTTTGCCGAAAGTATTTTTTGACGGTACTATCATAATATATTCCCCCGGGGTCTGAACCCTTGGTCTGATCATGATCATGATAATATTTCGTTGTCAAAACATATTATAAAGGGAATAAGTGAAGGGATTTTTCAATTCTTTCATGGGAAATCTAAATTGCTCTCAACAAATTTTGCCACTACAGGACAACTTGACAAATTTGAGAGATTAGAACATATCTGCATACGATATGTATCTGGACTCGAGAATTTTTATCGCATACATTCCCGTGTCTTTTTATTACTTAACCAAACGCTTAAAAATTATCAAAGGCGCTTGAAATTCAACAACTGTTGGCTATGATCGGCGCATGGACAAAACTAAACATATATGTAGGAAGGTATGTCAATGGCGGCCACTTTAAGTGCATTGCATTCTGATTGCATTAACGATGTGTAAATTAGATTAATGTTAATAATTATCGCATTCGAATACATTTGGCGCAAGTCGACATAAACGCACAACAGTCCAATATGGCTGACGTCACGGACTTGGCCGAGTATCAATACCGTATCGGACCAATTTCTTGTCTCGTATCTTATGATTTATTACTTTTCACTATTTTACGACCGAATCCAATATCTGTTTGGCTCATTCATTGATTATCATCTATAAACAATGGTTAGTTATCATCGAGGCGGTTTCTTGGTTATATGTTTGCATCTTCGGAAGATTTCTATGCGAGGGTATACTTTGAGCATATTGGAAAATCTTTTTGACATGGGAATGTTTAAGTTTATTTTATTTTGTTCCCTTTTTCAATAATTAGTAATTTAGTAAAATTAGTAAGAAAGTGCAATTTGAGACCATTTCTTGGCGATCTTTTTGAAAGAGGACAGGAGAAAGTTTAACTTTATCTTGAGTTTGTTCCATTTTGAGGAAAATAAATGAAACTGGTATTGTCTATCATTATATCGGTATTTTAGTGGGATAAATAGAAACCGGTAATGAAAAAAGGTAGAGACAACTCGCATACGCACTACGAAACTATACAGTGATGTTTGCAAAAATGGTGAACATGTGTCGTTTTGTCCAAATTTTATTTATATCTAATAGTTTTTATTGTGACTTTGAAGTGTCATCACAGTGACTTGGTGATTAACTATTTTGGAATAGCAAAATACTTCAAGCATCTCGCCAGCAAATCTTCGTTAAGGGGCGTCTCCATTCCATCATTTCCTCCAAGGTTGGAGCAATCGATCATTACTATTAGATACAAGAATTAAAAATAAAAATAAATGAAAGCTGTAAAGGATCGTACTTTAAAACACGTCATTTCCTCCTGAAATATTTATTCAATGGCAGTAAATAAGTCATATGCAATCAATACAAACGTGTTATCGCTAATTTATTATTCCTCGAGTTAAGAAAAAATATCCAGACTTTGTTTTGTTTATACCAAAATGTATTTTTGTCTTTGGTTATACTTATATCCACCACGGAGGGATGTTAGTTTATTTAAACGTATTTTCGTTTTCAATAATTATTTACACCACGAGATATTTAGAATATAACCAAATTATGCTCATGTTTACACCGACTGAGTGGCTCTTGATTTATTTAAGCGAATATTTTGATGAAAAAACGATCGCGCAAATCGAAATCGTAGGTATTGTTTGTTCACAAAATGTTGATGTTTTGTTCAATATCTTATTCTGTAGCTGCTGCCAGGATGAGATATTGATAAACGATATTTCATGTCAGTCGATGTGTATAAGTTCCACATAACTCAAATTGTACCTATACAAATTACATACAAACAATAGCAATGGAATGAATTTATCTCTAGTGTTGATTTACTTGCAGACCATAGATAATTGTGTTCGCTACGTACTTCATATACCTATTCATAGTGATTTTCCTAATATGATATCAATATATTCATAGACTTATAATCTAACATAACATATCTTAACTTGTCAAAACTAACATAACCTAACCTAACAATATTTATTACCAAACCTGACCTAAACTAACGTCACCTAATCAAGCCCCGTTCGTTTATAGGAAGTCTCGATATTAACAGGAAGAACTAATCACCAAATTTTTCTATCTTGACAAGCCATGGATTCCTCTTTCGAGATATTGTCGAGCCATCCTTTTATGGACAACTCCAGCCTCTTAGTCCATTCATGACACCTTTGTATATTTTCTTCATCGGGGGCTTATCATTCATTTTTCCTATGTGGCCAAACCATATTACACAATCGCTGTCATCATAATTATAGTATTCATATTTCTTTATTATACATTATTTTTCAGTGTCACACTCAACATCATATAACTCTTCGGCGATTTTATATTTGATCCTTACATGTGAAATTGGCGTTTTGCCGTACTGGCAACTTTAATATCAAATATCTTTTCTTTGGTTAGGAATTCCAAATTCAAATTTATACAGCTATTTACTCATGTATTTGTGTTTTGAAAATTATAATTCATTTGTTTTTTCCTCAATTGTTTTTTTCTTTGCGTCACTCAGTTTACAAAATGGAAAACTTGAAATATCGCGTTATTTACGAGTACGAGTTCCGTGGCACTAATGCTGCAGAAACGGCTCGAGGGATTAACGATGTGTATGGCGACGGTGCCGCAAAAGAAAACACAGTGCGTTTTTGGTTCCAACGTTTTCGTTCTGGAAATTTCGACCTGCAGAACAAGCCCCGTGGACGGCCAGAGACCAAAGTTGATAATGAAGAATTGAAGGCTATTGTGGAAGCGGATCCATCGCAAACCTCGTCCGAGTTAGCTTCAGGCTGCGGTGTTAGTGACAAAACTGTTTTAATACACTTGTGACAAAACCTCACGAATTGAGTGAAGCAAATCAACAAACGCGCGTTGACTGCTGCGTTGCATTACTCAACCGGCACAATAATGAAGGGATTTTAAATCGAATGAAAAATTTCAATTGTGATGAAAAGTGGATCCTGTACGATAATCGGAAGCGCTCATAGCAATGGCTGAACCCTGCCGAACCAGCCAAACCATGCCCCAAGCGAAAATTGACTCCAAAAAAGTTACTTGTGAGCGTTTAGTGGACTAGTGCTGGTCTCGTTCACCACAGCTTTCTTAAATCTGACCAGACGATTACGGCAGATGTCTATTGTCAGCAACTGCAAACCATGATGGAAAAGCTAACTGCTAAACAACCGAGGCTGGTTCATCGCTCTAGGCCACTGCTGCTTCATGATAACGCTAGACCACACACTGCACAACAGACCAAATTAGAGAAGCTTCAATTAGAGAGTTCTAGGACATCCACCGTACTCTCCGGACCTTGCTCCAACAGATTACCATTTTTTCCGAAATTTGGATAACTTCTTGCAAGGGAACTCCGATGGGGCAATCCAAACCGCCTTCAAAGATTTTATTGATTCCCGTCCGAATGTTTTTTTTTGTAAAGGGATCGATGAACTACCTATGAGATGGCAAAAGTACATAGATAGCAATGGTACATACTTTGATTAAATAAATATATTATATTAAAAAAAATCGACTTTATGTTCCTCCCATACAAAACGCCAATTTCATATGTAAGGACCTAATATTAATATTCTATTATAAAACATTAGTGATGAACAAAAGGCCATTAGTTGTCGGCCTTCGTGGCTCAGTTGGTAAGGTATCTGACTGCTGATCCAAAGGTCCCGGGTTCGATTCCCGGTGGTAAGACGATTAATAACGTAAGTCTCCAGAATGTGGCAACATGCTATTGGGTTCGTGTTAATATTTGATTATTATTATTAAATAAAATAAAATAAATAAAAATCTTGCAGTTTTACACGTACAGTCGACTTAAATTGGTGTTTTATGTTATTTTCCATTCTAATTACAGAATTTTAACTTATTATTATTATCTTTTAGAAAAATTGATAAGCTGTAAGGCTCGTAAAAACGAATAACGCAATTAAAAAATCGTACAAATCGAGAAAGAATAATGTAAATATTAAAATACTTGGCACATATTTCATATGTATAATATTCTCTAGAGTCCGATTGATTTTGTAATACATACATACCTACTAGATTGCGTCTTGAAAACCAAACCAATTTCCAGTATAAATATTACATAATATGTTAATATAAAGATACTGTCTTATTTTGAACATCAAATCATATTTAATAAACTGCTTCTGTCTTTTGCATAAAGAAACACACTTCAGACTAGAACGTTTAACGATATATTTCCAGGAAAAATCAGATAAATACGTCGGATTATACAAATCAAATATATTTTTATGGCATGTTTTTTTTATGCCCCAGAATATGGAATTTTGAAAGGTACAAATCATGAAGATTCTTATTATAATATACATTTCCATAGATTTTTATTAAAATATACTAGATGTAGTACTCCGTGCAAAAAGTGAGTCATGGAATATCGCGCGTTTGACGTTATGGTTGGCAATATATTTCAGTTTTCCTTACATTTCAACACAACTGTTCTCTAAATCTTAATAAACAGTGTTTTTTTTCGACAAATAAATCCGCAAACAATTCACATTAGTCGTTATTGTCTATAGAAAAACGATTTGGTATGTCAACCAAGTTGTCAAAAATCCCGTGGAAAAAAGCCTCACTTCGATTCATACAAAGTTTGCTAACTACGACATCTAGTATATTATATGGAAATCTATGGGTATATACAAGATGATTCTATGGATTGAATAATAAATTAGTTTTATTAAATCCTAACAAAACAAGTCTTATCTCAAATGTTTTTCGTATTCTTATGGTTGATTATATGATTTGGTTTCATTAAGATGATGTAGTGTTTTACAGATCAAGGGACGAAATCAAATAATGACTCACCTAATTTTTTCCTGAAATCTTCAGAAAGTTGCGCCTGTGATAAAACTGGTGCAATGGATGTTCTTGGTCTTTGGTTATCTTGAAGTCTTCTCCTAAAGTCTGCTTCGATCCTCTCTTGGCTGTGAGGACTGACATAAGCTGCCTGGCTAGGTCCTGGAGTAGGGGGACTAGATCCGACTATGCTCGGCTTAGACCCTGGAAAATCAACAGTTAACAACAGTTTTAAAGTTTTGTTCTTTTGCACTATGGTGCCGAGATTGCTAATCTAGAGGGCTCTATGAGCTACTTTTCGTGTTATGCATTTTTTTCTTTTTGTTCACTTAGCGTTCTGTGAAGGGGCCGCTTTCAGTCCCCTTATGCATAGCGGGTGGTGGTGGAAGTAGCGAACAGTTAAAAATATTATGCTAAAAAATCGTCAATTTTGAGTGGACAATAGTAAAATCAAGTAAATAACTACTATACACAAGTGAAAAAAAAAATACATGGATTTTCATTTTTTCAAACATGGCTACGTAGGGACACCAGCTATTAGGATTTGGGTTCAGTATACTCTACCGAAGAAGCGCACTACGTAGCGTTGGTGGATGGTTTGCATTCTGCCCAAGAAAACATGAATTCGGAATTTAAAAATAACTGGGTTCTAAGAAGGTGGAATAACAGAATTCGGAAAATCGTTCCACAGCCGGGCTGCTATGTCAATAAAAGAGTTCAAGAAGCGACTGGTTCGTGTATATACCTACTGTGAATGGGTGTTGACATTGAGTAAAACGAATGCCTCTATTGTGAATGGGTGGAAGAGAAACCACAGATGCAAGCTCTTCTGAGCATCTCCCGTGTGATGTAATTGTGAGACAATATTTCAGGACGAATTAAAGAAGACAAAAAGTTCAACTCTATTATAGACGTTTTCTGAAAACAGTCAATTTTGGAGCATTTTTTAAAGCGTTGGACAATTACATTCCTAACACTTTAACACATACAATTGATAGTGGAACGATAATGTAATATTTTCACCTGGTTATACTACCATTCTCTAGATATGAAGGTATCTACTCCCAGCAGACAACATTTTGATGAGGTATGCGATGGATAACCGGAAATATATTTGTTTGTCCAATATTGATAGTTTTGGGAAAACTCAAAATGAATGTTCACAATGCTGGTACTTTTGCTTGTGTTATTAATTTTTAAATTGACTATCTTTTGTTGTATTGCATATGGACAAACTATATATTTAGATATTGACAATAACATCTCAATAGAGACGAAGTTGGGATATTATAGAAGAACCAGGAACTCATGCACCTACAGGGCTTACGACCTGTCATCGGCTGGTTTACGTGATCGCTTCAACGTTTTTAATAATTAATAACCGATTATATTTGAATACTAATCCACTATTAAATATCTTTCCGTTGACAGCCCCTGCTTTTAGCAATTTAAACTCCGCCCATCAACTTTTTGATCCAAAGTTTTATGCACACGTTTCATACGTACATAGTAAGTTAAGTTTGTTCGGACGAAGAAGCGGTTACGTCTTCGATACCAGATGACATAAAAATACTCAAATTTGGTTGACACTATGATATTTGTTTATTTTAATTATACTATATTTTCACAGATCAAAGAAATAGTCGAGCTCAAAAAATATGTACCATAACTCAATTTCACCAAAAAGTGCACATACAATATATATTGTCCGGTTACCCATCGATATCAGTCGACAGTCGGCTGAATGCGGAAAGACGTGTATGTAAAATGATTATTACATCGGGCAAATAATTTTTAGGAATTATTTTGGCCATCATATGTGTTTGTTTTACTCACCGCCCTGATTTTTACTTTTCTCCCACTCATGGTTTCTGCTTGAGGACGGTGAACTTCCCTGGTTGTTGCTCCATCCCAACGCCCTGTCGCTAAACTCCCTGCTCAGTCTGCTCTGGAGCGCCTCGTAGTCCCTTCTAATCTCCTCCTCTATGTTCGCCTTCCTGGCTTCGCTGGCTCCTCTAGAACCATCCCCCTGATACCTGGAGAAAGATGGACCAGCGTTCATGGCAGCAACCAACTGGTGATATTCTCCGCTGCTCAATTCATCGGCATCTGAAATGATATAAATTTTCTTCTTTAAATTCTTACGTTCAAAATGGAATTAAACTGGAATTGGGCTGTCCAACAGGCTGGCCATATAGAGAGAACAACAGACGATCGATGGAGCATACGTACTCTAGAATGGAGACCGAGAACTGACCGTAAATATACCAGGGCAAACCACAAGCAAGATGGTCTGATGACATAAAATGAGGGCACCCTCCACCAAACATATAGATATTTTTATTGACAAACTTTTTAACATCTCAATAGATACGAAGTTGGGAAATTATAGAAGAACCAGGAACTCAAGGCACCTACAGGGCTTACGACCTGTCATCGGCTGAATGACTTTGCGCAACGTTCACCAATTATGACTTCTTATTGAGTTCCCTTATCAATGTCATTTTTGAAAGTTCTATATATTTGAATAATGTGTAACAATTCACCTGAAAATAAGACATTAATAATATTGCATCTATAAAGTAACGAAGAAACCTTTATGTAACGCCATCTATTGAGATAAATTATCTATTGAGAAAAACCTTTTTAAAACGCCATCTATTGTTGCGCAAGCGCATAAAGTGATCACGTAAACCAGCCGATGATAAGTCGTTAGCCCTGTAGGTGCCTTGAGTTCCTGGTTCTTCTATAATATCCCAACTTCGTCTCTATTGAGATGTTAAAATGTTTGTCAATAAAAAAGTCACATTTTAGTTGTTACTGAAGATGGATAGAAAAATCCGAAAACGTTATAACGTAAAATAAATGTGAAGTGAAATATACAAAGATCTTTGTTTTTCATTTTTAGTAAAAAAATACTAAAATATTTTGGTATAAAATGAATGGTAGGAGATCAATGGCACAGGGTGGCGAAGGATAGGGAAGCATAGGGGATAGTTGGAAGAAATTGCCATACGCCACTAAAATCGCCACTTGCACCGCGTCCGTGAAAGTGTTATTTATTATTTATTTATATAATTATTTTATATTTAACGTTCACCAGTGGAAAACATTGCATTTATCATAAATTGATTATTGATCTTGTAATTGTTGATTTTTATTATTAATTCATTGATAACGAGACTACATTAATTTCTTTAGTTTACCTAATGATAGGTTATGTGTCATTTTTTTATAATATTGTCATTTTTATTTTACTATCTTAAACAATATTTTCTAGAGGTTTGTTTTTTTAACCATACGAATAATCATAAAAGTAATTAATTTCTTGGTTTCTGGGAATGCTAGAGCAGATAGCGCCAGATGATCATTTTTTCCTTTCTTGGTTTCTGCATGGGAGTGCTAAAGCAGATAGCGCCTGATGATCATTTTGCCTTCTCATTACAAGTCCATACCATCTGAGTCGGCTCTCTGTGAGTTTTTTGGTTGGCTTGCTCTTATCATAGGCATAGCAATATCATTAAAAATAGGTAAATTGTAATAACATTCATCCTCAGCGTCACAACCCTTGATGGGTCCTAGCTGACTCCAAGAATCTTCTCCATACTGCTCTGTCGTTGGCTGCCACCATCCAGTTGGTTGCTACAACGCCGTCCAACCATCGTTTAGTCTCTCTACGCTTCTTTTACCGGTTGGGTCACTAGACAACACCGTTTTTGGGAGCTCCATATCATCTATACGATGTTAATGTCCCAACCAGCGTATTCTATTAATCGTAATGAACTTACCACGCTGATTGCCCGTCGTTAATAGGTCCATATATTCTGGGTAATATTTTTCTTTCGAAGGCGTCCAGTCTGTTTTCATCGTGTTTTGTTAATGTCCAGGTTTCCGTGGCATATGTTAAGACTGGTCTTATTAGTGTCTTGTTCAGCGTGGCTTTAGTTTTTCTGGACAACAGGCGTGACTTCAATTGTCCAATGAGACCAAAGTAACTCCGGTTAGCTGCAAGAATCCTCTTCCCAATCTCAATGCTCATATCATTCTCCTTGTTAACGATGGAACCGAGGTAGGTATGTAAATAATTGTTCCTCTGTTCCAAATGTGTAGTTATTGATGATTATTGAAGATTGGGTGTTGCCGGGTATCATTATGACTGGCATATACTTTGTTTTCGCCTTGTGACATTATAGAAATATATTTTTTTATTTCTTTTAAATCGACACACCATTGAGTAAAATCTATGACGTCATTTCTTGGCACGCCTCTGACAGCTCTATGTCTCGTAACAAAATCTTCCACTTAAAAAAATACCCCATTATATCTTCTTTGAATTGTATTTATCTAGAACTTCAATAATAATAAGTATAATTAATTGGTTATGGCTTTCCATCTTATCTCTGTTGATAGTGAATTAGCTAAAGATAACAAACAATGTTAATATCAAAGGATTCCCAGTATAAAAGGCCCGGTAAAGAAAATCAAACAAACACTAATATATAATACTGGGTGTCTCACTTTGAACTGATTGAGAAAAGTGTTGGTCTTTGATCGTCAAAAGTTAAATAGGAACTCCGAGATGTTCTCCAAAGTACTTGGCGTCGTTCTGGCGTTTTCGATCGTCCAGGTATGTCAAAACAAATGGAATTTGTCCCGACCATTCATTCTTCCATCACACAACATATTATACCTAATATTATTAATTATTATTATTTATACTCTCCAGTTTTTACTCTCCACAATATGGAATAGTGGAGAGTCATGATTTCACAATTTTAAGCGTATTATTTTACATCAATTTCTTAGCGGGTATCATTTAGAGAGTGCATAGGTACTATGAGTTTCGTTGTGATGTGTTTGTATGTATGGCGTACAGCCCAAAATATAAATTCGATTGACTTCATATTGATATCATATATGTAAAGTCCATAAACTTAGAGCTGATTAGTTTTCCATAGATATCCGTTAAATTCTTCTCTATGATTTCATCTGTCTAAATTTTCAAAATGCTGTCACGGTCTGGAAAATCGAGGTATTTTTATAATACAATAAAATGATACACTCATCAAAAATACATTCATGGATTGTCAAAATTTAAAGAAAAAAATCTATGGTCTGCCGTATCAATGTGAAATAAATTTCATATTTGTATGAAAAATGTATATAGCAGAAATAAAATAGATTCTGTATGGAAAAATTGTGTGATCAACTTCATATTGATATTTCATGTGTCTCTTTTTTAATCTCCACTTCTATATTCCTCAGGGGAGAACCAAAAACCGCATTCTTCTATCTTGACACATATACATCGCCTCATCAACATCGATACACTGTCTCATACATGCTCATCTTGTTAGTAATGCAATTTTACTTAAAATTTCTCAACAGGTATCATGTAGAAAGTGCATACTATGAGTTTCGTGGCAATGTTTTTGTGTGTTTGGTGTATTGTGAAAACTTTTGTCCTCTGGGAGTCTTATATTTGTTTAAGAATCTAATATAAATGTTCTTCATAAAAATGCATTTAGAGATTGTCAACCTTTCAAGATGAAAAAATGATGGTGTGGAGAGTTGGCTACAGCCCACTCGTTTTTCACTTGTCTTTCTGTCGATTGCAGTCGATTTTTAGATAACTTCCGGACCAGTAGTAAAACTAGATAATAAAATTTTAACTTTCTTGAGCTTGGGGTCACTTTGGATTCAGATATCCTTCGAAATCTAATGGGGTATATAAATGTGCAAAATTTGAAAGATCTCGAATGAGTAGTTACTTTTAGTCTACATATAAACGATAAAGTAAAATAAACACGACGTAAACACAGCACATATGTATGTAGTACACAGCACAAACATGCAGATACATTGTGATGAAACTTTCAGAATACAATCTCAGCATGATACTAGTTGATAATCTGCAATAAAAAATAGCCTTAAAAAATTGCGAAATCATAACTCCCCACTATATCACCTTGGGATATTGAGGAGTAAAAATATTTTGAGAATATAAGTTGTAAAAGAATTTAAAATTTTGTATTAGTATCGATATTTTTCCTGTCTAAAATTCGAAAGGGTGTTTTTTTATTTGCTTGCTTTTGTTTCATAGGTGTCGATTGCATCCCCAACTCCGAACAACAAAATCGAAATACTCGACGAAGGCGCTTTGAATTCTTTAATGAAAGCGGATCAAGAATTTGAAGAGTTCAACAAAATCAACTTAGAAGACCATTTGCCAGTTTCGTACCCGGATGAAATATTAAATTCTGTTTACAAAGAAAACGATGAACAGGTAAATTAAATCATTTCGAACCCATTTATAATGATTGTCATTTATTTTTTGTCGGAAGTTATACATAATAAATAAACAAATATAAATTAGTATAAATTTTTGAGTCGTGGAAGAGGTGACAATGGACGGTGAAGGCCGATTTGCAAGAGACAGCCGGCGTTCGTCGGATATATGCGTACAAACGTGTGCTTCACTGATGAGCGTTGGCTTTCTGTTGCAAAATCTTACACCTGTTTACTGTTTACCCAGAATGTAATTGTCAAATTTTACGTGATATTAAATATATATTATTCAAAGACCTTATATACTTTTTTTTTTTTTTAACGCGGCGCTGGCCGATTTACTAATGATATTAATAACAATTAAGCACTACAAATAATAACACTCAATTATTATTATTACCATTATACACTTCCTCAAAAGAATTAGCAGATCAATGCGTAAATTGTAATTTATTTAAAAGAGCAAAATAAAATGCAACAAACGCATCATCAAGCTTTCAATTGGGAATAGTTCACCCATCCAGATATACTTAACATATCAAAGGATTAGGCTCTGAGGAGGTCTCTATACTACCTAACAACCCTACTGATTCCCGAATATTAACGTTTAAAAAATCTTTAACGATTCTACATGTATTCATAATTACCGTTTTTTGCATTTTTATTATTAAATTTTTCGATAAATCTATAATTTCTAAATTACGGATTAACGATTTTGGAATAATGCCAGTGGCTGAAATAATGAACGGTAATATTATTATTTTACGAGAATGCCAAAGTCTTTTAATCTCGTTACCTAAAGCGGTGTATTTTCTAATTTTTTCATCAAAAGTTTTTATAATATTACTAGAATTTGGAATAGCCACGTCGCAAATATATGTTACTTTTTTAATTTTATCATGTATTATTAAATCGGGTCTGTTATGTTGAATTGACCGGTCAGTTAATATTGTTTTATCGTAATAAAGCGAAATATTATTATTTTCTAAAAATGAAATCGGATCATATTCATAATATGGTTTTATGTTTATCGCGTCAATTAATTTATATTTAATAGCTAAATTTTGGTGTATTATTTTTGCTACTTGGTTATGTCTAAATGTATATTCTGATTGCGCGAGAAAAAAACAGCCCGATATTAGTATATAAGGTCTTTGATATTATTATTATTATTATTTAATAAATGAAACTGATATGCAGATAGAAATAAATGAAAATTATTACACCAGTCGTCAGTTCTTAGTTTATATTGATAATAGTATAAGTAAATATGTTCTTTTTTTCTCCGATTTCATTGGACTTGATATTAATTTTGTCAGCACCGGCTTAGAATAGTGCTTCCACTCTTTTCTATTGTCATCGTTTTCGGGTGTGCCGTATGAGCCGGATAATACAAGAGGGAAAATAACATCTCACATAATATGTAGTTCAGCAATGAGATTCACCACACATTATGTAGTGCCTTTTTATGTGAGACAAGACTAGTGTGTGTGAATACACGCACGTGTCGTGTTTCCTTTCATAATGGTGCACACCCGTACACCTGTCGCTGGTTACCTCACATTGATGATGGTATTAATGAATGATATAATTTTTTGGTACATTCAAGGACAGCTACAAATGAATTTATCCTGTCTTTTGAATTACACTGGTCAAAGTGTCCAGAGTGCATAGACTGTAAAATTTCCTTGACAGTGTATGACAAAGTTTTTAACAACCTTGCACCACAAATCATTCAAAAGCTGTGTCAGAGAAAAAAAAATATCTGGAAAGTATCTCACACTCAGGTCTTCTGGATCACAGATTAAAATCTTTAAACATCATGGCGGTATACTATGATCGACGCTTTAGTATGAATGATCTTACTGGTCTCATGAAGTGAAATAGATTAATTTCCAAGTGTCCACAATGCTCAAAGCATTTTCTCTAAAAGACTGAAAACAGGTTTGCTTCGAAGAGCAACACAAGATTTAACTATATCAGCGCCCTTTATATGTTCCTGAATTAAAGTTGCTATTATTATTCCATGATTTTCTTTTCTCATATCTAATAATTTATCAATTTTTATTTTATCAGTTGAGTTCAGGTCTTTTCCAAGTAAAAATGTTTCATTGTAGGCATGGAAATGCGTAGCTGAGCACTATGAAGAACTGAAGGAGATTGTTATGACAGTAAGAGCTGAAATACACAGATGTGTTGAAGTAGCAGCTGCCAAGATTGCTGTTATCCGAGACAATATATTGGCAATCCGGGCAAAGGTAAGACTATCTTCAATTTGCATCAAAGTGTGCCATTTCCAACTAAGACAACTGAATGTAAAAATATTTAATATTATGAATCATAAACGTCTTTTAACTCTCTTCAACTCTTTTTTTTTCTCTTTCAACTCTCGATTGTCAATGAAAAATAATCGGTAGATAGAAATATTATAAACCAAAAATCTCTTGTAGGCCATGGCATTTTATATAACTAGTTGCATGTAACACATGAGATCTAACTGTCGATAGCGATAGTATGTATAATTGAAGAATAAGTACCAAACTATAAACCCATAAATACAAATTATTTAATATTTTAAATTTGTTTTCTATACAACACATGTACCTAGGTAGGTATGTATGTCAAGATAGGACAGTATGGAGGTCAGTCCTTTGATCCTACCCAAAATATCAAAACAGCATGATGGTATGTATGTATGTTTGGAGATTAGTATCAAATTATTAAGTATTCTTAGATATTATGTATAGGCGACTGCCATACAAATTGTATGAAGCGATGTCGTCACTAAATCCAATTTTTATAAAAATTGTTAAAAAAAATTGAGATGTACTTCTACAATATTAAAATCTAGTTGGGGCATTTCGGCTTTTTTCAATATTTTTAAAAGTTCTCTTGAACAAATCGACAGTTGGAATACACGTTATATGCGAATAAAGCGCTCTACATACAAAATGGTACAGTTTAATGAATTCTTACAATGTCACCAAGAAAGAGCACATACGACAGATTACCTTAAGTGAAACAAAAATCATACAATACACACTGCTGACATATTTTCTTTTTACTCCAGTGCAATCACATTATAATTATCTCCCTTAACCAACTAATGACTGTGAAAGAGACGAACTTATATTAAGTTATAGCTGTGTGAAAAAGCGAACAGACTCGTAACAACGACAGTCGTACTTAAAATAAAATAACTATCGAATAATCCATATAAAGTATATTAATAATCGAATAAATATGTAGCATGAAATGATATTATATCGGGTCAACTGTCGAAATCAAAACCCTCATAATTACCCATATCATGGATAAAAAATTATCATATGGAGGATATCCTAGGATATTATAGAATTCCATAAGATAATTTTATCCATGATATGGGTAAACAAGGATGGTTTTGATTTCGACGGTTGACCAGACTTGCCCCCTGATCAACAGGCGGAATCAAAACCTTCCATGTTTACCCACGTCATGGATATAATTATCATATGGATAATCATATCCATGATATGGGTAAAAATGGATGGTTTCGATTCCGCTGGTTGACCAGACTTGCCCCCCTCGTCGTTCCTTCACAGTTCAAGTGTAATTTTTACATGTTTTCATGATACAAGATGGCATTTTGACTACGACTATACGTCCGAACTGTCCGTGCGGTAAGAATAAAGTGAGTCATGCTCCTTACTTTTTGTTTACCAAATTTAAAGACTAGTAACGTATCTATTATTTTTATATATCATTGCTTTTAGGTATAAAAAATACATTTTTATTAAATAATACAATTCGTGGTTATGTTGGTGTTATTGCATAAGGATATTCCCTAAAATTAGGGTAGATTTTTCTTCTTTTGTATTTTTTAAGGTTTTTTCTGAATAATCTTCACACATAGTTAAAAAAATAAGTTTGTTTTGTTTAAAATTATTACACAAGACATGTTTTAATCTGTCACGTTTCACACTCAGGTTGTTTTATTTTACAATTTCTTATCAGTTGGTTTTAAATGCGGTATTTAAGGAAGGCGATTTGGTAACATAATTCAATTTTTTCTTATCTGACTAACAACCATACCAACATAAACCTGGAGTGCGCTTTTGAGTGATACGTACTCTAAGTTCGTTGTCAATGATTACTTACTAAAGTACATTTCATTTCTCAAATAAATGAATCAATACTTTATTGCAACATTCAAACTAAATATTTTATTTTTTACCTAACCTACTATGTCAAATATTATTTTAACACATTATTATATTTTATTTTTAACCTAACCTACTATGTCAAATATTACTTTGACACATTATTATGTTTTGTTTTTAACCTAACCTACTATGTCAAATATTATTTTAACACATTATTATATTTTATTTTTAACCTAACCTACTATGTCAAATATTATTTTAACACATTATTATATTTTATTTTTAACCTAACCTACTATGTCAAATATTACTTTGACACATTATTATGTTTTGTTTTTAACCTAACCTACTATGTCAAATATTATTTTAACACATTATTATATTTTATTTTTAACCTAACCTACTATGTCAAATATTATTTTAACACATTATTATATTTTATTTTTAACCTAACCTACTATGTCAAATATTACTTTGACACATTATTATGTTTTGTTTTTAACCTAACCTACTATGTCAAATATTATTTTAACACATTATTATATTTTATTTTTAACCTAACCTACTATGTCAAATATTATTTTAACACATTATTATATTTTATTTTTAACCTAACCTACTATGTCAAATATTATTTTGACACATTATTATATTTTATTTTTAACCTAACTTAGTATGTCAAATATTATTTTGACACATTATTAAATTTTATTTTTAACCTAACCTAGTATGTCAAATATATATTTATTTATTTAACATATAATGTTATAATACATACAAAGATATAATTCACAAGTATAGTAATTCTTAAATAGTTTTAATTTTTTGCAATGCCTCATCAAAAATACTGCAATCTTGTGCTTGATATTATTTTGACCCATTATTATATTTTATTTTTAATCTAACTTTTTTAATTATTTTGACACATTATTATATTTTATTTTAAACCTAACCTACTATGTCAAATATTATATTGACACATTATTATATTTATCGCCTCACAGATCCTGACTGAAAACATAATTGAAATCTGTGCCTCCACCGGGACTTAACCTGGGAGCATTCGCTCCGGAGTCAGATATAATCAACGGACCCATGAAGGCTGACAATATAAAAACAATACCTTATTTTCACTTATATGACATACGAGAATATCTTCATGTTACGGTAGTGATGTTCTGTAACTCCCAATTCATTTAATTTTGTAGTATAATAATTTAACGTTTTGATCAAATTATTTAAGTACCGTACCTATATATCATTATTTATAATATAATGCATACAAATAAAAAAAAACTGATACAAAACCGGTATAAATGATATGCACTAAAATTTCCGCTAATTTACTTCCTTAATTTACCAAACAACGTCGTCGTTTTGTCGGCCTTCGTGGCTCAGTTGATTGGGTATCTGATTGCTGATCCAAGGGTCCCGGGTTCGATTCCCGGTGGAGACACAGTTTTTATTGTGTTTTTAGTCTGTATCTGTGAGACGTTGGGTGCGTGTTAAATTAATATTTGACATAGTACAGCTGTTAGTTGCCTGAAAAATAATATTAAATAAACAACACAAATACATAAAGTTGAGAATTTTTCTTTTATTTGACACCATAAGGTAATAAAATTAATATTTATTTATTTATATATTACGAAAATCCAGTAGATTACTTAAACATTGGTAAGGTACGACGATTTGAAAAACATGTAAATATATAAAATGCTGATAAGTCATTGGTGTCATTAACATATCATACTATGAAATAATTAAAAAAAAAATTGAATTTCTAGTTTTTTTTATAGTTGATATGTAAAATATATTATGCCATATGGTCTATGAACATAATATTGCATCGCTTAGTTATATTTAAATCGTGATTTTGTGATATTGCCTTTGTAAGAGTACAGACTTTAGACACATTCCCATTTTCAAAGACAAATCTTAAGGAAGCCTCAGGCCTTCAAGGTACCTCGAAAGCGATTTCGTTATTCAAGGTGAATGTGACGTCACATACCTTGAAGAATTTTCGATAAAATGTATTGCTTGATATTTAATTATGCAGAGATTAAATAATGTGTGTTCTGGGCATGCGCATTCTGCTAATTCCCGTACAATTTCAGAAGATTACGGACCGATTTTCATTCTTCCTGTTCGATTTTCGTTCAAAGGTCATTGAACGAGCAGCCTATAATCAATTATATGAATGGCTCCAAACACTTTTTTGACCCTTTTCAATCCGGATTAAAACTTGGTCATAGCACTTCAACTTTTCTTGATATTGTCACTGAAGATAATCCTCACATTACTTGATTTCAGCAGTGTGTTTAATTCAGTAGATATCTTATTCGCTGACATGGTTCAAAGACTATTTATATGATCGCAAACAGATAAAAATGGTGGATTTTTTTTAAATGAACATGTTCTTGTTATACAAGTACATATACATCTTCCTACATTACCTTAATTAAGCATAAATGATAATAATAATAATAATGAACACTTCCTTGCACAAGTGGCGAGTTTATTGCCGTATGGCAATTTCTTCCAACTAACCAGTGTTTCCAGCCCAGAGAAGCAATATTTGCGTGAGAAATAAATATAAATAAATTTCTCCTCTGCTGGGAATCGAACCCAGGACGCCCGCATAGAAACCGAACGGCTTACCAACTGTGCCATAAATGCTTGTGCTATAGGTGAAAAATCGGTCGAGGCAGGGTTAAAACTCGCGATCACTGGATTATTAGCCCAGCGCGCTAACCGCTCTGCCATCGACCCATTTTTATGTATGTATTTTTTGATCATATCACTCTAAAGTCTGGGGTCCCTCAGAATGGTGTTCTGTCCCTTCTTTTACTCTGGGGTAGGAAGTTTGTCGACCTCCACGTGGTCTACCCCGGGTAAAGCTAACAGACAGACGCTTGGTGCTGCTACGCAGCAAAAAAGGCGCAAACTAAGAGAACCAAACAAACAAATATGAGAAACAAGAAAGCACAAAACAGCCCTTCTCAGGGCTATTTGACTCGCAATTTGGAAAATTGTAACATAGAGGGGATATCCCTCTCTAAGTGCGAACTATTGGCGCGTTTGCTGACTCAACATAAAATGGATGTCATAGCAATACAAGAGACACCCACTAAGGACGATGAAGACCTTAACAGGAGAGGACGCATACCAGGGTTCTTCCTCATAGCAGCCGTTCACAGCAATGTTCATGGTACAGCTACATATGTTAGGTCCGATCTAGATAAAATAAAAGTCCTTAGTTTCAGCACCTACAATAATATATCCACCATCACTATTGAAGTGGACAATATTAAGATCACTAATGTAATCGAATATTTTTATTATTGCATATGCACAAACATTGGATTTTTTTTCCCTGTCGGGATTCAAAGATATTTTTTTAACAGATTTTTAATTATCTCAATAGAGACGAAGTTGGAATATTTTACTGTGGGAGAACCGGGAAATCAAGGCACCTACAGGGCTTACGACCTGTCATCGGCTGGTTTATATAAACCTCCGAACGATACATGGCCATCCCCACCCCTACCTTGCTACGAACACCCAGCGGTATATGTGGGAGATTTTAATAGCCACCACGACACGTGGGGATATGATCAAACAGATCAGAATGGTGATGCCATCGCCGAATGGGCACAGCTGAACGCAATCGGCCTATTGTATTGTGCGAAAGATAAGGGTACTTTCCGTTCCGCACGTTGGCGACGCGACTATACTCCAGACCTCAGCTTTGTTACAAGCCCAAATACGAATATTAATGATAAGGCTATACGCATTGTACTGGATGATTTTCCCCACTCACAACACCGACCTGTCGTAGTTAAATATGGTATCCGCGTACCACTGGCAACCTCAGTCCCTCTGCCAAGATGGAACTTCAGAAAAGCCAAATGGGAACCATTTTCAAAAGATTTGGTTAACATCATACAACACATTCCCTGTCAAATAGATTGTTACAATAGGTTCGTGGGAGCAATAATATCAACAGCAAAAAAGCACATCCCCCGGGGTTTCCAAGATTATATACCAGCCTGGAACTCACGATGTGAAGAAATGTACAAGTAACTCACGATGCAAGTGTTGCTGGAGAAGTTCTACAGGCATTAAACCACAATCGCCGGGACAGATGGAATGAAACTGTCAAGGGCATGGACTTCCGACATTCAAGTCGTAAGGCCTGGTGCACCTTGCGAAAACTGGGAGCCGCTCCACCTAAACTCCCAAGTCCGTCACCCACCATACCTGTAACTCCAGATGATATAGTAAGACGAATGGTGTCTGTTTCACGGATCTCGGTCAGCAAAGAACGGAAAAAAGAGAACAAGTATGACCTACGGAGGACCATAGATAAACTCCCAGAAAACTCTACCTTCTCCAGAGATTTCTCCCTGGATGAAATAAATCAAGCTTTGGGGAACATTAAATGCGGGAAAGCGGCGGGGTTGGATGAAATCTATCCCGAATTTATTAAGAACATGGGCCTACGTGCGAGGCAGTGGCTGGTACAATTTATGAATAAAACAATGACAATGGGACAATTACCCAAAATCTGGAAGCACTCGAAGATAGTGGCCATCCTCAAACCAGGCAAAGACGGAACTAACCCTAATCACTATCGACCAATATCACTACTGTGTGTCCCGTATAAAGTGTTAGAAAGGCTCATACTGCAACGCATTGCCCCCTCAATAGACGCAGTAATTCCCATCGAACAAGCGGGTTTCCGAGCTGGAAGGGATTATTGTGAACAGGTGCTTGCTCTGACTAGCAATATAGAAGCTGGATTTCAAAAAGGAATAAAATTCTCCACAGTTTTTGTGGACCTGTCAGCAGCTTATGATACTGTGTGGCGCCAGTCCTACTCTTAAAGCTCGCTAGAGTGACACCATGTCGTAAAACTCTAAATTTACTAGATTCCATGTTATTATAGTTGGATAACTTGTATAGCGCCGTTTTCGTGGTAAATCACCTCATGTTATCATGCAGATACATAAGAGTATCATTGGAGGGAAAGATAAGCCATAGCAAAGTCCTAAATTACGGCCTACCACAGGGATCAGTCCTACCCCTGTCCTATTCAATCTATACGTGCACGACATACCCAAGATGGAATCAACTATGTTCCAAATGCTATCAATCTACTTTAGAAACTGGAGACTGAAGCCCAATCCAACAAAAACAGAAATTGCAACATTCTACCTGAATAACAAGCAATCAAAGTATAGAATCAGGGTACACTTTGAGGGCACCCTCCTGCATCAGACTGAACACCCAAAGTACCTTGGTCTTACACTGGATCGAACACTTAACTTAAAAAAACAAATCGACTCACTATGCGCAAAACTTAAAACTAGGAACAATGTCATTCAGAAGCTGGCGGGGTCTGGATGGGGCGCATATGCTGACACACTACGAACAGCGGGACTATCACTTGTCTACTCTTCTGCTGAATACTGTGCGCCTGTGTAGGGCGGCAGTGCTCATGCGAAGAGGGTGGACACTCAACTCAATACCACCATGAGAATTATAACCGGTGTGTTGAAACCCACACAATGTCAATGGCTACCAGTACTAGCCATCATAGCCCCTCCCAACATCCGAATGGAAGCATCTACAGTCAGGGAATGGGCAAGAACAAAATCTCCCTTCTGAACTTAACCCTGAGGGATACCCCGGCTACCAGACTCAAATCGAGAAAGCCCTTTTGGACCAGAGCCCAAACTCTAGAAAACAGCGGTTTTACAGTCGAACAAGCCTGGGCTGAAAAATGGAGAAGTGGGCAAATCAAAAACAAGCACCTCATCGTGGACCCATCAAAAACGGTTGCCAGTTTTGACTTGAAGCGTAAAGAGTGGGCGACACTGAACCGAATAAGGACAGGTTGCAGTAGAAGTGCAGCTGAGCGCCACAAATGGGGCTACATCAGTGACCCAAGTTATGAGTGTGGTGACCTGGCTCAGACCATTAACCATATTCTAACTGTGTGCCCATCTACAGATTCGATGGAGTGATGGAGGATATAAACAACCTGACGACCGAAGCCAGAATATGGCTTAGGGAACTTTTAGGAATCTTTTGAGCGCCTGACCCACCATACGAGTATATATTTTACTCTCCATTTTTATCAAGTCAATAACTATTTATAACCGCTTTTCACCAAAATATTTTTAAAAATAACGTTATTTTCCTGTCAAATCACGGTCTACTGCTTCGATCTGCTAAACGTATTACACTAGCTATCCCTATTCACACTACATAAGTTTTGAACTCTTCTTTTCAAGTACAATCAGTTAGACTATGGAATGGTATAAGTGATGAAATGACGTCATCTCAATCTATACAAATATTTAAAAGTAAACTAAAAAAACTATATTTGACAAATAGTTCCTAAATCCTTCTACAATATGAAGATTGTCTACAGTATGCAACCGCCGAGTATGGAGCTTCTTAGGGCACATCGCCGGGAGAGATCCAGGTAACCTTGAAAAAAGTATTACCACAGGAAGTGTACCAGGCAAAAGAAGTAGAGGCAGATCTCCTGCGCGATGGTATGACCAAATTAAAGAGATGACCGGAAATGACCTTTATTCGGCGGTGCGGAGGGCAGAGAGGACTGGAGGCGACTAGTTCTGTCCATTGGCGGCCCCATAGATCACGACCCTCAACATTGAGGAAACGAAGAAGAGAGAGAGAAGATATTCCGTTCCCTCCTTCCTTTCGTCAGTGTTTTTTTTTCATTTTCTTGTTTGCATTATGTTTTCTTTTAAGCGTACTAAATTAACTTTATAGGTTTCACGTTGGTTGGTTCGAAGAAATTGCATTATTGAAATAAACCCGGCTTAGTGCATTTGATGTGGATGAAGAAGAAAAATAAATAAATAAAAATGTCGTCAGTAACAATGCTTTCTTTGAGGTATAGACTTTCGTCAAGGTATCTCGAAGGCCCAAGGCTTCCTTAATACTCGTATTTGTCTCAGAAACGGGTATCTCTTATTACCCGGACCGGATTTGGAATAACAATCTGACAGAAAATATACCTACAATAAAACTGGATATCTTTTTGTATATTTTCAGCTTCACGAGAAATTGGAAGAAGCCAAACAGTTGATACTGGAATGTATGGAAGAAAATCCTGGAAAACCCGATGATATTATCCGTTGTGTTAACGAAAAGGTAACAATTGATTAATTACAGGATAAACGAGAAAACAATATAGTATACCTGTCTTTATTTAGACGGTATTTCACAAACAAAATATGTTAATATTAACCAGTCCTATGTGAATTACCTTAAAATAATAGTGCAAGCAAAATAAAATCATAAAAGTGGGTATACATAGTTCCACAAAGTTTTTGTTTTTGTGTAACGACGACCGTTTCGGCTTATTAGCCCATTATAATTTGGTGTTGGGTATACAATTTACCTTGGTTTTTTACAGAAATATACAAAAAGGATATAATAGGAAGACAGATAAATTTACAAATGTGTTTATAGTTATATTCTGGATTCTGGACACACATAATATTGATGTATGAGAACTACACTTCTCATTCTGGGTATATTTCCAAGTGCATCATTATATTATGTCCGGAATACAACATCATGTGTCCAGAATACATCATTATATGTCCAGAATACATCAGTATGCGTCCAGAATACATCTTTATGTATCCAAAATACATCACTATGTGATACTAAAGATATGTATTTATTTCCACAGCACGTTTCTACATAGTAGATTCTCATCAGATTGACATTCTTTGAAAGACAGTTTTTGGTAATGTATCTGCTAAAAATTAGTACCATTTCACAACTATAGATAGGTACAAATGTTTACATCTTACATCGTCCTGTGAAAGGATTTTTTTTACCTTCTTTTTCTTCTTCTTTTTCGTCAGTAATAGACACAGACCTTCCTCTGAGACCTCCACAATTCCCTATCTCCCTATTTTACATTATTATATATTAAAATAAAACAATTTGTTTTAGATTCTACGTGTATTTATAAGTTCGTCGATAGCTATTTCGCCTTGCTAGGGCTCTCTAGTCTTGAAGATGCCCTAGCAAGGCGAAATAGCTATCGACGAACTTATAAATACACGTAGAATCTAAAACAAATTGTTTTATTTTAATATAATTTAAAATGGAATTCTACTACGTAAATTATCCACAAGTACTCCCTATTTTACCTTAATCAGTATTCTTTTCATACCGTCACGGCATATCCCACCATCAGGGCGAGTGTGCATTACCCAATAAAAAGAAGTGAGACACATGCGTGCATATCCACACATTAGTAATTTGATTTTGTAAAACCCTTAGATGGAGTTCCACGATATTATTTCATTTTATCAAAGCTAAAGTAGTGAAATTAATACAGTATTTATATGTGAACTAATATGTACCACGAATACGGAGAATTATCATAGATTTTCATAAAATATACTATATGGAGTACTCCGTGCACTAAGTGAGTTATGTTATATCGCACGTTTGACGTCTTGGTTGGCAACATATTGCAGTTTTCCATACATTTCAACACCTCCTAGATAACTGTTCTCTAAATCTTAATGAACAAAGTGTTTTCTTTCGACATATAAATCCGAAAACAATTCACATCAGTCGTTTCTCTCTATAAAAAACGATGTGGTCTGCCAACCTTGTTGTCAAAAGTCCCGCGGAAAAAAGCCTCATTTCGATTCATACAAAATTTGGTAACTGCGACATCTAGTATATTGTATGAAAATCTATGAGAATTATATTATATGAAAATCTATGAGAATTATATTATATGAAAATCTATGAGAATTATTAGTCAGAATGATATTTGATTTAAGGGGGAACCACTTCGTCAAGAGATTATGGAGCTGATTGAAGCATTCAAAAATGCGATCCATGACGCTCAGAAACAGGTACCAATCACCATCCAGGAAGCCAAGGGATGTATTATGGTCGCCGTAGAAGACGCCAAAGCAAAAATACAAAAAATTGTTGAGCTTGTTCAAAAGTGTATTGAGGAATCTTCTGGTAGCACTACAGCCGAAGCAATATTATTTTAATTCAATATAAAAAAAACGAAATACGAAGAATATAACATATTATGTAGAATTGAAATGAACTTGTCATTGATAGCTTTTGGTCCTATAATGAAATAAATCAAAACTTGCAATAAAAAGGTGTTTTAAAAATTCCATACACGTAGATAATATATAATAAAGTATGAGATTTATAAAGTCATCACATTTTTCATTAGTCCATTCTATAAACAAACTACTATTTTCTCTGGAGAATTCTATAAACACATGTAAACAATCACATTTTTTACTGGTCAATTCTATAGACAAATCATTATTTTCTCTGGAGCATTCAAACACGTCACTTAGATTGATATAACAAAAGATTTCTTTGGAAACATTATGTAAGCAATACTGTTTTTAATCCTCACTGCCCCAAGGGGAGTTACTAATTCGCAATTTTAATGTTATTTTTGACTGTAGATTATTAACTAGTATCATGATGAGATTGTATTCTGAAAGTTCATCACAATGTATCTGTGTGTGTGCTTAGTACTATGTGCTATGTACTATGTACGGCGTGTTTATTCTACTTTATCGATTATAGAATAAAGTACTTATTCGATTCTTTTCAAATTTTGCGAATTTGTAAATCTAATACTCACTTAGGCTCAATTAGATTTACGAAGGATATCTGATGAGTGCTTCTCATTTTTTTAAGTGTCAAATATTTCAAAGTGACTCCAAGCTCAGGAAACTTGAAATTTTATATTTTTATTTTCAAATTGCTAAAAATGCACATCTCTTCCATAAAATGGCGTTGAAGAATTATGAAGTTTTCATAATAAAATATTTTAATCAAAAATTATTTAACATACCTACTCATTTCATTGAAGAAAACTGAGAATGACTAATCAGATATTCTTCAAAATCAAATGGTCTAAGCGAGTATTAGATATACAAATTTGTAAAATTTGAAATGAATTGAATGAGTAAAGTAAAATAAACAATCGATAAAGTAAAATAAACACGTCGTACAAATTACATAGTACACAGCACACACACATATACATTGTGATGAAACTTTGAGAATACAATCTCAGCATGATACTAGTTGATAATTTGCTCAAAAATTGCGAATTAATAATTCCTCACAATATCCTGTTGGGTTGTTGAGGAGTAATAATGATTATATTTAACAAGTATAATCTCATCATTTTGTCTTTCAAGCTTTAGTTTGTTAATAATGCACAGAATCTTGGTGTTGCTCAAATTGTTCTTCGAGATCATTAAATCGACATGAAATATTTAATCAGTCCATAGACAATTTCCCATATTATCTCATATTATACGAGTCTCTTACGCTGAGACAAACATCAATAAAATCATTGATTCAATAACCTGAATTTCATTTTCTCGATACGGAATACAAATACCGACAGCCGTGGAACAGTTAGTAAGCCGTTTGGCTTTTGTGCGGGTGTCCTGGGTTCGATTCATAACAGAGGAGAAATTTATTAAAATTCGTTTCTCGCGCAAACATGGGTGGGAAATACTGGTTTGTAGGAAGAAGTTGCCACTTGCGCAGGGAAAAAGGAAGTGTTTATTAATATTATTAAATTATATAATATGTAATGCCAGGTAAACCGGCCCGTCTGGTATATGCTTCAAAAATCCTCAAAGATTCTTACGTTTTAATTTGTGTCTTTTTTCATCGTATTCATCTTTATAATATTATGACTAGCCCATTAAATATAGAATGCGCCAGAAGCTACTAGCGCCGGATATGATGCGGACACTCTCCCAAGTAAAGTACAATCAGATGATACCTATGTGAGGTATATATAGATAAATACACAACACACACTGCTGATTCATACATTATTATGACTACTAACTGTTTAGATTCTCAAACTGATATCAGTTGGGTTGCAGTATGCACACACACACACCCTCACACACACACACACACACACATATATATTTATATCTATATATATACCATCACCCATCACGCGGTTATCTTATTGAAGTAGACAGTATTTCCAAACGCCACGTTCGCACTATGCCGGGTTTCCACTTTTGAAAGACAGTTCTGTTTTAAAAAAAATATTCCTTTGATATATTGACTGATCACGCTTTTATTCTTACAATGCTTGAAGGCCATTAGGGTCTGTCTGCGCAAAGTTTGCTGCCTCTGTTAATGTGGACTTCTAATAGTTGTCTTATTATCTTTTGGGAGGTCTTCCAGATATCCTACTTTTCTCGATTACATGAAAATTCTTCGAAACACAATTGTTCGAATGCGCAATTGTACGAATAACAATTTTTCGAAAATCAGTTATCAGAATGACAATTGTCCGAAAGCAAATTATTCGAACTAACATTTGTTGGAAAACCAATTAACCGAATTTAATATATTTTTGTGTCATTATGTTGCCTCCTTTGACATATTTGTTGCCAGTAAAATATATTCGAAGAAGACTATACTTGTTGTATTATTGTTGGGTACGTATGTTTGCACATTTTTAATAACTGATGTTTGACAGCGCGGGATAGCCTAGTTTGTACACCAGTTTATGTTTATCTAGTATTCACACCAATTTAGTTATTTTATTTTAATATTATACTTACTTTTTTAATATATAATGCAACTGGCTAACTACAAACAAACCTAACCAACCTATTTTTACCAAACTTTTGTAGGTTTAGGTTTAAAAAATAGATGTACCTACATCCTAGGATATCTGACAGCGCGGTGCGTCGCCATGTTGTTTATTCCATAGATTTTTATTTTACATAATATACTATGTAGATGTAGTACTCCATGCAAAAAGTGTGTCATTTGTTTTAGATTCGAACAAAATTTGCTAACTACGACATCTAGTATATTATAATAAAAATCTATGATTTTTTCCTCTCACAATACTACCAACATGACGTCATAAAAATTCGAACAATTGTAAATTCTGATAATAGGCATGATGACTAATTTTGAAAAACTATCTCACGATGTTTTTACGCATTCACTATTTTCAAATATATATACATTTCTACATAAAATTAAGGTTTAGTAGCAAAAATCGCCATTTTAAAATCAAATTTGACATTTACGCCAAAAAAAGCTTGTAGTATCATGGCGGCTGCCGACCCTGACGGTGACGTCATGGTATCGTAAACTGCATATCACTACTATATGTAATATATGTGTTCTAAGACGATTTGTGTATTTATAATCAATTCAAAAGTGCATAAGTGTTGTGCGGTCTCTAAATGTACAAACACGACGAAAAAAACACCTACTGAGGTATTTGTTTTCGTCCCACGCGAAAAAAAGAGAAATAAGTGATTAAATTTCGCACGGCGAGACACAAGTGAATTTTATTAAGTACGCGTTTACAATGAAGTACAGTATTTGTTCCCCCACTTTTAGCTCTCAATAATATAATATTTACCATTATTTAGGCAATAAGCATATAAAGAACTTCATTAATGTCCAAACGTCAAAATAGGCCATCATAAGTTTCCCGCATATGTTTTTAGCTTATGAACACATAATGTAGAGAGAAGAAGGAGCATATTTTATCGATTTTCGAGATGTAAGTTGTATTTAAATTACAGATAAATAAAGTACTTATATGTACTTATTATTAAGTTTTTACGTTTCGAAATTCTGATGAACAAAAGTCTTTGTTCGACGCAAAGAAATATCCGACCATCAAAAGTTCCATTCTAGTTAAGAGTAGTTAAGACAGGCAGAAAAATAACTACTATGGCTGCTATTGCTAAAAATAACGATAGCAGATAAATATAGCTTGTTATGAACACAATACAAATAACGAGCGCTATGTAATAATTCGTATGCTGCTAAAATTGTAACGATGTTTTAAAACGCATGCTTCGCGTAATCGCCGTCGTTTCGCAAATCGCTTCATTGCATGAAAAAAATATAGCTTGCTAGTTTAGTTTGGCAGTGACCAGCATCATAACATGTCGAACGTTCGTCAGCTCACCATCGCGTGACAAAATTGTAGAATACTAAAACTAAATTAGTTTACCATACGTTGCGAGCGTTCATTATTTATTTATTTATTCAATAAAAACTAAGTTACATACAAAATACAATTAACATAGGCCCGATATTACAGTCGGCCCTCAACTCATTGAGTTTGCCAAACTCAAGATTAATGTTAAGGGGAGATTGAATCCATTTCCGTATTACAGTGCAATATGACATGTCAGTTACTAAATCTTCAATTATAGACATATTTCACTTTTTCTGTGGTTATTATCTGTCAAATTTAAATAACCTCAAATAATACGAAATACAAAACGGGACGCTACGACTTTAAATACCATTGTTTTATTATCCAACATGGTAAATTTAATTTTTTTCACCAAAATAATGCTTTTAAATGCCCGTGTTCGTTTCAATACGGCTGTCAGTTTGTGTGGCGCCACCTTCGATACAACACTGAAACTACACACGTTGCCTAACGCCTCTAGTGATAGAAACTGAAACTACACGAGTTGCCTAGCAAATGACAGTTGACTCACAGTTAAGTACTTAATCTGCCAGAAACGTTGAGTTAAATATTTGTCGTTTTAGTGACGTATTTGAGGGAAGATTAGGTCTAAACGGACACTGTAATACGCTATATTTTTGTAAAACTTGAGTTTAGCTCTTAAACTGACACTGTAATACCGGCCCATAGTGTCCCCCGATAGGTAGGCGAGTATCTAGGTAAATTGAAACTATTTGCTTTGATGAATACTTGTTCCATTTATATTTAATTTGTTTTAGTTTTAAGTATCTAATTAAAATATTCATATATCGATAACACCAAAATAAACATAGTCCAGACCGACAATTAATGCGTATATTGTATTGAAGACTATCAGAAGAATTGACGCGACCATACTATGACGTCGTGCGCTCTGATTGTTTTTTCTCATAAAATGGCGGACTAACACATTTTGTATTTTTATATTTATAATATTATTATTATTCACTCCTATAAATTAAAAAAAAACATTTTTTAAATCTTTATAACCTATTTTATTTTTTAAAATCATAATTTCAATGATTTTTTTCTTACAGTCATCACACCTATTACATATTTTAATATATTAATCATAATATGTATATGAATCATAACAGTTATCCCATATGTATATTAGATTCATCATAATACATTGTGTATTTCCATTTCAACCTCATGTAACACTGTACAACTCCCACAAACAATATAATTACATCATTTTATTTTATAATCAAGCAATGAAAGCCACCAAGTTATTTATTTCTGAAACGTTAAATATTCTCCACCACGTTACAATACTCGGTGCGTGTTATAACAGATGCGTCAACGATTCAATAGAGCGGATAGCGATATTATTTGGTTTATTGTCCCAAATAAACCAAATAAATCAATAAATAAAAATAGCATGTTAAAAATAAGCAGCATATTCCATATAGCTTGTTATGAAAAAAATAGCCATTTCGAACAACACAACAGTTGACAGTAACAAACACAATTGACAGTGACAATATGGTGACGTCATGCGCTCTGATTGGTGTTTCACATAAAATGGCGGACAAACATATTTTGTATTTTTATTTTAATAATATTAATATTATTCGCTCTTTTAAAATGAAAATAAATATATTTTTTCAAATCTTTATTACATATTTTATCTAATAAAATCATAATTTCAATGATTTTTTCTTACTGTCATCACGCCTATTGTGTGTTCAGAAAATTGTTTTTCGAAAAAATGTGATTCGAATAATTGCCATTCGTAAAATTGATTTTCGTAAAATTGAGCATTCGAATAATTGTTTTTCGAATAATTTTCCTGTCACCACTTTTCTCTGGGTTGTCATGTAGGGCAAAGTACCGTAGTCTTTGAGTGTGCCGATTCACCGAGATGGGAAAATATTTTGTTTCTAAAAATACCCATCTCCGAAATAAGAAGATTTTTCATTGATCAATAAAATTGGTAGCTTTGCATTTGCTCATCACTTTGTCACTGTCATAAGTGGCTCCACAGACCGGGATGTATCCTGGCCTCTGGGCTCCCCAAGGAATCGTGTCTATTGCACCCTGTCTATGGCCTTCTCTCTCCTATTCCGTACGCCGACTATCTGAAGGTCCCTCTCGACTCCCTCAAATCCTTCGTAGCCTAGGATTTCCCACACTCTTCCTTCCCTGTGGCAGTCTGTTGTTCGTGGAGCTGCTGGGAGGGTAACCCCTGCTATGATTCACGGGCCTTCACGAGTGTGGTTGGACTCTTAGTGGCAGTGGTATGAAATATGCATGGTGGTAGTTCTTGTTTCGTCCGACGAGCAGCCGCTCCGGGGATGAACAGAACACTTAGTTCTATAACGTTCCCTATGGAGTGGGGTAGGTGACTGCGACTTGTCCTCTTCTTCCTTCCCTACGGAGGTGCTGTAAGGATTCTTTGTCGGCGTCTGGTCTGCTCATCATTTAGCTATATAAATGTTGTAAAGGTATCTTTTTTTTATGCAAGTGAAACCTGGACATGCTGGCAGAAGACGCATGAAAACAGAATGCAGTTGAAATGAGATCGTTAAGAAGCATTTGCAATAGAACGATTTATGACGGGGTAAAAAATGAGGACATAACGAAATAATAATGTACGACGAAGAAAGATGTCATTACTAGAATGAAAGTGAACACATTGAGATGGTTTGGTCACATGGGGAGAATGAATGAGGAACGCCTGACGAATAAAATATTATACAGTGCGGAAAGGAATAGAATGAGAGGTCGGGGACGCCCAAGAAAGGGATGGCACGACCATGATGTGAACGATATTCTGAAAGACGGAAATGTTAAAAGTGTGAGCAACAGACGAACATGTATGAGACGATGCATGAATGTAGACGAGGCGAGGGAAGCGTGCCAGGATATTAATGCTTAGTTAATATTAAAAATCTGATGTTACACATACATTTTATGCATTTTTATTTCCATGGCATGTAGTACGCGAGATATTATTATAATGAAAAAAATATTTTTATGACTCAGACTCAAAATGGCTTTTTTACAAAAATTCTTTGTCTTTCTTACAAGCGTTCTGCGAAGGGACCGTTTTCTGTCCCCGTATGCCAAGCGGGTGGAGGTGGGCGCACAGCTATAGCTATTGCTGCTCTCACTGATTTTTGTAGAATGCGTATAAAATTGAGTCATTTATAAATAATAATGGATTATTTGTCACACTATCAGAATGTCCAATGGATGCTGTGAGTTGCACCAACACATTTCATAACTATTTCGTCGACACAATAATTTTGGACTACAATCATATTCTGATTTTCTTTGAAACTATCAAATTGTTTAGAAAATTTATTGATATTAGTACTCACTAAAATATTACTCATACAATTTTGTACAAACGTTGTTTTTTTTTTATTTACCTACTCTTTTACTAAATTATGTAGATACACCTACTTACATACTTTCTTCCTTACTGGATTTTTCCGAAAAAAATTACTATACGTCGTCAAAAATAAACGTACCTACATCCAATCACGCCATGTCCCTCAAAGGATAGACAGAGAGAACCACATACTACATATTCATGTTTCGACATCAACAATCAACACATAATATCTCTTAACAAATATTAGGATTGTGGCCTCATTTTTTTTCTTTCATTGAAATAATATCCTTATCAATGTTGTTTAATGGTATATTATTTTAAATAAAGAGAAAATCAAATAAATTATTTATTTATTTATTTATTTATTTAATTTAAGGGGAAACATACAGCAATTTATAATCCATAAACAATAACAAATATCAGTAATTTGCCAAAATAGTTCCCACAACATGCGTAATATAAAAAAGGACAGGTTAGCCTAAAAAACATATACAGTGGAGTGAGTTAAAAACTTAATTAAACAACATGCGTAATATAAAAAAAGGACAAGTTAGCTTAAAAAACATATATAGTGGAGTGAGTTAAAAACTTAATTAAACAACATGCGTATTATAAAAAAAGGACAAGTTAGCTTAAAAAACATATACAGTGGAGTGAGTTAAAAAGTTAATTAAACAACATGCGTAAAATAAAAAAAGGACAAGTTAGCTTAAAAAAAAAAACATATACAGTGGAGTGAGTTAAAAACTTAATTAAACAACATGCGTTATATAAAAAAGGACAAGTTAGCTTAAAAAAACATATACAGTGAAGTGAGTTAAAAACTTAATTAAACAACATGCGTAATATAAAAAAAGGACAAGTTAGTTTAAAAAAACATATACAGTGGAGTGAGTTAAAAACTTAATTAAACAACATGCGTAATATAAAAAAAGGACAAGTTAGCTTAAAAAACATATACAGTGGAGTGAGTTAAAAACTTAATTAAAATTAAAGTATACAGCTTAAAACAAAAAAAAATAAATAATAATAACAAAGAATATAAACAAGATAAGTAATTCAAAATTAGGGATATAGATAATGGGGATATTTAGGAATTGCGGGGAGTGGGGAGGGAATAAAGAGGATTGGTATTCCATGTCTCGTATCACTGCGTTTTTGCGGATATACTCCTGCGATATTGCGGATATGTGCTGTTGAGTACATCAATGTCGTAAAAACTTGTGTTATACTGCTTACAAATGCGTGGAAAGCATGAATTCATTCTGTGATTAGTGCTACAGTGTGGAATATGAAATAGATTTGAGTGTCTGCTTGTTCTACCTGGTACATGAAACAGTATATTACTTATTATTTGGGGAGCATCAAAAAAATTATTAACTATTTTGTGAAGAAGTGATAGGTCGTTATGAGTTCTTCGGTTCTCGAGTGATTCAAGGCCGTGAATCACTCGAGAGAATTATTCTCAATTCTAAAATTTTGTATCTGAATACAGGTGGATGATGACTTAAAACCGTTCGGAATTAAGAGGACATATAACACTAAATCAGTGACTGATATATGAAATATTAAAACCACCAAATGAACTATGAAGATACGTCTTAGTAAGGGTAACTATCGCGTGCATTAAAAAAGGTAAATACGTGATTTAAATTATCGGATACTAAAAATTTGTCGATATTATGCATTTTAAGAACAAACCTGAATTGAAATGAAAAAATATTACGAACATTCACTTTGATTTTATGCACTCTTTAAGCACATAAAAGCTTATTTATCTACGACACATATTTATGTTGTAATTTTATAAGATGGGTAGTAGCAGAGCGGTTAGCGCGAGTGATCGCGAGTTCGAATCCTGCCACGACCGATTTCGTTCACCATAGCACAAGCATTGTCATGCTTAATTTAGAGAATGTAGGAGGATGTATATGTACTTTATACAAGGACATATTCATTCTTTTATAAAAAAAGGATATTTTTAATATTTTTTAGGGGAATTCATGCTGAATTTTAAAAAAAGTGTGAGGAACATTCACTCTAAATTAATAAAATTATTTAAGAAAATTGATTTCAAAATACTTAACTTCTGACATTCATTTTTTTTGTTTTTTTTTTTATTTCAACAATGATATTAAATAAATGGAATTTCTATTTTTAATGCTGTTAAAGAGGATAAAACAATGTGTAATTATTTCTGGCACAAATCTGGACTAGAAACACCAGTTAGTTGGAAGAAATTGGCATTTTGCAATAAACTCGACGTTTTGAGTGTTTTAAGTGTTAAAATTTAAAAGAGGATTTTTATATTAACGAGATAGGTTTCCCGTTAGTCTACGAAAGCCAAAAATATGGACAGAAAAAATATTGTTATCTACTCACCATCGCCAAAAAATGTCGAATGTCTTGACGGACTGGACGGAGTCGACGCTGACGTCGAAGTGAGGAAGGCTTTCTTGACCTTTTTCCACTTGGAATCATTCCTGTTTGGCACTGGACTCGTATCAGGGTCGCTGGAATCCTGCACCGTGGTCTTCGGAGTCATCTTCTTGACCTGGTCCAAACTGATCTGCTTCTTCAGGCCCTGATGCTTGTGGCTGGTCGACCTGACCGGCTGACTCGGACTCTTGACCAACTCCTTGTTTATAACTTCGACTTTGTTCGTCTTGGTCAACTCTTCCGACGACGGCATCGTAATGGTGAGTGTCGGCGTTGTTCTCTTCAGCGCTTCCAGAACTTCATTTTGGGCTTCGTTCTTTTCCTGCGAGGATATCTTCCTTCCTGGCGATCTTGTACCACCGTCATGGACTCTCTCAGCCGACCCTGAGTGAGATATGTAGCCTCCGTCCGATAAAGAATAGTTCTCTGGGGTTTTCCCATCAAACTGAGATTTAATACTGTTTCGGTTCTGGTTCTTCTTGACTGACTCCTTCCTTGTTTGAATTATGTCCTTCATCTTTCCCCAGGGAGTTTTATGCAGCTTACTGCTGGACGGGTTCAACGATTCATCATCCTGAAATATAAAAAAATAATACATTTTTCAAATAGTTTCACTTAAAATAGGTTCGGGCTAACACTTATGAAGTATCGAATATTTTTTATAGTTGCATAATATATAAAAAATATGTCTGGATATGCAACTATAAAAAATATATCTTGATATGCAAATATTAAAAATATATCTTGATATGCAACTATTTTTTATTTTTATTTTATTTTATTATTTGAATGAACATTACAGCTTTGAGTTTTATATAAAAATAGTATAAAAATTACAAATTTTCATAACGCCAATTACAATGTTCTTATTTAGTATTATGAATAAAAAGTTTGAATAAATTAAAAACTATTGAACCTACATATAGCATTGCAAGAGGGTTTGGGAAGGGTCAAGGAGGGGAAAAGGAGGAGGAGAGGAAGGGATTAGCTCCCTTTTGGAAAAACAAGTTGTCGGGTCAGTCGAAAGATCAGTCCCAGCGCAGGCATACCCAAAATACAATTAAAATTTAACCATCTCCATCAAACATTTTCTGAATGTATAGAGTCTAGACGTAAAAATATCAAGCCTAGGGTCACTCATACAGTTTTTATTATAACAATAACATGCTCTATTAACGAATGAATTGCGTGAGTAATTAGTCCTAGGTGTGTCAATGTAAAATAAAGATGGGTTCCTGACTATTCTCTGAGGGCAATGAAAGGGAAGCAGCTGCAATATACTCGGACTATCTACTCCACCATTAACTATCTTGTGCAAGTAACATAAGTCAACCACAAGTCTTCTAGACTCCAATGATTTCAGTTTGTAGTGTTGAAGGCTAATTCTGTAGTTTTCCAAATGGATTCTATTCCTAAAATTCAGCTGTTTAATTAATTTTTTTTGGGGTTTTTCAAGTGCCTCAATGTGGGTTATGTAATTAGGACTCCATATGACAGCTCCAAACTCAAGCACGCTTCTAACCAAGGAGTTAAACAACACCACCAACTATAAAAAACAATTTTCACGTAAGTATACCAACAATGCAAAAATACACAAATTTGCGTTCTGCGCACCCGGAAGCCTGGTTCAAGATATTTGGTGACAGCTATACTCAAACATTGGATTTTTTCCCAGTCTGGAGTCATTGATATTTTATTACCGATTTTTAACATCTCAATAGAGACGAAATTGAAAAATTGGATTACGTGATCACTTTATGCGCTTGCGCAACGTTCGCCAATTATGCCTACTTATTGAGTTACCTATCATAAAATGATCACGTAAACCAGCTGATGACAGGTCGTTAGCCCTGTAGATGCCTTGAGTTCCTGGTTTTCCGATAATATTCCGATACTTCGTCTCCATTGAGATGTTAAAAAAATGTCATAAAACAAATGCAGCAGTCTATTTCTTAAAATTTAAAAATCTCAATTTCCCAGAATGCGAGAGCATTTTGATTTTTTTGACGAAAAAAAGTAAGCGTTGTCTATGGAAAATTGACCTGCCCAAAGTAATTCATTGCTCTTTACATGATGTGTTAATATAATATTATGTTGATTAAACTTCTAATTACACCGCAACACAATTACAAAACAACTCACAGACATATTCTCATGACTCCAAAGACAAACACCACATTCGGACAAAGACTTACTACGTTACTTTGGTTAAAAAAATAATAATACTATAAAAAATAAATATAGGACATACAGTTGATGAAAAATTTGAATCCAAAGAAAAAAATACTAACATGGATTAGATACAAGGGCATAATGTACCTACTGCGGTAACATAATCAAGTTACAATAGTTTTGAATTTTTTTATACCCGGCTAGTTTTACTAGTTTTTTATACCCGGCGTTGCTCGAGATGATAATATATATGAAACAATATGTTAAACCACCAAGAAAATCGTTTTCGTAATTTTGAACTATATATTTGTTATAATAGATTCAGAATGGGTATAAAAAATATCCAATACAATAAATAAAAATTAACATACATAAGTAAGATTTATTATACTTTATTTTACTTTTTAATTTAGTTTTATGATGATAATTTATTTCACTTTTTTAATAATAATAAAATAATGATTCCAGCTTGCGAAGAACATAAGTACGCCGCGCCGTATACCTATGTACACAAAACCATCGAGACGATACTACAGTAACTACAGCATACACAGGGCCGGATAAATCATAGAACAATCCGGAACAAGAAGTCAGGGCGCTTGTCTAAAAAGGGCGCTTAAAATCTTAAAAGGTTAATTATATAAATCAAAAATTCCCCAGGTATGGCACTCGGTTCTCTCTGCCTTCCCCGAAAGGGACACGGCGTGATGGTGTGTATGGTAATTCTGCGGTGATCTTGTCCGTCTATTACCGTGTTATTCGTAAACATATACCTACCTACCAAATACTAACAACACGTTTATGCTGCTCGACATTCGATTCAAACACACGCACCCATAATCATTGTAATAATTTACTTGCTTAAGTGTAAAAATTATCTACATAATGAAGCCAGCGCCCCCTATCTGAAATCGCCCGGGCGGTTCATAATGAATTTCATATGAGATGGTAACGGCATGTTTGAAAACATTCCAGATGCTACACACCATAGTAACTTTAATGATAAATTATACTAAGAACTCTTATTGCTTGTTAATGAAACTACATAAGCCGTTTTAAATATGCGGAACCTGTATACAACCAATAGCAAGGTTTTCTAAAAAAGGGAAACAATGTTCTGTAGAAATGTTATGACAATTTCAGTGAAGTTTTCCCTTTCGACTTTAGCGACATACTTACTTATTTTCTTGACCTCGGTAACCTCGGTGACCTCGACTCTTTCAATTATTCATATACTAGCTGAGAAGCATCGCTTCGCTCAGCTTCTAAGCTAGGGCTTTCAGCCTACTTTTTACCGCTGCGCGGTAAATGGCCGCCTTCGGCGGTTCATGCGACAAAATGAAACGAAGCTTTTATGGTAGGTACTTAAAAAATATATTCGGTACAGTGTTAACCAACACCTGGTGGACGTCACAATGTCTAGTGGACTTCACAAGGTGCGGGCTTCCAGTCCATTGCCAGTGTTGTTTTTGCGGCTACTCCGCATGGACACATGGCCCCAGCCACACGCCCCATGAACATGCCCATGACGATGCCAATAGTCCATGAAGACTTGGCCACGTCAACCTGAGCACCCGCGAGAAAGAACGAACGCTTGCCCTTAACCGTGAGTGTCGTGAAAAGATAAATTACTCTGGATGCTGCAATTTATCGACCTGCATCTTCGCTTTGTGTCTCATGGGCATATTATGATGAGTAACAGCACTCTATTCTCCATCATCAAAATGTAGTTAATTACCTCATTTTGATTATTTTTAAATACATAAGTATTTTTTTTATTTATGTAGTCCAATTAATCCAAACTTTGGGTTGCCCATATAGAACGAATGTGTTTTTAAAGTTGTAACGTGCACAGCATACATTATTTTATAATAAATAATCAATAGTTGTTGATGATAATATTTCATTTTGATGACCTTTTTATTATTTCGATATTATTCTCATCGGAAGAAAACTTATATTTTTTAACGCATTGCGGCGCTTTTGTGATGTCATTCAAATAATACTCCATAGTTAAATAATAATTAAATTTCAAGACCTGACACGAAAGTAGAAGGTACATAAATATTTTGTAATTTTATATATTTTTAAACTGTAATCAATAATCAATAGTTGTTGATAATAATATTATTTCATTTTGATGATCTTTTTATTATTTCGATATTATTCTCATCGGAAGAAAACTTATATTTTTAAACGCATTGCGGCGCTTTTGTGATATCATTCAAATAATACTCCATAATTGAATAATAATTAAATTTCAAGACCTGCACGAAAGTAGAAGGTATTTAAATATTTTGTAATCTTATATATTTTTAAACTGTATCCCTGTTTTACAAAATTTCGTACAAATAAAGTTATTTTTTGTAAAAATGATTTTATATTGTGTTTCCATAAGTTTGAAAATTTTCCGATAGATGTCGAAAACCAACCATTTATACACTTTGTATATTTTTTCGTATTTATTAAAAAAAAATTAGGCGTTACCACAAAAAAAGAATATTTTTCCCGAAATATGTATAATATTGACTATCTTTAAACAAAAAATCAATATAATTGGCGTTGTAGGCCACTTGTAAAGAATCACCATTTTGACAGCTAAATCGGTAAAACAATGCAAGTAAAGCAAATCTGACCCACAATGCAAAAGGAAACACTTGTTCCGTGTAAATTGTTCCCTCTCCCTATGTAGGATTTTATTATTTCGTGCCTTTTGAGCTCTGGCTATGACGGGAACAAACAAAATTTTACGTTGGCATCAGTGTGCATTATAATAACCGTAAGGATATATTCTCATAAATCAATTTTGGCGACTCGGCGAGTAATGCAAAAAAGCATTCTATAAGTCTTATTATATAACATTAAAACATACTTTCTTTTGAAAATAACATAAAAAACATATTAGCTCGCGAGGCTTTGTGTTTTTATACTGTTTCAAATGTTATATTATAAAAATGTAATATTATAAGATTTTTGCTCTACTGTAAAATTGACGATTTTGACATAGTAAGGTTTCAAACGAAAGACAGACAGACAGACTGACATGAATTTAGCCGTGCACAAACATGTGCAAATCCAGAACGACAATCTTACCAGGTCTCTTTTATTTATATGCAGATTATTGTTTCTATCTCTCTCTTCTGTCTGATGTCAAGTGTTAACACGTGTCAATATTTTTTACGAGTCTAGTATAGACCATAGATTTTAATATATACAACTAGATGGAATACTAGTCGGCAAAGTGTGTCGAAATCAACTGGAGTTTTCGTGTGCTGTTTTGTGTAAAATTCATCGAAATACCTCGTTTTATTAATTTTAATTTATGTATTAATTATACCAAGAACTTATTTAGTGTTTTGTGTTAATTAGAATAGCGATTTGTTTTTTTTATTTTAAGTTTGGTGTGATTTTAAATTTTTACTGGCATTTTATAGTTATATTGAGTTTTTATTTAATTAGAAATAGTTTTTATGATAAAATTAAATAGTGTTAACATTAGTTATTAAGTTTAGTTTATTTACATAATATTTGTGATAGTTAAAAGGACTTTTAAAATTATATTTTACTTTAAAACGGTTTATGTGATGAGACCCAATACTTTAAAAATTGTAAGACTTAAGGTTTTAGTTTAAAATGCCTACTTCTCAGGATACGTTACATACATGAATAGGAATAGGTAGAATTATAATTTATTTTTGTTCTTTGGTTTATATTATGTAGGTATCTTGATTTTTACTGTATAATATTGAATTATACTGCATAATATAATATTAAAATTCCAAACATTTGGGAAGGAGGGGGGGGGGGGGCGGTTTGAAATATATTGCTCTGGGCGCAAAAACACGTTTATCCGGCCCTGAGCATACACTTTGGATATGTTAATACCAACTGTTTATAAAATAGGCTGAAATATTGCGAAATATTTAAAAAGACATATTTAGTAGATATCCTGTTGACAAATTACTCGAAAGTATTTAGTAAAAATTGTATTTTATAGTGAATTATTACGATTTGATCATTCCCAACTATTTTCTAGGTCAACATTTTCATGTGCCACGCCACGTTCATGATATAACTCTGGAAGAAGAAGCAGAAATAAATGACCTATTTTTTAATGATAACAAACTCTATGGCAATAATTCAGCAGTATTTATTTTGTGTAAATAAACGGAATTAGTAAACTCTATGAGTAATATAATTAAAACACGCAGAAAAAAAATACGCAGGAGGTACAATATGTAAACAAAATTGTAATAAAATAAAGAAGATAAAATACATACTGTGAAAGAATTATGATAAAAATTTTGATGTTACATATCCGTATGTATGTCGGGTATTTACAATGACAATATGTGAATTTTTATTGACAAACTTTAAATATCTCAATAGAGACGAAGTTGGGATATTATAGAAGAACCAGGAACTCAAGGCACCTACAGGGCTTACGACCTGTCATCAGCTGGTTTACGTGATCACTTTATGCGCATGCGAGTTTTTCGCTTTTGAGTTCCCTTATCAATGTAATTTTTGAAAGTTCTATATATTTGAATAATGTGAAACAATCCATTTGAAAATAATAAATTATTACTATTGCCATCTATGAAGTAACGCAGAAACCTTTTTTTGTAACGCCATCTATTGTGAAATTGGTTGAATTGACTATGAGAAGTTGAGGATTCTTTGTCATAAGACAATGAGTTGTCCATTATATCGAAAAAATTGGGAGAATGCTTTCATATTAAATTATGATACCTGCCACCCTAGACAACGTGTCATTTTGCTCAAGAAAAGATAACTCAATGTACAGAAGTGACAGTTGCCAGTCATGCCAGAAAAGCAGTTTTTTACATTTAATGTATGAAGCACCTGTTGACAAGCTTCATTAATTGGCTTACTACGAATTAATTTATACTGTAATATTAAATATGAATAATAAAGATAATAAAACGTAAATTCCTAATCAATTTTGTGATTAATTTATTTTCGTTGATTCAAGGCGAGGACCAGGACTAGAGAATGTGATACACATTTCTTTGGCATATTTATTCGTCGATGTCTGGAGCTCTGTCAATACACATCCACTCGAACCGCCCCGACTTCAAACATACCAAAAGTCCAGACACAACGGAAACGTTGGCCATAATTCACAATGGCCCGACTTTTAGCGATACAAATTTCACTTCACACACGAAAGGGTCACTTTTAGAATCAAGGTCGGAAGAAATTTATTGTTTCAACACTTGCACCGTGATGATAAACAAACATTCACCCGACAATGGGCTATTCCTTCTACTTTGTTTGTACATCTTCACGAGTTGAAGGAGACTTTTGGAGAATGGTGACAGCGCTTGAAAAACGAGGGCTTATATTTGATTTGACTAATATTTTTCACTTCTCTGATATATCTTGCTGACAAATATTTGATCTCCTTCCTCATAATAACCAAGACTAATGAACGGTCTTACAAAAAAAATACCATATATTAGGTGTACAAAAGATAAAACGATAGGAATGGGAAAATTAAGAAAAAAATCATTATTGAGATCGCCTCAACATATTCTTAAAAATGTCCGGTGAGCCAAAAATGTCAAGATCTACTAACTGCATCACACTGTTTTCATGCTCTACAAACAAAAAAATGTTAACATTCACCAAAATATCTAAAGGAAAACGTTCTTTATCTGTCAAATTACGGTCTGCCTCGTCGATTCTGCTGTTATTTTTCATTCAACTGAATTTAAAACCAATATTTTTATATGTACATCAATCTGCTAATATAATAACTAATGTGACGATGCAAAGTCTTCTGATTTTTTTCTTCTTTTATTTAATTTCTTCTCCTTTTATATAGACCCTTGGTCTGTTTTTAATAGGCCTGCTCCTCCTGCGAAGTGGACTCCCAAATATGCACACTTATTACTTTCTAATGTATAAAACACGAACAAATATTGTATATCGCCAAATCTGTGATACAGAATATTATTTCGGGAAGAAAAGGTAAAATTTAAGAAGTTTTTTAATAGCAAGAAAAGTAATTAATAAGCACACAGACACACTAAAATGTTCTACTCTAAATTTTGAGTTCATCCATGTGTAACAGATATGCTGCGAAACATCTAAGACTGGGTTGTTTCAATAAAAGTATTGGTAGAAGTATAGTTAAAATACTTTGATTTTATAAAATTGTTCAAAATGTGTCGTTTGATGACATTAGATTTCAATGAAACAACCCAAGGTATTGAACATTTTATGAAATCAAAGCATTTCAGCTATACTTTTACTATAATCTTTGTTCGAGAAACACAGCCTAAGTTGATGTTTTTTGACTTCAAAATTGAAATAAACATGAAAAATGTAGACCGTTAATATGTTTAGAGAAATACATTCTTTTGAAAAATCGACAGTTGGAAAACTTATTCCGTATAATAAGTTCTAAAAACAATCTGTAGTTTCATTTCAATGACATATCTTTTGGGAGTTCAGGGGAACAGATTATAAAAGCTTCCTATTTGGTCTACTAGACTCTTAAATAATATAATATCTTAATGCCGCGAAAAACTCAACTATAAACAGAATTATAAACACATACATAAAATATGAGAAGTCCCTTTGACATAGACCTATTCAGTGACACAAAACATAAACTCGCTCAAAAATTAAAAACAGGAATTTCATAAGATTATCACTTACGCACAACACGCATGCACATACACTTAGGTATACACTTACACACACACACCTTCACACATACACACCCTCACACACACACATATGATTTTGTATCTTGAATATATGACTGTATTTTGAAATAAACTATGATAGTATTGTAAGCTAATAATTGATGTATGGAGATGATAATTGTTATATTTGATATTTATGTATACTATTCTTTGTACATTTTTAGCTTTAATTTGAAAAAATAAATAATAAAATAAATATTCGCCTCTTGTATGTTAAAAAACTATGAAATCAATATTAATTTGACCAATTTTTAAATATATTATTACCTACTCATCGATTACTTCGGTAAAACTATTTGAAAAGTTGTGTAAACTCTGATAAAAATACAGTGAGATCTTTCTTGAACCGGAATCATTCAACGGCTCAGCCACCGACTTGTTGGTTTTAACCACTGTGTAAAATATCAAAAAATACCTCGACACGTATATCATTATGTACTTTAGACAGCAACAGTGGAAGCTTGGTATGTTCAATGGAATGTTTATAACTTTAAATTATATCTTGAATACTTTCAAACATAAAAATACATTTGGTTTCTATCTTTCGTAGTGGCGCCTCATCACTATCAATACATACCTAACCTACATCTTTATTTTATATTATTTCATCTATTGCAGATCATGTTATGTATTCAGTTGGCAACTAATGACTAATACCACTACACTACATATGTACCTATATAATTCATATAACTCCGAAATATTACTCCGAAATCTATGATCTTTACCAGGACATCAGCCTAGTCAAGTTCATTAAGATTAACAGACTACGCTGGTTGGAACATTTACATCGTATGGATGATCTGGAGCTCCCAAAAAGGATGTTGTCTAATGACCCAACCAGTAGAAGAAGCGTAGGGAGACCTAAACTACGATGGATGGACGCCGTTATCGGGCTATGGGGCAGCTGAATTGGAAGGCGGCAGCCAGCGATAGAGCAGTATGGAGAAGATTCTTGGAGGCAGCTAGGACCCATCAAGGGTTGTGATGCTGAGGATGATGATGATGACTTTAAAACGTGAAGTAAAATCTTCGGACCCTTTTTCAAGTAAACCGCGCGGCACGAACGAGTGAGATTAGCTAAAGTTCATAATGAAAAAGGAGTGCAAAAAGCTCAATGTTTCATAGTCACATACAACAATATGTCACATACAACAATAACTCTGAACACAGTTACACTCTGTCATAGTGCTCCGTCTTTTTTTATCTTATATTTAATAATTTAAGTGGTCAAATTGTATTAATCTATGAAAAGTGTTACAAAAAAGTGATTTCCAATCTCTGTTCTTAGTTTCAAGATCCAGATCAAGATTAAACGGTAATTCTCGTTGCATATTCGCCCTTGATTTTGTGTTTTTGCGATTCCATATACCCACAGTTAATCAACTTATTGTTACATTACCGTCTATTACCAAAAGTCAGTTGACTTAAATTACCTAAATACAAGGGTATCCTAACTCCACAATGTTATGTCCTAAGTGTGATTTGGCAATAACCGATGGGGTTACCTGTTGTTTGTGCAAAAGTACTCTACATTACACATGTGGTGGGATAACTGAATCCAATTATAGAAAACTCCCAACAGACAAAAAAAATAATTGGAGGTGCTCATCTTGTAAGAAAAATGATCAAATCGATATTGCACAAGAACTTACAAAAATTTTTGCTGAGCTCAAGGTTCTTCGGCCCTTAAAACAAGTCGTTGACGATATGAAGTCCGAAATAATAGACGTCAAAAAAGCTATACACTATTCCTCGAATAAAATAGATGACTTCGAAAACAAATTAAACACGATCGAAAACAAACTTAAAATTGTAGATAACCTTGAGGCCAGTGTAAATCAATTGAAAAAAGATATGGATGAAATAAAATTCAACGAAAACATCAGAGAACAATGGGCCAGATCTCTTAATATCGAAATAATTGGTTTTCCTGAAAAAAAAGAGGAAAATCTATCGGAAGAATTCTCTAGCATCTGCAACTTTATCAACATCCCCATAACTAGTTCAAATATTGACTTTATAACCAGGATCGCCCCAATGGACAGAACTACAAGCAGACCCAGAAACATTATCGTTAAACTCTCCAACAAACTTCTTAAGGATACAATTATCACCGCAATTAAAAAACGCAAGGGATTAAGAACGACAGATCTAAAGTTACCAGGCAACGCTTCTCAAATCTACATTAATGAACATTTAACAAGAACAAACAAAGCTCTACTAAAAGATACCCGTGAACGTGCTAAAAAAAACTGTTTTCGTTTCGTTTGGGTTAAGAATGGTAAAATATTTGCCCGTAAGTCTGAAACTACGCCCTCTTTTCGCATTGAATGTGAAAAAGATCTCTCAAAAATACAATGATGTGCTCATTTCACATACACTCATATCCATAACACTTTTCTTACATGCCCATTTTACACAACTTTTACACAACACATACTCAATCCACAGTCGTAATCCACATAGCAGCCGGAGCCCAATAAATAGTTTCTCTTCTAAATGTTTTAATCTACTCAGTGTTTTCATGAAAACATACAAAACTTCATCTTTTCGTGGTAAATTATTATGCTTTAAACAAATCTCCAATGACAATAACAATATATTATCAGAATGTCCGCGGTTTAAGAACTAAAACTAACTTATTCTTCAATAATGTTTTACATAGCAATTACGATATAATTGTCCTAACTGAAACATGGCTCATCGATGGAATATTTAACGCAGAAATTTTTGACGATCGGTATGATATTTTCCGTCGAGATCGTGACTATTTGTCTACCGGCCAGTCCTTGGGTGGTGGGGTTGTCATAGCCGCAAAAAAATCACTTAATGCCTTACTTTGCGAACAATGGTCCTCAAAAGCAGAAGATATATGGATTAACTTAAAAACCTCTGAATTAAGAAATTCCTTTACTCGTACACACATTTGTGTCATATATCTCCCTAGAAATCAAAATTATAACACACATTTAAATAACTTTTTAGAGAGTTTATCTAACATTACAGCGACAAATAACTTAGATAATTTCTTATTAATAGGCGATTTTAACCTCCCTAATATCACATGGAGTTCTCAGTTGGATGATAACAATACAATGAAACCTTGCAATATAACGGACAACGTAGCTAAGATATTTATTGACTATATGGAATTCTGTAATTTACGTCAATTCAACCACCTATATAATTCTAACTGCAGAATTTTAGATCTAGTTCTTTCTAATACTGTGGTAACCGTCTCCAATTCAAATGACCCACTAGTTCCCGAAGACATCCACCACCCATCGTTAGAAATTACAGTCGACCTTAACAAAATTGAATCAATGGCCTATTCCAACTACCGGAAATTTTCATTCCATAGAGCTGATTATTCTAGAATCAATGATCAACTCATAAAAATCCCCTGGCTGACTATCCTACAATCTACCGACACAAATGCACTTGTCGATGCTTTCTACAATCAAATAAATAAAATTATAAACTTAAACGTTCCACAGACATCTGCTAATCGGAAAAAATACCCTATTTGGTTTAGCCCAGCTCTTATTCACATAATCAAAGAAAAAAGTAAATATCTAAAAAAATGGAAAAAATTTAAAATGCCATCCGATTATCACTCTTTTAGCTTACTCAGATCTCGGCAAAAGCACTTATCAAGAACATGCTACAACAGATATTTAGAATCTGTCGAATCCTCGATCAAATATGACCCTAAAAAAATATGGGCATACATTAAATCCAAAAAAGACTCCTCCGATTTACCAAATACGATGACTCTCAAAGAAACCACATCCAACTCAGCTCCCGAAATCTGCGAATTATTCTCGACTTATTTCAGTTCAACATTTATCGACGACGACGAATTAAAAAATTTATCTATAGACGAAATAACCGCTTTACTAAACAACGATAACGGTGTAAACATTGACCATGATACCTTACATAGTATAGACATTAACGAAAACATCGTAAAAACTCACTTGAATAAACTAGACATTAACAAAGGACCAGGCAGTGACAATATACCCGGAATTTTCATCAGTAAATGTGCAGATAATCTTTTTGTTCCCCTAACTATAATCTATCAAAATTCTGTATGTAACGGTTGCTTTCCTTCCTTATGGAAACAAAGTTACATAACACCAATCTTTAAAAATGGGGCAAAAAATAACATTGAAAATTATCGTCCAATTTCAAAATTACCTCTATTCGGGAAAATCCTTGAAAAAATTGTATACCAACAACTATTAACATCTTTCAAAAACAGAATTATCCCTGAGCAACATGGTTTCCTTCCAAATAAATCCGTTTCTACAAATCTCACACTGTTCACTGAATTTATTCTCAAGAAAATGGACAACAGAACCCAAGTTGACGCAATTTATACCGATTTCTCAAAGGCTTTCGACCGTGTTAACCATTATATTCTTCTGAAAAAAATAAAAAAATTTGGTATCCACGGCAGTTTACTGAGATGGATCATATCATATATTCGGTTCCGAACTCAAACGGTCGTTCTAAATGGTTTCAAATCGAAAACCAAATATATTTCCTCCGGGGTCGTTCAAGGTTCTCATCTGGGACCACTCCTTTTCAACATTTTTATTAATGACATCAAATTTTCCATTAATTTTGCTCTATTTATAATTTACGCCGATGACATGAAACTTTTCAGCACAATAGAATCCTGGGAAGACTGTAATAATCTTCAAAAAGACCTCTTATCAATATTCGAGTATTGCAAACACAATAAATTATCCCTTAATGCTTCCAAATGTTACTCCATTACTTTCTCAAGAAATAAAACCCAACTAAATTACGAATATTCAATAGATAGTATAGCCGTTGAAAAAAAAACGGTTATAAAAGACTTGGGGGTCTATGTTGACAGTAAACTTTCCTTCGAGAGACATTTTGACCATATAACCGGTAAAGCTTACCGTATGCTAGGCTTTCTATTCAGAAATACCAAACAATTCCGAGATTATAAAACGTACATTATATTATACTATGCTCTTGTTCGGAGTCATCTCGAATCCTCGTCAATTATCTGGAACCCTTCTTACCAAATATATAAAAACCAAATTGAAAGAATTCAAAAATTATTCATCAGACAATTAAACTATAGATTCAGTTTCTCAAATGTTGACGATTATCTCACTCTTCTTCAAACCTATAATTTAATGAGTCTCGAAAACAGAAGAACTCTAACCGATGCTCTGTTCCTTTATAAAATCATTAATAACTTGATTGATTGCCCCGAACTTACAAGCCTAATAAATTATAGAGTCCCTACTAGACCCACCAGACAGAACGAACTTTTCAAAATCACCACGTGTAAAACCAACTCTTACAAAAATTCATTTATCAACCGAAGTTGCTATTCTTATAATCAACTTTTTAACTCAATTGACCCTTTTCATTTAAATATTGATACTTTTAAAAAACAAATCCTTTCCGTATTATATTACCCCTTAACGGCTCCCTAACTTACTATAACACATAAATCCTCTCACACTCACATACACACACACTCACTCACACAAACACACAATCACACGCCATATTATACTAATTTTTAAAATATCTTTTATACTGGATAAATATCTTTATACTACTAAATTTATATTGGATTTTATTTTTTATTTTGTAAACTACCCATTGCTGGAGATAGGTCACCCGCACATTAATGTTGAAATTTAATGAATCATCGCACGGTCGTAAATGCAGTGCCGTTGTAGGTACCCACTTACAATACATTGATTTTTATGTGACCCCTTCAGTGACGATGTGGCTATATTTTCATTATTTTGTATTCATGCAGTTATATATACATATATATATTTTTTTTTCTCTTATGTTACTTTATATTTTCATATTTACATGTTTTCTATGAATGCGTGTACGTGTTCTATGTGAAGTACTAATATATAATAGTCTGTAATTGGCTCAATTTATATGTAATTGTTTTATATAAAAAAAATTATACAGCTGTTGACTATTTATAAAAATAAATAAAAAAATAAAAAATAAAAAAAATAGATAATACGTGTTACAAATACTCTAAATTAAATAGGTATAACTGTTCTTCCCCCACCACCACCCGTTCTGCTTATGGGGACTAATAACGGCCCCTTGCAAAACTCTGAAAGAACACATAAAGAACATACGAAGAGTCCGGAGAACTCTAAAACCTTGCAGACACTGCACTTAATGTGCCAAAGAGAGCTAATCATGTTGAAACAACTGGCTCACTGCTCAGTGATAGTGAAGATAATAGTGCACCGAATTTAAGACAGAAAGTCTTGAAAGCCCTAAAGTATAACTAGGTATAACTAGTTGCATGTCACACATGGCGATAGTATGTATATTTGAAGAATATATACCAAACTATACACGCTTAAATCCAGATTATTCAAAATTTTATGACATTTTATTTTCTATACAAAACATGTATGTCTGGATACTCTGGATAGAATAGTGTGGAGGTCAGTCCTACTTTTCCTACCCAGATTTCCTAAACAGCTTGATAATATGTATGTACCTTAAGTATCAAACTATTGAGAATCCCCGTTTAATTTGTGTATACTGCCAAACAAATTGTATTAAACGATGTCATCACTAAATTCAATTTTTACAAAAAATGTTGAAAAAAAAATTAAGATGTACACTACTATAATATTCCTACTTTAATGGAAAATTAAATTATCTACTTCTGGTGTTTCAATATTTTGGTGATTTGGTAATATATACACATAAATTAAAAAAAATATTTCTTAATATTAAAAATTCGAGACATTTTAAAATTTTTCATAAATATAAATTTGAGATATTGTATTTGTATATATTTATACAAATTTTTAGCTTTTATGGTTTTTGAGATAAATGAAAAAAATAAATAAAAATTCAAATGACACAGTTAGAAAATAAAGATTTGATTCTATAGGAATTGATTCATAGATTACAAAATCGATAACACAGAGAAATATAAAGTAAGATGTGTAGGTAATAAAGTATGTAACTTACATTAGGCAGATGTCCAACCAAAGGATCTAATGTGACAGAACTGTCCAGAGATCTGCTTCTTCTGGCGCTTTCATCTGGAAACAAAAATAAAACGTTTTAAAATATCAATTACTTACTTCTATTTTATAAATATACACAGAGATATTATTATTAATATGTCCAATGATGCAAATATTGAATCGTGATGACTAGGGCTGCTATGACTAAAAACAGTTCGCTTGCGCAACGTTCACCAATTATGCCTTTTAATGAGATCCCTATCAATTCAATTTTGAAAGTTCTATATTTTGTAATACTGAAATTCTTTTCGCTTGAAAATAAGGAATTTTTACTACAGCCATCTATGGGTGAAATTATGAACAACAATTTCACCCATAGATGGCTGTAGTAAAAATTCCTTATTTACAAGCGAAAAGAATTTCAGTATTACAATATATAGAACTTTCAAAATTGAATTGATAGGGATCTCATTAAAAGGCATAATTGGTGAACGTTGCGCAAGAGCATAAAGTGATCACGTAAACCAGCCGATGACAGGTCGTAAGCCCTGTAGGTGCCTTGATTTCCCGGTTCTCCTACAATAAATATTCCAACTTCGTCTCTATTGAGATAATTAAAAATCTGTTAAAAAATATGAACTTGTGTTTATACTTGTACAATGCTATTTATAAACGTGGTTCAAATATTTGACTAGATCAAGAGTTGAACTGTGATTCAAAGAAAATGTTGAACTGTGATTGGTGTTGAATTCAAAGAAAAATATCGAATGTCAAAAAATGCAATAGCTAGAGTTTGACAAAACTATCGCGTGGTGCGCACTTGTTCCGTGCCGCGCATACTGTTATGTGGTTAAGACAACCAACTTATCAAAACTAAATTAGGTGCTGTTGTATGATTTAGAGCTCAAAATCGAGATCATCTGAACTTCTTCTTCTTTTGTTTCAATCTTGAAGATTGGTTGGCAGCATTAAATTGATGCATCTCCTCCTCCACTCCGCTCGGTCTTCAGCGACTCTTTTCATCTCCGTGTAAGAGGTACAATGCATGTCACGGCACACCTGTTCTAAATACTCCCGGCGGGGACGCCCTCTGCCAGTTGTACCCTCAACCATTCCCTCTAAGATGATATGTAGGAGATCCTCGTGTCGCAACACATGGCCTATCCAATTTGCACGCCTTTTCGATATGGTGTTTGACAGGTGCCTGGTTTCCTTAATTCTGCTGAGAACCTCATAATTTGTTATATGGTCCCTCCAAGATATGCCAAGCATTCGGCGATAGGTCCACATCTCGAAGGCATCCAATCTTTTGCGTTCTCTTTCACCTATGCACCATGTCTCACAACCATATAACAAAATACTCCATACAAATGTCTTCACTAGTTCCTTTCGGAGTTTAAGGTCCATGTTGTTGGACTCGAACATCTTGGATTTTTTGTTGAAGGCGAGTTTTGCCTGGTGAATGCGACTGTCCACCTCTCTACTTGAACGGCCATCCCATGTGATTCTACTCCCTAGATACACAAATTCTTTCACATTCTTGAGAGCAGCTCCAGACATCAGTAGATTCATTTGGCGTTCATCCCTGCCTACAGTTAGTACCTTAGTTTTATCCTTATTTATTTTCATGTTGTACTTTTCGTTTAGGACTAACTCCATAGTTTCTAAGGTTTCTTTTAGTTCTTCTTCACTATCCGTTATCAGAGCGATGTCGTCTGCAAATCTGATCATATCTACCTTTTGTCCATGGATTCTGATGCCTCTTCTATGTTCCATTACTTCTCTTATTTCATCTATCGCACATTGAATATAGCCGTTAAAAAGCATTGGAGAGAGAGAGCAGCCTTGTCTCACACCTTGTCTTATATTTGCCTCTTTTTCTTCTTTTCCACATCTGATTATGGCGGCTTCGTTTTTGTAAAGAGCTTGGATGATACGTCTGTCTCTATACTTTACACCAATCCCACCTAGTATTTCAAAAAGTTTCTTCCATTCTACTTTGTCGAAAGCCTTCTCTAGATCCACAAAGCCAACATACGTGTATTGATTTCTTTTTATTCTTTTTTCGAGAATTACGCGTAAAGATAATATAGCTTCTCTCGTTCCCATTCTCCTTCTAAATCCAAATTGATCTTTACTAAGGATTGTCTCTATATTAGGATTGATTCTTTTTAGAATAATATTGGTTAGAATTTTAGATGCATGACATATGAGACTTAGCGTTCTATGTTGTTCACATTTGGTTGTACCGGGTTTTTTGGGTAGAGTTACAATAACACATTTTTTAAAGTCCTCCGGGATTTTTCCTGTCTTATATATCATGTGGACCAACTTATAGAGAGCTTCCATAGTACCTTCGCCTGCAGATTTAATTAATTCAGCTGGTATTTCATCAACTCCTGGGGATTTCCTATCTTTAAGCCTTTTTATTGCGTCGTCAAATTCTTCTCTGGTGATTGGGTCGCCCAAAGTATCCGCATCTACATCAGATTCGCATTCTATCAGATTCTCCATGTTGACATAATTGTTTCCATTGTATAGCTCTTCCAAATATCTTTTCCATCTTTCGACGATTAAAGATTCTCCAAAGATTATTTTACCGTCTTCTCCTTCGATAGCATTACCTTTCCCGGTTTTTGTCCCAAAAAACTCTTTTACAGAAGCATAAGCTGATTCTACGTTTCCCCTTTTCATACATTCGTTTATTTCATAGCATCGTTTCTGATAGTATGCCTCTTTAGCTGTTCGGGATTCTCTGTTTATCTTGTTTCTCAATGCTTTGTACTTTTTTTGGGCTTCTTCATCGGGGTCGTTCTTTAGCTGTCTCCTCTCTTGTATCATTTCAAGGAGTTCATTTGTTATCCATTCCTTCTTTGGTTGAGGTCTATCTTTTCCAATAGCCTCCGCTGCTGCAGTTTTGATTGTATTTTTAATATTTTCCCATATCTGGTTTTCATTCGCTTCTTCACTACTTGTTTTGCATTCTTGTGTCTTTTTAACAAATTCGTCTTTTATCTCTCTCCTTTTTAATGTTTTGACATTCCATCTCTGATTGTTTCTCTTTTTCAGTTTTTTCAATTTCAGTAGACTTTTGGCAATTACCATATTATGGTCGCTGTCTATATCTGGGCTTGAGTAGCTTCTGCAGTCTTTTATTTGGTTTTTAAATCTGTTTTTAACCATAATATAGTCTATTTGCAGTCTTTGTCGATCACCTGGGGACCTCCATGTATAGCGTTGTCTTTGATGGTGCTCAAAACAAGTATTTGCAATTACTAATTTGTGTTTCACACAGAATTCTGTCAGTCTATCTCCTCTAGCATTTCTCGTTCCCAGCCCGTAAGGTCCAACACATGTTGTCTCTTGTCCTTCTCCGACTACCGCATTCCAGTCTCCCATAACTATCAGATTTTCTTCAGCTTTCACATTGAGGATCAATTTGTCCAATTCACTATATACTTCTTCGACAATTTCATCATCATAGCGTGAGGTAGGCATGTATACTTGGATTAGCACAGTATCTACAGGTTTTGTTTCAATCTTGACTAGAATAATTCTACCACTATATTGCACATATCCCTTGACACGCCTTCCCCATTCCTTGTTCAGAACAACGCCCACACCTCCTTGTCCTGGTTTATTTTCAATACACCTTGTCCTGGTTTATTTTCTGAACTAGGATTCAAATATTTTAGTAAATAAGGTTCCATTTGAACGTGGAATAAGACTCTGAACCGGGGTCAATTGAACCATGATAGAAGGAATTTTTATGTTTATATTTCACAAGTTCATGAGTTCGAGGGTTTAAATATAATTCGATTTAAAAACCCATTATATTTTAACAAACGCACTATTCTAATTTCCGATATTTTATTCTTTATTTATCATTTTCATTTTCTTCCGTGCTTCTTTGCAATGCCTTTAATGATAACCATAGCCGTTTATTTTTAACAAGTTCATGAGTTCGAGGGTTTAAATATAATTCGATTTAAAAACCCATTATATTTTAACAAACGCACTATTCTAATTTCCGATATTTTATTCTTTATTTATCATTTTCATTTTCTTCCGTGCTTCTTTGCAATGCCTTTAATGATAACCATAGCCGTTTATTTTTAACTGTTTTCCAAAGGATTACTTGTATCTACATATTTGGCTGGAAGAAATAATCGAATAACGAAGCAAGTGTTCGTGTGTACCATACAATATATTGATATGGTTCAACGGATAAATAGAGTATATAAATAAAAACTGGACAATGCAAAGAATTAAACCTAAAACATGGGTCTGGGAGTTCAAGTGTTAAAATATGGCTTTAAAATATACAGTTTCATCGTCGACAGAATTAAATCGATATTAATAACAACAATAATATAATTATGATATTATAAAATATAATAATTTAGTTTCTCATAAACAAACGTCTGGACCACCTCCAGACATGAGGAGAAAGTATAAATAGAGTGCCTATTTCAGTAACGTTTCGTCTTCAAAATATGTAAATAAATTGACCGGACGTTCATGCGTGACCCGCCCTCCCAATCAAGTATCAACTGGACCACTGAAGACTTATGACAGAAGATACATTATGTTCCGTCGATAGATCTTCATTCAACATATTATGTACCTATATTTTACGGCTACGTGGATTTGCCTCTGCCGTCAGAACCAAAACCTAGGTAAGTGTGGGAATCGTGGAGTATAGAAAAATCCAGAGGTTATTTAATTTCTCAATAATATTATGTTGTCACTTTGTCAAGCTCTGTACAAGATCTTAATTTACTGAATCATTTAGATCTGTCAAAGACCGTCCTTTATGGAGGCAAACAGTGAGGATGACAGATACATATATAACTTGACAGAATTTCGCAGTATCCTACTCCACTACGTTGGAACGTTTCAAAGCTCTATTCATCCCCGGAGCGGCTGCTCATGGGACAAAACAAGAAACTACTATCAAGCATACTTATATCATACCACTACCACTAAGAGTCCAACCAATCATGGCGGGGGCTCCTCCACCCCTCAGTACTCGTATAGGCGATTTACAAAAACCTCACCACATTAACAGTACTTTCAGTTTTTCGATTTCCACGTTCAGTATAATGCGAGCTGGATGCTTGCCGCGTGTGACGAGTCACCGTCGAGCGGGACATTAAGGTGTATGCCCTGCTCTTCCGTAGGTATGAATTTAAGGAAGTACCGACCTTTTTCCCAAAATCTGGGCTGCAGCCACCCCCAACTTTATTTGCTAGGCCTCTACGGCCGCGACCTGGCCCCTAAACATGATGACAGATTCAGTAAAGTGATTGAATGTATCTATCGTGTCTTATTACTAAGATAGGCTAGGTCAGGCTAAGGATGAAGAAGAGGAATAAGTATTTAGCACTCATCAGGCTAAGAAAAATAAGAAAACTGGATTGGCCTTTGAGCCTTTGAACTTTCTTGCTATTTTCACATACACTACCCACACTCTACTAATACTCGTTCTGCTCGAGGGTACTTAATAATTATAAATATGGCGGATGTGTTATATATAGAATTCATGACAATTTTGAATGGAAAACCATTGGTTCCGTACCACATTAAATAACAAACGATATTAAAAACGGCAAATGAAAATGGTTACAAGACTTTTTTTTTCTCCATTTGCGAAATGGCACTATATGAAAACATTTCTTCTTTTCATCCCGAATCACACCAAACTCATCCCGATCTTGCGCCAACCTAATTAGTAAATATATCTTCTTCTTCTTCTTCTTCTTCTTGTACCGATCCTAACGGAGGTTGGTGACCGTTACATCGAACACCGAGTGACGCCGCATCCGGAATCTCGAATCAATGCCTGAGATTTTTAATACTCTTCAAACCCCGTCTTTACTGTGAGCTGTAGAAGGGCGTATTTATCACCACGATAAATGTGGCCAAAACATGCGACTTTCAGTCTCTTGACAATGGTCAACAATAATTCTCTGTTCCAAACCAAAATCCATACGAGAAAAAAAATTGGCTACTTTTGACTATTCTGATTATTACAAATTATTATTCAAAGCATTAAAATTTAATGGACCCACAAAAACTCGTTAAACAGACCAGGTTATATATATTTATAGTATATACTTCTAGGTAATACATTTGTGTGTAAATTAAATATAACTCGACCGAATTATTACTGAGAAATACATCTGTTCACAATATTTCGCTATGTAATAAATTTACAATAAAAACATATTTCGTAACAATTCACTTTGAATGTGTTCTAGTTCCACATACTTTAATATCCAGTGAATATTAGAAAACATAATAATATTGTAGTTGTTGAATTATATGCATTAAATTAATGATCTCTATGTTAATAAGTGTAAATAATTGTGTAAAAGTAAAAATCACGAGTTACGTGATCCAAGGATCTTATTTCATATACATATTTTATAGAAAAAAAAAGTTAATTTTATCTGCTCGCTACCCCTAATGAATGTAGTTAGAAGTTAGAAATTCGATGTTTTAAAGTGTATTTTTTTATTCAAGACTATCAATTAATATTTGAAACAACTTTGATTGACTAACAATTTCATATTTACAATAATCGATAAGGGCCCTGAGTCAAATTGAAAACGCTGTTCGTTATCACCAAGCGCTATTTTTTTTGTATGGGATTTAACGTTTGTTGTAGAAATTTTTACTACAATATCAAACAACAAACGTCAAATCCCATACAAAAAAATAGCGTTTGGCGATAACGAACAGCGTTTTCGATTTGACTCAGGGGCGTATAGATTCTTCATATTTAAAAATAGGACAAGTTCAATGAGGTATTTATTATTACTCAATACATTGGACTATAAATACATACATATAAATCTATGATTCAATCATAGAATAATAATAGTATAGGATACTTTTTAGCCTGCAGTAAACGCGACTGCTTTATGTTGACTAATTTGGTCAACATTTTGCTACGAGCATTCAGTAATCATTTGGTTGTCTGCGTGATACGTTCTCCAAATAGGGAATTTTTTAACTGCTTGCAAAATTATTTACGTAGTCATAACGAGTAGTACTATACGAACAATGTCTACCAGAAGAGTCATACATATATTGACACGAGCCGACCAATAAAACGGCTTCACTTTTTCAGCGAGGTATTGTATGGGAATGAGTATTCTATAGTTTTATTATTATTCTATGGATTCAATATAGTTTTTGTTATCAACGACATTTGCAAGCATTGTTTTTCTATATTGTTTTTTTGTAACTATTATTGTAGAATATAATTTCGCAATTTCTCCAGCTAATAATTATCACACATGATACCAACGTTATTCGTTGGTATCATGTGTGATTTGCTAGCGAAGAAAGAAGCGTTGTCCACAACCAACTCCTTTTATCTTAATTTCTATGTGGTAGATATTTTTAACAATTTTCAAGTCATTTTACATTAGGTACAAATATATTAAATGCAACATAAACGAGTCATCTTCTAATACTTTGATTCCAATTATCACTGACTCAATATGCAATTATCCTTGATGGTCATCTTGCTATCTATTTATTACCTTTTATCATCTTAATATAACAACATTATTTATACTAATGCTTTGTAATTACATCCTTGTCTTATTAAATCCACAAATCAAGAAAACGACACGAATCAATTTTATTTGTATTTTTATATTATGATGTCTTCGTTTTGCGTAAGTATTTTGGTTTTCTAGCTGCTGTTAAATTCATACTTTGATCTCATATTTTATAGTGTTTAGGTCTCAATATACCATCTGTTTATTTATCCATGTAAAACTCATAAAATATTGTGAAAATGCGTTCATAGTTTGGAACTAAAACAAACACCCGATTATATTTTTAATAAACATAATATTATTATAGTTTAATCGTGGTTTAAATAAATTTACCATAATAGGGATATCGTTAAATAAGGATATCTTTAAAAAAAACTGGCTCATGAATAAGATAATGGTAAGGACTTATTCGCATTCACTTAGAAACTTTTTTCTAAACTACTAGTTGCATGTAACACATGAGATCCAATTGTCCCCGTAGATATTATGTAATGTATACCTACTGCCTTACAATTTGTATGAAATGATGTCGTCACTAAATTCAATTTTAAGAAAAGTATGAGATTTAAAAACTTTGGAAATATAGGCAGTTAAACACAAATTCAAAATAATGTTTTTCTTAATAAGAAATATTTGAGAAACTCTGGAACTTTTTTTGAAAAAATCTAGTTGAGATTTTGTATTTGTCTATATTTATACAAATTTTCAGCGTTCTAGCTTTTACAGTTTTTGAGATACCTATATGGAAATATAAACTAAAAATTCAATAGTTGATAACCACTGACTGAAACAAAAATTAAAAATCCTGAGTATAAAAGTTGTGCAAGCTAGTAACTTTTTATATATTCTGATTTTTTACGCTCTGTGCATTGAGCGGATCAAAAGTTATAAGGGACAGACAAATAAAATGTTCTACTCCGAATCCTGAGTGCCTATATGCTGCGAAGCCTCTAAGTTGGTGTTATTAGACTTCAAAGTTGAAAAAAACGTGAAAAATATAGACCCTGCATACAAATCTCGCGTATCTCGGCTTGATGCTTTGTCGATATGTTAAGAGAAATAAATTATCTTGAACAAAATGACGTTTATGCTTCTGGTAGGTATAGTAAAAAAAATTTAAAAAAACTATTGTTTCGCAATGGCGAAATGTTTTTTTAGGTTTAACCTGAAGCATTAATGCAAATGTCATGATATATTTTACCAGATATTTTTATCTTATTTAATTAAAAATATATATATTGCTCTACGCCTTATAGTTTATTAGAAATGTAAGATAAATGTCCAAAACCAGGTATACTTATTATTTTTCTACAAGAATATATGCAGAACATAATTAAATAGTTCAGGAATATGTTTCTTTATTAATATCCAAACTATATAAGCTATTTTTTTACTAATAATGATGAAATATCATTTTGAAATATAGGTACGCTGACAGCAGGCGGCCTCTTAACTTATCTTAAGGGTTAGATTTGTTTTTTTTAAATACCTATCTCACGCATCATAGTTCTTTTTTAATAAAATTCTATTACACATTTAAAATATATCTCTATAAGGCTCTGGGTGATTTAATTAGTTCCGATACATTAAAAAAAACTGTGATAAAACAATTTACCCTCAGAAAACTATAAAATCGCATCACATAATACCATTTCTTTGGGGTAATTTGGTTACAGACAATAAAGCGCCCTTCTATGCGAGGTTTTGGAGCAATCGGACCTATTAAGAGTAAATCTAGTGACTGATACCATGATATATTAAAACCGCCAAATGCACTATGAACGTGTGAGTAAGGGTAACTATCGTGTGAGTACGTGTGAAAAAGGTTAACTACCGCGTGCATTAAAAAGTGTTTAAAATATCGGAAACCAAAATTTGTTTTTTTTTCCATTTTAAGAACAACCCTGACTTTAAATGAAAAAACTTTATCTGTCATTCACTTTGATTTTATGCACTCTTTAAGAGTATAAAAGATTTATTTCTCTGCGACACATAGTTATGGAGTAATTATAAAATAATGCTGTAAAAATGGGATACATTAATCATTTTTTCGGGGGAACTAATGCTGAATTTTTAAATCGTCTATTATTATTTATAATATTTAAAGATTATTATTCAGGTAAAAAGTAATTAAATGTTTAAATCTGTTTTGATCTTGTTTTAATATTGAGCACCTAACTCAAAGTTACACATATATGAAACAGTAGAAAGGGGTACCTATATTATTTATGTATGATATTAATATTGTTTTCCATAGATTTCCGTCAATGACAATGCCGCCAAATCATAGATATTTTGCGATATCATTTATATGTAGACAGGTACCTACACATCATCCGTGATAATTAATTATCTTTAATTTCCGACCGGCACGATACGGCGTGTCTCATTTATGTGGTTGACTGTCCAAGATTACATTATGACAAAAATATTGTGCCAGAAATAGCGTCCATGTGGACACGGACACACACACACACACATGTCATATAATGCAATGCATCGACGTACTAAACGAACTTATGTCACAAATTATTACCAACGTTTTATTGAAAGACATAATATTGCCAATCAAATGTAAAATTTAGATGGCAGAGCGGTTTATGGACTGAACTAGTAGTCTAGTGAACCCAGATACGAACCCTGGGTCGAACGATTTGTTCACCTATATAGGTATATGCTGTATACAGCATAGACATTTTTGCTTTTTTGAGGATACAGGCAAAGAGTAAAGCGGCGTTTAGAGTAGGTAACCTACATATACTTTGGATGCTGTTTTATAGACCCTTTGGAAATTATAGTTTCGAAGCGGTGGACAGATTTACCTAACATGGCTCACTCATAACCAACAACAATTAAGTAGGGGATGAAATAAAAAGAAGAGTAACAGCAGCAAACAAATGTTATTTTGGGTTACAAAACCAATAAAATTTTGGTATAGTATCAAAGAAAACAAAAGTCCAACTGTACAAGACTCTCGTACGACCAGTCTTAACATATCGAATATTTTTATTATTGCATATGCACAAACATTGGATTTTTTTTCCCTGTCGGGAGTCAAAGATATTTTTTAACAGATTTTTAATTATCTCAATAGAGACGAAGTTGGAATATTTATTGTAGGAGAACCGGGAAATCAAGGCACCTACAGGGCTTATGACCTGTCATCGGCTGGTTTACGTGATCACTTTATGCGCTTGCGCAACGTTCACCAATTATGCCTTTTTAATGAGATCTAAAGGGATCTCATTAAAAAGGCATAATTGGTGAACGTTGCGCAAGCGCATAAAGTGATCACGTAAACCAGCCGATGACAGGTCGTAAGCCCTGTAGGTGCCTTGATTTCCCGGTTCTCCTACAATAAATATTCCAACTTCGTCTCTATTGAGATAATTAAAAATCTGTTAAAAAAGTCTTAACATATGCTGCAGAAACATAGGCCCTAACAAAGGCCGATGAAATAAGGTCAAACACCTTTGAAAGAAAAATATTGAGACGCATTTATGGCCCCGTATGCGAAAATGGAGCCTGGCGTATCAGATACAACCACGAACTGTGCCAGTTATACTCAGATGTACACGTCACCCAGTACATCAAAATATGCCGGCTCCGATGGCTGGGTCACGAGAATGGACGAAACCTGTCCACTAAAAAGGATATTCGCTACAAGACCAATGGGCAGAAGAAGCGTCGGTAGGCCAAAGCTAAGATGATTAGATGGAGCAGAGAGGGACTTGCGGACTATGGGCGTTGTGAATTGGCGGCAGGAAGCGATGGTCAGGGAGGGGTGGAGGGAGCTTCTGGAGGAGGCCAGCAGGCTAAGTCTGTAAGTAGATCTCGACCGATAAATGTCGAGATTAACTGTCAAAATATCGACTAATCGATATTTTGACAGTTTTGGTAGTCACTAAGCAGATAATGCGTGGAATCGTTCTCGCCCACTTATTTGACGGCGAGATTGGGTCGACATCGAGTCGAGAGACAAGATCTAACGCCGCCATGTTGAATTAAATGTCATTTTTTACGCGAACAATGCCGAATTTCATATTTATTTTGAGAATAATAATAAACGGGTTAAACGACGCCGTTTAAGAGATTCTTCAAACCCTTTAAATATTCCGCGTAATTCCATTATTGCTAATTACCGCATAACAAAAGTTTTATATGGTTATATATTTAATGGAAATGTGCGTCCGTACTTAGATTATAACATTATACTTCTATGATGATTCTATGCGTCCGTAAATGTTTTCCGTAGGTATAGATTTGAAATAATTTTTGATTTTGAGAAAGTATTCTTGTAAGCTATTTTATCACATATGTATTTTAACACTTAACAAAAGAAAATTCGGCGTAGTTTTTAGTAAAAAAATAACACGCTGCTGTCATAGACGTGATAAATTGATCGAAATATAATTAAAAATAATTTTTAAAATTACACTCAAAACATTCAATAAACACAAAAGAAGTTAATTTAATCGTATTATAACTTGCTTTCGTGCTTAAAAATATGACCATATTATATTTATTTAACAAATTTATGTAAACAAATTTGACATTTATTCAAATCATGGGGAAATTATTGTGTATTGCCATAAATGATAATTCAAAAATGTACCGCAAGCCAGCCTAACGGCGACAAATACTCATAAGTGCATTTACGAACTCGACAGCGCTTAGTGACTACGAATTGTCGTCACGGGCGTAAACATGACGAGAAGAGCGGCGATACGTTGTCGGATCTCGACTTTTTTACTGACTTAGCCTGCAGGACTCACGATGTGTTGTAACGCCACTGATTGATTGATTGATTGAAGAATAGACCCACCCAGGGCTATTTATTTATTTATCTTCTTGTACATGATATAAAAAAATATATAACGCATATTGGCGAGCTTATTGCAATTATTAGGCAAATTCTTCCAACCAACCAGTTTACAAAGTATGACAAAATCGTATATGTATATCAACAAAAAAATGAAAGCTAGAAAAAAACAAAGAAAATATACATTATACTAAGATAAATATCAAAACAAAAAACAACATAGCAAAAAAAGAATAACGAAAGAACAAAGAGGGAAAATCGGGATCAGATGTTAAGGGATAAATATTCCTTCATTAGTTTTTCTTGAAAATACAAAGTGAGTTAGACGACCCAATATCCGGACTTAGACCATTCCATAGTCGTGCTGATTGTACTTCGAACGACGAGCTGAAAAATGATGTATTATGAACAGGGATGGATAGTGTTGTACGTTCAGCAGATCGGAGTGGAAGTCCATGATTGGATAAATAAGTGGCTATAGAGTTTATGAAAAGAGTTCAACTCAATCCGAATATAAATGTCTTAACGCTTATGCTGTTAGATCTTCAGAGGCTAAAATTATAGATGAAGATGATAAATATTATGTATCCAGCGAAAGTTCTAAAGGCTTATTGAAGTCGTTGTGAAATCAAACTATTTTAGTTTTTACATTTGTAAATTTATAAGTACTTTCGCTATTGCTGTCATAAATCAGTAACATAAAATAAAGATATAAATAAAAATGGCAAATCGATAATATGGAGTATCAAAGGAGTTGTAAAATGTCATCAATCTACATTAAATGTTATATTTAGATCACGTAATGGGGACGACAAAAATACTTTGGCATCGTTCGTGAGATTTTTTCTCCCATCTTCTAAAACGTGGGTACACATTATTTCATCTTGACCAGTGCTCACATTGGATGGTTTTGTGAACCGGAACAAAAAATATATAATACATAGATACATATATTATGTGATATATATGATGCAACTGATGACGAATTAACCGAATACCGAAAAAAAAATTATACTAGCGGCAACGTATTATGGCAACTTAGCCATTTTGACATTTTGTTAGGGCCACATTTAGGACTCTCATGAAGTTCAACGGATTACCAGAACAACTTTATACTAGCGGCAACGTATAGCAACGTAACCATTTTGACATTTTGAACTATCAAGAAGTTCAAAATGTCCAACTGGAACCGGAACAACTTTTAGCTAGCGGTATTAGCCATTTTAATAAAAACTGTGTCTCCGCCGGAAAGCAAAACCGGGACCTTTGCTGCATCTTCTGCCATATCCAAATTTTACTCGCATTCGTTAATGTAAGGACGATGGCGAAGGTAGTCAAACGGTAACTAAAAATACTGACTATTTTTACGAAGTGACTATTATTTTTAACATTGCGTAAGCAGTAACTCTGGTAAGCTGTCAAGCTTCGGTGCCGTCGTCCTGGGTTCAATTCCAGGCAGAGTATGAAACTTATTTTTATTCACATCTAACGACGAACCATGAACTCCAGAGCCTATTCATGGAACCAAATATCGTCCAAACGATAAAAATAGGTAGGCTCCGCTGGTTAGGACACGTGCATCGTATGAAAGATGACCAGACACCAAAAAGAACCCTCACATCACGTCCGGAGGGAAGAAAAGTTCTTTGAAATAATTTGTCTGTTATTATTTATTTTTAATGTCTCCGCATTTTCGATAATCGGTTCGTAGCCATTTCAATATTCTTCTGTCCACATTGAGCCCTGATCGTATCGCATATAAATTAGAGACAAATAATCATTCTAAAAAAATGAAAATCTGTAAAGAGCGCAATGGAAATGATTTTATTCTGGTGGTTGCCAGATAAAACACAGCTGACGTGTTCTTATGTTTTGATTTCTATCTCTCGGATCTATCTATCTGCACTATTAGACATTCTTACTCCACTTTTTATAATCTCAAAAACACTTTCAGTTCGTCTTGAGACTAAACATACGATGGACAGGAAAGACGAAACAAATTAAATGATATCAAAATGATCACTTCAATGGCGGACTCTCTTTTAACTATTTTTTTATAAACACAAAAACACTACATAACATGTACTTTTACTGTTCATTAATTTTAAATGTTGATCTTATATTGGGAAAATACGGCTAAAACAGAATGAGGATGTAAAAGAATATGTAACAAATAAACATAGATATCCGTAAACTAAGCAAAAAATGCTTGTATAGGTGAACGAAAACGATCGAGGCAGGATTCGAACTCACGACCACTAGATTACTAGTAAATTAAAATATATTATATAATATATCGTATTATTGTTAAAATCAAACGTTGGCTTAGTACTTCCATAATATATAGTATATATTGAAGACCCAATTTTTTTTTTCAAATACAAACGTTTGAAAATTTTATTTTCAAATTGGTATAAAGGCACATCACTTTCATAAAATGGCATTGAAGAATTATCTAGTTTTACTACTGGTCCGGAAGTTATCTAAAAATCGACTGAAATCGACAGAAAGACAAGTGAAAAACGAGTGGGTTGTAGCAAACACTAAACTCTCCACAGCATAGTAAGTGTTCATTTTTTCTTCATTTAAATGTGTCTTTTTTTTAAATATGTTCATAAAATGTGTTAAATGTAATGATACTCTTTCTTATCATGTAGGTACTTAAATAATTTAAATGCGTCTTTCTTAAATTCATTATATATATGCTCATAAAAATTGTTATTGATATGTCAAACAAATATAAGTTTTTTATCTTATACAAATATGTCATTTAAATGCGTCTTTTTTTAAATATGTTCATAAAATGTGTTAAATGTAATACTGTTTCTTATCATGTAGGTACTTAAATAATTTAAATGCGTCTTTCTTAAATTCATTATATGTATATATGCTCATAAAAATTGTTATTGATATGTCAAACAAATATAAGTTTTTTATCTTATACATATATGTCATTTAAATGTGTCTTTTTTAAATATGTTCATAAAATGTGTTAAATGTAATGATACTGTTTCTTATCATGTAGGTACTTAAATAATTTAAATGCGTCTTTCTTAAATTCATTATATATATGCTCATAAAAATTGTTATTGATATTTCAAACAAATATAAGTTTTTAATCTTATACTTATATGCAATTTAAATGTCTTTTTTAAATATGTTCATAAAATGTGTTCAATGTAATGATACTGTTTCTTATCATGTAGTTAAATAATTTAAATGCGTCTTTCTTAAATTCATTATATATATGCTCATAAAATTTGTTATTGATATGTCAAACAAATATAGCAAAAAATAGAAACCCTAATGCAGGGGTGGCGAACCTAGTGCATGCGTGCCCGAGGTGGCACGTTTGATAATTTGGATGGCACGCGAAGGATTTCTTAGTTAATTTTTTTTTAATTTGCAAGTTTAAAAAATTAAGTTTTTATTTAATAATCCGTGAATTATTAATTTATTCCGTTTTATTAATTATCAAATGTTTCCCAAGATAAACGACAATCGTTTATTATTTTATCGTGGCAACTTCTAACAATTTTTATATTGGCAACACTGCCTTTGACGTTTGTTTTCATTTGAGGTTATGTTAATTGTAATTTGTTGTTTACCGCCGTCGCAGGTGTCAAGTGTATCAGTGAAGTATATGTACAATATACACCACATCACATATGTACAATATTCACAAGTGAAAAAGAACAATATATCTTTGGAATAATGTTTTTCACCAAAAAATGATATGATTAAATGAGCTGTGTTTTGTGTTTGTTCGAATTTTTGCTTAATGTGTATCATAAAGTAACAAAATATGAACCAGATATTAAGAAATTGTCATCGAATCTCATATGTTTTCTTCTCATTGATAAATAACTAATGTGTACTTTTAGTGATTACGATTTTATTTTTAAGAAAATCTATTGTAATTTTTAAGCTTGTTAGTAAAATTCAGAAAAAAACTATTTTTTTTCTATTTTGCTTATTTTTTACTGCTTAGGCACGCCAGAAAATCGAGAAATAATATTTGAGGATTTTTGGCACGCGGACCCAAAAAGGTTCGCCACCCCTGCCCTAATGTATAAATATAAATATTTATGTTTAACATAATAATTTTTTGGTCATCATAATATATTATTTTAGTTGTTTACATATATTAAGAACTATATAAATTGCCACCCATAATTATTAAGAAATTGACATACCTACTGAAATAGTAATAATGGGCTTTACTAGAAAATCCAATTCCTATACACATGGCTTATTTTAATTTTAATTGTATATCTTCATTCTCTCTCCCTCTCACGCAAATACCCGTTTGTCTGTCCCTTTTCCAGTACCTCATTATGTGTCCGGTTTTCCCATCATTAATAGCATTATATACATACATTTATCTATTTACCTGTTATAACCTTTGTTTAACTTTGTATAAAATAAATGTGAACTGTGTACTAAACACCATTTGATTATGGCCTTATAAGCCGAAACGGTCGTCGGGAGTTAAATAAATAAATTGTGGAATTATATATGTGTTCATATTCATCATTGTCATCTGTTCTATACGTTTTTCATACAAATATGAAATTTATTTCACATTGATATGGCAGACCATAGATTTTTTCTTTAAATTTTGACAATCCTTGAATGCATTTTTGATAAGTGTATTTTTATTGTATCAAAATTTTAAACAATATAAAAATACCTCGATTTTCCAGACCGTGAGAGCATTTTGAAAATTTGTACAGATGAAATCATAGAGAAGAAATAACGGATATCCATAGAAAACTCATCAGCTCTAAGTATATGGACTTTACAATATGAAGTCAATCGGACTTAAAGTTTGGGCTGTAGAGAGGACACAAAAAAAACAACGTAAATGATGAAATCATGGAAAAGAAATTAAAAGTTGTCTATGGGAAACTAATCAGCCCTAGGTCTATGCACTTTACACATGTGTATAAATATGAAGTCCATCGGACGTATAGTTTGGGCTGTAGAGAGGTCACAAAAAGGATAATCCGTACGCTGTACGCGATACATACAAACACATCACGACGAAACTCATAGTGTGCACTGCATGATACCCGTTAAGAAATTGATGTAAAAAAAAATGCGCTTAAAAGGGATGCGCTAGACATTTATTTTAGGTTTGAGAATGTCCAATACCCTGTTTCCACAGTTTACCTTCTTGGGCTGAACTCTCCTCAAGTTCATGGTTTAATATTTAAATCGATTATAAAAAATCTGACTATTATTTAATTCTTTTTTTTATTGACTTAATCTTTGTTAACTAATGTTTCTGATTAATAACGGCTGCAACATCCTTTTATGGGTGAAAAGCCTTAAGAGAAAAAAAAAATGCGCTTAAAAATTGTAAAATCATGACTCTACACTATTCCATATTGTGGAGAATAAAAAGGGACCTAATCTTGTTTTAAGTAGGTACCTATAATAAAGCGAAACAATCGTCTTCAGAGTAAATTAATATTTGTGGAAAATAAATCAGAAGTCAGAAGTTTAATTTTAAAAAACCCAAAGATAACAATACCTTAATGTTATGATGATTTAATAAATAATTACTTACGCCTTTGACAAACATTGTCTCCTTGTAATTCTTCAACCGATGACGCCGAAGACATTGATCCCGGTGTGGTAGGTGTTATAGGCACTGCTGGCAATGGTTGTGCAGGAGGAATCGGTGGATGAGCTGGTAAACTGGCCGATGGAAAAGACTCTGTTGCAACACCAGTGTGAGCTTTTTCCCATTTAAAAGCTGCTTTCACCCTTGTCCATTTGGATATTTTGGACTTCTCGTCTCCGCTCTTCATTTCCGACTGTCTCCTTGATCTCCCTCGATACGGTACCTCTAAATGAATATTGCTGCATTCGTTGTCGACCAAACCACAGTTTTCTAGCTCCTCCCCACCCATGGATCTGCTCCGTTGCTTTCCAACCAACGATTGCCTGAACTTGGACCTAGATGGACTTTTCCATTTCGCTCTTTTTAGACTGGCGTTTCTGCCGGCAGCCAACATGCTGTCGAGAAGAGCTTCTGTATACCCGTATTCCTCCTCTAAATCCATTGATGTTGCCTCGTTTCCGAGTAAAACTGATGCGTCCGTCGTCTTCGCTCGTTGTATCTCTTTTTCAATCTGCTTGTGCATGTCTTGTAAGTTTTTCAAATACTCCAAATCCCGCACGCGTCGTTGCAACTTGGAGTTTTGGTCTTTGAGTGTCAACAGCTGGTCCATCAGTTTGTAGAGTTTATCGAGGTGGTCGAATGCTTCGTCTGTGGCGACCATGGCGGCTGCCGTGCAGGCGGATCTCTCGGAGAGCGGTCGAAGCTCAGAAGGGGTGACAGTCCGAACTCTCTCCGCGAATTCGTTGCAAAACTGTTTTGTGTCTTCGGGCTTTTTGGGAGGCGACAAATTTGATCGCGGCAGGGCAGTGAGACCGCGGGGAAATTCTCTCTTCTTTGCATCGAACCTTCTTTTGTGAAGCGGGACGAGTTCGGTGTTTCTTTCATTTTGTACCTCGCCTATGGTTTCTGCTGATTTCTTTCTGACTTTTACCGAGTCTTGGTTATCAGTTTTCGACGTGGAAGGCTTATCCATTATGCAGTTTTGCAAATTTCTTGAAACTCAATCTTTGAAATGAGACAACACAACGTTTGGATATCAATTTTTACATAATTGCTTTGTTGTTGCTCGTAATAATATTATTTTGGAGGCAATAGAGGGAACCATAAATAAAATGTATACAATGTGCGTTTGACTTTTCCGCTGCGTTCTATTCTACAATGTCGTAAATTAGGTACTGGATTTGGCACAAGAATTCATGTTTATTTTATGCATCTTTGAAATATTTAACACATATATTGTTCTCTAAATATGTCTAAGGTCAGACATTTGCAATAACTGAGAGAACATGAAACTGGCACATTGTGATATTTGAACAATAGATGTCAATATTATCAAACATTATTTCATCAATTTTCAAAAGTACAGTTTAGTGAATCAAGAAATGATTCGTTGTTGTAACACGTGTAGCTGAAACACACGGCAATCCCAAAATACTGACACCGTTACAATTCTATTATTATTGGAAATTGTCGTAAACACATCATACATACATATATTTCACGTAACTTTGGATGTTAGTTAACAGTCACAATTTTAGTAAGTATATAATGAAAATAACTTCTTGGAAAACTATGAAGAGCGGCTCACAAAATAAAAGTGCGGCCGAATTTAATACAAAAATATAAAATATACATTTCTACATTAACATAAATCAATTTGATATCACAATATTTGTATGCACTCGATGTACAACTCGCGTTTACAGTTTGGTCCTTCCACGAAACTAGCGTTGATCGTACCTACATTTGTTTTATTTGTTTATTTATTTACAAATTATTATGAAAAACTTTTGCAAAGTAATAATAATAATAAACTTTATTTTTACGAACAGAGAGCGTCTCCGTCGCGACGTCGGCGACGCACTGAACTGAGTTCCCCTTAATATAATTTTGAGTCCGTTTCTCAATGGATGTATTCATTTCGTTTACCCAGTTTTTATTTTTGGACCGAGTCAAGCGCGTTGAACTATACTTATACTTAGTAAAACACTCACAGTACAATACAAATATTTTGTATATTTTTCATTGATTACTCCGATAACACAATACATAAACATTAAAAGAATGTCGTAAAGTAGACATTCATACATTGTAGGTACGAACGAGTCTACATAAACCTATAGGTATATTGTATCATGAATGTACTGTACATGTTTAATAATACCAAGAAAGCATACCACGGTATTATATTTTTTCAACAATATCTCAATAAAATTTGTCCTAGAGTAATTACAACGGACAACAAAAAGCATTGGTTTGGGCATTTGGTGAGAATGAATGAAGAACTCCTGACGAAGAAAATATACAAACGAATATTTTTTTAATTGCATATACGCAAACATTGGATTTTTTCCTGTCGGGAGTCAAATTATACTGTAGATACCTTGAGTTCCTGGTTCTTCTACAATATGCCAACTTCGTCTCTATTGAGATGTTAAAAAAGTTTGTCAGTAAAAATAAACAATGCTGACAGGAACGGAATAAGAGATCGGGGACTCCCAAGAAAAGGATGGTACGACCTTGTGAACGATATTCTGAAAGAGGGAATTGTAAGAAACGTGAACAACAGACGAACATGAATGTGTGTCAAGATAGAAAATGTGGCGTTCGGTTCTCTCTGCCTACCTCTTGAGGGACATGACGTGATGTTATGTATGTATATTTACTTATTTACTAGATCAGCGATTCCTAAACCAGCACGTAGGGAAACAAAAGACTCACAGAGGTTCCGAGAAATTCAATTTAATAAGTTGGTACTTTTATTCCATTCTTCACTACTTCTTCTTCTATCGTGTCAGCAATGCATTCAGAGACTTCTGCCAGTGCCTAAGCGACGTCAATAGCACAACCACTCTCCACCATAATAACGTGCACGGTGCAGCTGGCCGTACTTAAGAAGCAGCTGCACAGATGTGCGGTGGTCTGCTGCTCACCACAGTCACATGCTGTTGGTATTCCCTGTTGCAGGAAGCTCCGTGTAGGCAGGTTTTCCAGTATTCTCCCAATGCTCGTCCTCCATCGGTTTAGTCCATTCCACGTTGTGGTCCGCGGGAAGTCTTTCCTTATGGCGGTCGAAATTTTCCTTTCCTGCTCAGAGCGCGATACGAAGTAAAATAGTCCCGGTTGATTGAATTATGCCTTATGCAGCAAGATACCTTTATAAACTTAATTTCCCTCTTTGTCCTTCCTACTCCTTCGTCTCTAATCAAAACCCTCTACATACTCCTATACTCTTCTATTTCTATTTTGATAGTTCTGTGAAAAAAAATGTTATATGTATTTTATTATGTTCAATAACGTTTTTCTTTTCTGTTATAATTTGTGAAAAGTAGTTTTGACACATGTAATATTTTATTACATGTGATGCAGTGACAATGTAAAGAAATATCTATTTATCACATACTGTACTAATCTGTATACAAGTGAGCTGTGGTGTAGACACACATGTCAGTCCTATAATTCTATGAGAGTACAATATAATAATGCCTTTCGGATAATGTTCGGGTTACCCAGATTCAGCAGTGCATCTCAAATGTTTGTAGAGCGCGGGGTCCATGACTTTGCCACTCTCCAAAGACGCAAGATAGCTGCTGCAAGAATGAGGATGTGGAGATCTAGCAATTCTATTGTTCGAGAGGCTAGTATGTGGCTTGATTCTCCAATTCACAGAAGATGGGCATCAATTTTGCAGTGACTGAAGTGATTTCAATGGATGTTTTTTTTTTTTTTTTTTATTTTTTTTTTTTTATACGGTGATATTGTTTTTGCTTCCGGTTATATTATTTAATGTTTGTGTTAATATATATTGATATGTACTTATACCTTATTATTATTATTATTATTATTTTTTTTTTTTTTTATTATTTTTAAATGTTGTATATATTATATGGTTTGTGTTGCATTGCACCCCCCTGCTCACGAACTGAAATAAAATTAAATTTATTATTATTATTATTATTTATTGTCTAATGTGTGTATTTTGTATTATATTTTTATTGTATTTTCTATCCGAAACAAATAAATAAATAAATGTTGAAGGAGGACAAAGAACCGTTTTCATCTTATTATTAAACACGGCATTGAGACAAGTGCTGACACCATCTAAACAAAAAAACCTCTTGAGGACCACTGAGACATTGACGCTTCGACCCATTGCGGGTGTGACAGTTCAAGACAGAGTGAGATGTTCTGAAATTAAGAATGCTTGCAATGTTGAAGATACTGTGCGATGGGGAAGGTCAAAGAGAGATCACGCAGAGAGAGCAGGTTCTTAGAGAGTGATGAGCGTAGCGGCCAACGAGTTCCCATAGGGCACGCCCGACCCTCAGGAAGACCACACAAGCGATAGCGAGATAGTTACATAAGACAGTTCTAGAGAAATCACAAGAAGAAGATTCAAATTATAATATCATGTTCCTATAGTTTTTCTTTAGTTCGGTGCCATTGATCTTAATTCATTTTTAAGATAAATCGTTTTTTTATAGTAGAGATGGATTTCCCTAAAAATATTGCCTAGTTCATTTGGGAACTAAAAAACGGGAACTAGATTATGCAGGGACGTTCTTTTGCAAAATATAATTGTTTTTCTTGCTCAATTTTGTAAGGCTAAGGCAGTTTTTCAAAAATTTCTTCTTCTCATTACTTAAAAACTCAAAATAGATTGATAAAAGATTTCAAAAATTTTATATTATGACCATTCTATGATTATGACCAAAAATTTAATAAATATTGTTCAATTAACTTAAATTATTAAATGATCGATTTTTTTAATAGTATCGAAACAAAAATTGTCTTATGAAGAGAAATAGGTATAATAGGTATTCAAAAATATTCTTCGGCAAAAAGAAAAGACATATTGAAATCTCTTCCTTTAAATAAAAAGTAATTTGAATATGGAATGTAAAACAGTTTTATTCATTCAGTTAAAAAAAAAAGTTTACATCCGGCCAATATTTGTAGGTACCTACTTATCTCATATTACATTTGCGCCTGCTTTGATACAATTGCATATACATCAATGTATTTGAAGTTATAAAAATATTTTATTTATGATTAATTTTTTTTAAATAGTTGTTTTGAGGTATTTTAAACATTTTTTTTATTAAGAAACTATTTTTATATTGTAGCAACTATTTATTTATATTTAAATATATTTTATATAAATTAGTTAGTAAACATAAAATAAAACAAAATAAAAAAAAATAAATAAAAAAAGTGAAAAATAATTCGCTCAAGCGAATTCAGGAAAATTGACCTCTTTGTAATTAAATATTTATTTAATTATAAAGAGATCGATGTACTAAAAGAAAATATGTACAAATATATTATTATAAGTATGTGTTTTTGAGTAAATATATTATAAAAATGTTATTATTATGTGTTGGTATGTAATTATTATGTAGAATAATACAAATCAACTAGGTACGACATTCTTATGTATCTTTTTTAAAATTTTAATATATTATTTGCATGTAACACATGAGATCCAATTGTCGATGGCGATAGTATGCATAATTGAAGAATACGCACCAAACTACAAACACTTAAACGGAAATTAATAAATATTTTAAGATATTTTGTTTTCTATATAAAACATGTCAGGATAGGATAGTAAATCTCAGTTTTGAAATATCTTAAATATATATACTTAAACACATAAATTTATCACAAAAAAATGTTTTTCTTGGTATTTTTTTTGAGAAACTGGAATTTAAAAAAAAAACAAATTTGATGTTTTGTATTTGTCTATATTTATACCAATTTTCAGTGTTCTAGCTTTTATGGTTTTCAGCGTTCTAGCTTTTATCCATAAAACTCAAGGCAATTATTATTTTCGCTAAACATCTTGAACGAGCTTTCGGTTGCGCAGAGCGCTAATTTGTCTTTTTGATTCGTTGGTTTGCGTGCAAATATTATTTACGTAGTTTGATTTTTAATACTACTTACTCATTATTTTTTTTTGTTTAATGAATTTTCGTTTACCAACACATCAATTAAAAAAACTACACCAAATTTTATACCGATTAAATGTCAACGCTTGCGCAATATGACAAGACACGGCCGTATAGACCCTCGTTCCCTTCTCGGCTAAAAGTTCAAGATATTTGGCTACAACTATAACAGACATCGGAATAGCAAACTGGAGGAGAGCGGTGGAGGACAGGGACGGCTGTAGAAGGATTCTGGAGGAGGCCAGGGCTGTAGCGCCAATGATGATGATGATAACAGACATATTGATATTGGAACAGACTTTTTATATTATTTGAGTTTATCTATGCATTTCATTTATGTTTTAATTTTTATCTAAGCGTTTGCTTTCGCGTTTGTGAGTTCTGTCAAATTGCATGTATTTGACAACTATAATTTAATTTACATTAATAAATAATTATCCTTTACTTGCATTTTATTGATCATTTACATATATAAAAAGAAAATATGGCTATTGAGATTGAATCTGCTGAGTAAGTCCAAGTTACAATTGTAAACAACTATTCTCATGTAATGTATTATCGTAGCCTATCTAATATAATTTGTTATCTTTTTACAGCGTTATACGTCTAATTCAACAGTATCTCAAGGAATCAAACTTGACCAAGACTCTCCAGACTTTACAAGTATGTATCGTTTGTTTTTTATGCAGTATCAAAGGTGACTAAAAAATAACCTCTAACTTTATTTATTTCAGGAAGAAACAGGGGTATCTTTGAATACCGTAGACAGTGTTGATGGTTTCTGTGCAGATATCAACAATGGTCATTGGGATACGGTCCTCAAGGCTATTCAGTCGTTGAAATTGCCAGATAAAAAATTGATTGATCTGTACGAGCAAGTGGTATTGGAACTGATAGAGTTGAGGGAGTTAGGAGCTGCCAGATCGCTTCTTAGACAAACTGATCCAATGATTATGTTAAAACAACAGGAAGCAGAGCGGTACATTCATTTAGGTAATTATTATGTTATTGTAAAATTACAAACATTATTACAAGGCGATCGTCCTATTAAAAGGTGGAATTAAGATTCGTAATATTATTAATCTTATGTGATAACAGTAAAGCCACTAGGCCTTAAGCCTTAGGCCACTTGTAAACAATTACCATATTGTATATTATACTGTGCAGGATAAATTTAATTACATATTTATTTTAACAGATGAAAAATATTTGATCAGGGCTGCGTTCTCAATGAACGCCGAGTGCACTTAGTGATACTCTAAGCCGTTCACAATGACCGGAAACAGACGGTCTATGGCGTTCGGATTGAACGTCGAGTGTACACACCAAACGCTCTGTAAAATTGTAGGGTGAAAAACGCACTGACAGTTATAGTATTTGTTGACTTCTGTGGTATCTATTATGTCAGTTTACATTATTTATGATGACAATATGCATTCACAAAGAGGTTAATTTATAGAAATATCATTCTAAAATTTCCAATTATATAATTATTTACTCCACTGCCCAATTGTCTTTCGATGAAAATATAACCTAAAAAGAGACATGTATGATAAATGACATTTGACACTTAAAACGCCCGATGCTGGGTTCAGATTGAAACGCCGTTAAGCGTTCAGTGAGATTGGTGTAAAAAACGTCAAAATCTGCAACATCAGGTACATCCGACGCCCGACGTTGAGCGTTGTATCTGAACACAGCCCTGACAAAAGTTAAATTAAATTGATACTGATTTTTTATGTATCACAAACTCCAATATTTTTTATTGTAATAATGCACATCAAAAGTTGTATGCTTGTTTGCATACAACGTCTAAATAATGTGAGTTTTCCTCACATATGGACTTTTGATGTTTTGAGGTTGGTTTTAAAACAATATTAACAATAACAATTGACTTGATTTATCATGAGGTTTATTTTCAATACAGAAAATCTGTTGGCACGTTCATATTGGGACCCTCGAGAGGCGTATCCAGAAGGTGCCAGTAAAGAAAGGCGGAGAGCAGCAATAGCTTCGGCGTTAGCTGGCGAGGTTTCCGTAGTGCCATCATCTCGTCTACTGGCGCTGCTGGGACAAGCACTCAAGTGGCAACAGCATCAAGGATTGCTTCCACCGGGTATGACTTAATTTGATGGCTTAATTCTTCTCTTCTCTCCATACTTCCTGTCTTTTTTAGATTTTTCTATTTTTTAGTTTATATATTTGGTAAAACTAAACTAGTACTTTTATTGTCTAATGATGGATTCAGTTATTGGTGTTATAAATTTTGAAATGTTCTTATGGTATTGTGAATTTACGATAACCTGTTGTATCCAATAAATACAAAATAAAAAAAATACATTGAACTAGCAAAGATTTGTGGTCCAATTTTTAAAGAAGATGTTACAATTCAATTACATACTATAAGATAAGTATATGTGTACATATAAATGTGTGTAAGTGTGTTATTGATAAGTGTATAATTACGGGGGTACAATGAACACCTCACTAGGAAGTTCTGTGCCGAGGTGTTCATTTGAACAGTTGTGTTTTTTTTTTTTTTAACATGTCTACGTAGGGGACGCCAGCTATTAGGATTTGGGTCCATTTTACTCTTCCGAAGAAGCGCACTGCGTAGCGTTGGGAGGGGTTTGCAATCTAGAAAAGAGTTTATTAATTCGGATTTTAAAAAGACCCGGGTTGTACGAAGATGGAAACACAGAATTCGGAAGATCGTTCCACAGTCGGGCTGCTGTATTAATAAAGGAGTTCGAGAAGCGACTTGTTCGTATATGTTGAAGGTCCACTGTGAATGGATGCTGCGATTGAGTGAAGCGAGTGACTCTGTTGCGAGTGGGTGGAGGAGGGACCAAAGATGCAAGTTCTTCTGAGCAATTCCCGTGGTAGTATCTATAGAATAAACTTAATACCGACTCTGCGTCTGTGTTCTAGTGATTGCAATCCATCAGTCAGTGATGGATCATCAATCAGACGTATAGCACGCCTTTGGACAGCGTCGAGGGTATTCAGTAGGTATTGGGGGGCGCCACTCCAGAGGTGACTGCCATATTCAATAATTGGACGTATTTGCGCTTTGTAGAGTATACAGATCTGGGTCTTAGTAAAATATCTGCGCGCTCTATATAGTACGCTCAATTTTTTGGAAGCGAGTTTCACCTTAGCTTCGATGGAGCCCTTGTAGTGTAATTGGTTCGTTATAGATACTCCAAGCAGGTCGATAGAGCTGCTGTTAGGTAGGGTGCTTCCGTTGAAAGACACTTGCAATTCATTGGGGTTTCTCTTCGCAGAAATTAGACAGGCTTGGGTTTTTGAGACGTTAAATGAAACAAGATTACTTTCACCCCAGGTATTGATTGAGTGGAGGTAGCTTTTTATTTTTTGATGAAGGTCTTTCCGGGCTTCTGATATTTCACTCTGTTTAGGAGGTTTGTCAAAAGAGAAAGTATTACATTATGTGTAAAGTTCTAAAATTAAATTATAAATTAAATTGTTATTGAGAAAAAAAATGTGAAAATTAATTATATTTGATTAGGTGTAATCTTGATATTGATATGATCTGATAAATATTAATTTATTTTCATTTTTAGGAACAACCATTGATTTGTTCAGAGGCAAAGCGGCCATAAGAGATCAGGAAGATGAACAATATCCAACACAACTATCTAAAGTTATTAAATTTGGTCAGAAGTCTCATGTGGAATGTGCCAGGTATTCACATTATTTATAAATATATTAGACATACATTAAATTTTATAAATAGTTCTTCCCCTGACTACTCTGTAAATCACTTGATTTACAGAGTAGTCAGGGGAATTAATAGTATTTATTGAAGGCTGTGCCCCTGGCCTTTTTGTGGCTCATCTGCAAGAACCACAATATGACAAAATTAAAACCATCTTTAACTAATTTGGTATTATTCAAACTCGATTATTGGTTTAAATAATACCGATAGGCTACCGTGGACACAAATACGGAACCTCGAATACCTCCTGGCATGCCTAACGGACAGGAATGGTATGAGAGGTCGGTGCCGTCCAAGAAAAGGATGGCTCGACCATGTGAATGACATTCTTCTTTGCTATATCCCAACTCTTTATCCATGTCGACTGTTGGGGTCAGCTCTCCTCGTCCTTAAATTATAGGTCCTTATGTCTTGTATTATGTAACCTAGACCATGTCTCTGCAGTTGGTTTCTTCTTTACACAATCCAAGAATTTTTTGTTTTTCCTCTGGATGTAAGTGTTGTTATTGGGTGCATGTTAAATTAATATTTGACATAGTACCTGTTAGTTGCCCGAGAAGCAACATTAAAAAGTCAAGGAAGATCCATGGAGATTGCTTGGTTTACCATGTGATCTGGCAGTCTGTGTTTAATGTGCCCGTACCATCTCAACTGTCGTTCTTTCTCTATCTTATTATCTATATCAGTAACGCCACGATGTGAACAACGCCACAATGTGAACGACATTCTGAATGAGGGAAATGTTAGAAGCTTTAACAACAGACGTACACGTATGAATGCTGATGAGGCGATGGATGCGTGCCAGGATATAAAAGTGTGACGTTTGTTTCTCTCTGCCTAGGGACACGGCATTATGGTATTTATGTATATTTTACTTATAATTGAATTCCAGATTTTCTCCTGACGGTCAATACCTGGTGACAGGATCAGTAGACGGTTTCATCGAAGTTTGGAACTTTACAACTGGAAAAATCAGAAAAGATCTCAAGTATCAAGCGCAGGATTCCTTCATGATGATGGAGCAGGCGGTGCTTAGCATATCTTTCAGCAGAGACTCGGATCTTTTAGCAAGCGGATCGCATGATGGAAAAATTAAGGTCAGACAACTTTTATATTCTGATAATCTTGTATTATTGATAATTTTGTGATGAGTAGGTATTCAAAAAGTTAAAAAATGATTGACCAGATTTAAGAGAAAAAATACTTTTGTGACTAAATAATTTTTAGTAATCTAAAATGTATTTTTTATTATAATTAAATTTAAAATATTCAATTTCTGTTCATGGTGTCTTATGTCCAAGTAATAAATTTATCAAATTGTACAAACTTGGCTTCTCCAAGCTTAATGCTGCACTTTGGTATAAAGTTTTTGTTGGACAATAAACTTACTACTTACATAAGATAAAAGGAGTAGTGATAAAAAAGTCTTTTTAGTTATTTTTTATTCCACAAATTTGTGATATATTCGTATTATTGTATGTTTAAATAACATTTTTTTATTTTATTTAAAGTATACAAACAATGACTGCACAATTAAACAGGTGATACACAATATAAAAAACATAGTCACGCCCAGCATCAATTACATGTATAAATTATTACCACATTATAATTAATTTAGTAGTGTAACTTCTTAGGGATAGTGGAATGAAATATGCCTGATAGTAGTTCATTGTATCTTCTGATGAGCAGCGACAGCGGGGATGAACAGCTTGAAGCTCTAGAATGTTTCCAATAGAGTGGGTTAGGTAAATTCCTATCAAATGTTCAATTTCACTGTTGAATTTTCATCATAGATATTAAGTAAATAATTAATGATTCTAAACCATCTGGCCTCAAATACTTTATACTTATTTTTAGGTTTGGAAAGTAGCGACTGGTCAATGCCAACGTAAATTTGAAAAGGCGCACTCAAAGGGTGTCACCTGCCTTCAGTTCAGCAGAGACAATTCCCAAGTTCTATCGGCCTCCTTTGATCATTCCATCAGAATACACGGACTCAAATCGGGAAAGACACTTAAGGAGTTTAGAGGACATACATCTTTTGTTAACGAAGTGGTATTCACCACAGATGGTCATAATGTTTTAAGGTATGTACATAGATTTGAATTTATGATTAAAAATCTTGTCTGGAGTGTGCTGCTGTACAACAGCGAAACATGGACTATCAGCTGGAGAGTGTCTGGATGTCTGACTGCTTTCAAAATGTGGTGTTACATGGCTAGGATCCATTAGCAGACCACATTCCAAATGACGTGGTGCTGAGCAGAGTCAAAGAAATATGAGAACTCCTAAAGAAGGTTGCCCAACAACAACCCAAATGTTTAGGCCATCAGGCATCTGGGTCTACTTGTTACTATCGCTGAAGGAATGACGTAAGGCCAAAATCACAGAGGTCGCCCTAGAAACAGTTATATGGATCAGGTGACCAGTGATGTGCGCTGTAGCAGCTACCAAGTGATGAAGAGGCTGGCGGAATCTTAGGATTGTGACTCAAAAGAAGAACATAGAATATTTCTTATTTTAGGATCCACGATAACTGAACAGCTTATTCTTATTTTTTGATTTTATTTTCAAACTTTTCTGAGAAGAGTTTATATTAAGAAACAGATCCACACACATAAATTGAAAATTGGAGAATGTATAAAACATTGACAACTTATTTGTGTACTTAAATAACCTACATAATATTTCATGATTTTGATGTATTTTTGTTAAGACTATGGTAGTTCATAATTATTAATTGATATAAATAAAAAACTATGCCACAACAAAACGTATCTATGTATCGATTGTAGCTTGTTTTTATCCAATATTATGTTAGTATCTTCGGCTTTCGAAGATACTAACTGGGTCTTACAAGTGCTCTTAAGAGACTATAGGGGACTAAATAGTATATTTTAATTTTTTTTCTCAGTACCCTCAAATGATACATGTTTGAAATAAAGAACACTTTATTTTTATATCTTTATTCTATTGCATGAGTTTTTTTGAAATTTGAATTTGTTTAATACTTTTCTTATAAAATACTACATAACTAAAAAACTACAAGGCCTATGAAGTAGATTTTTACTTCAATCGAAAGAGAATATGAAAATCTATCAGCTGAGATTTTTACTATTCTTGCTGTTTAAAAAAAGACTTCACGAAAAAATATTGTCCATCACAGATTGGTGATGTATGATATTTTTTGGTGTTTCATACATTAAAAAGTAATTTGGTGTGCATATTTGTGTATGTCTTACAAGGACTTTTTTCTATGATCATACGTGTAGAGAAAACAATTTTTTTGTATAATTTTTATAAATAAATCAAATTCAAGTTAATATTTGTTAATAAGATTTATGGATTTGACGGTAACTTTGTGGTCGTCCATTATTTATTTACCTGCAGTAATTTAGTAATTTATTTTACCTGTGACTGTCTTTTAATTTGACTTGTAACAAATCAAAACTTAATTATGTGTTTTTTTTTCCAGTGCTTCGTCTGATGGCACTGTGAAAGTTTGGTCTGTAAAGAGCACAGAGTGTACCAACACGTTCCGTCCGTTGGGCGCTGCAGATTTAGCTGTCAACTCCCTCCATCTCGTTCCCAAGAATCCAGATCACTTTGTTGTCTGCAACAGAAGTAACACTATTGTGATCATGAATATGCAAGGACAGGTCAGTCAACCGAAGTTAAAAGACAAATTTTAAACCTTCTATTAAGTTGAATGTAAAGAAAAATTGAATTGGTTTTATATTTTACTGTTGGCTCAGTGTCAAAAACAGGTGCAATGCATACAGAATGCATGTGCCCAATTTTGCTTCTATATACCTAGACGAGCACACGTATCACCTTATTTTAATCAGCACAGAATTCTGAACATGTCGAACAGAAGAAAGCTGCACATTCTTTGACAACGACTTAGTGTGATAAAGAAGCAATCTCCTTCCTATCTGTATGACAGACTACAGTGACTTTCACGTCCACTCAACGAGACAGAGACCATTTCATTCTCCCCAGACATCAAACCTCCGCATTCGAGAGCAATTATTATTTTTTTTTTTTTTCATATATCTCAAAAACCATAAAAGCTAGAATGAATGACATATACAATATCTCAAAGTTGTTTTGTTTTTATGAAAAAGTTCCAGGGTTTGTCAAAAGAATTTACTAAAGAATATTTTTTTATGACAAGTGTGTGTGTTTAACTGCGTGTATTTCCAATTTTTTTTTAAATATTGAAAAACACAGAAACACCCCAACTAGATAATTTATATAAAAATTTTCTCTTAAATTTACATTATAGTAGTACATCTCAAACTTTTTACTCTCCACAATATGGAATAGTTTTTAAGCATATTTTTTTACATCAATTTCTCAATAGATATCATGTAGAGAGTGCACACTATGAGTTTTGTTACAATTTTTTTTTGTGTATGGTGTATTGTGAAAACTTTTGTCCTCTGGGAATCTAATATTTGTTTAAGAATCTAATAGAAATGTACTTCATAAAAATACATTTAGAGATTGTCAACCTTTCAAGCAGAAAAAATGTACACTTACCTACTATGTAGTAGAGAGTTTAGTGTTGGCCACAACCCACTCGTTTAACAGTTTTTGTAAAAAAATTCTTTAGTGACAAAATTGTTTCATACAATTTGTATGGCAGTATACACTACACAATATCTACGGGAACTCAATAGTTTGATACTTAATCTCCAAACATACATACATACCATCAAGCTGTTTACATATTCAGGGAAGGAAAAAAAGACTGACCTCCACATTATCCTAACTTGACATACATGTTTTATATAGAAAACAAAATATCTTAAAATATCCAATAATTTGGATTTAAGAATGTAGAGAAAGATTAAGATGAGATTATGATCCAGTTCTGATTTATACATTTTTAAGATTAAGGCAAGATAAGAGCCTATTAAGAATATGTCATGAGTAGCCCCCTGGTCTAAAATTATAACTATAGCTTTTATCTTCTTGAAGAACTTGAGACAGTAAAGATTTTTAAGATGTGGAGGAATGCATTCAAAAGCATCTGTGATAACTCTGACAATGGTGGTAACATTTTGATGTTTATTTCTTGTTTTGGAAGGTTTGGTTGCTCGCCAAAGGAAATAATGCGGGTGATGTCACAAACCAATTTTACTACAAGGATATGATAGTTTACGTTCAACATTGTGTAGAATATTGCATATCATTCTTGCCCTGACCTATGCAACCATGTTGTATAAAACTGTCACCATGATTCTTAACTTGTCCAACTCTATGATATTATTTGTTATTTGCTTGAAAAGTTTTCCAACTGTCGATTCGTTCATGAGAATTCAATTCTCTGAATGAATCGACATTATTAAGCCAAGATGCGTGTACGAAGGAAAATTTTGTATGGCTTAGTGGACTTTTTGCATTCTAATAACACCAACTAGAGGCCTCGCAGCATATATGTTCCCATACATGGATTTACTCAGAATTCGGAGTAGAAAATTTTATGTGAGTTTTGTGTGTGTGTGTGTGTGTGGTGTGTGTCTGTCCCCCCCTTATAACTTTTGATCCGCTCAATTTACAGAGCCCAAATTTTTAGAATATATAAACAGTTACAGGACTACAAAACTTTTATACTAAGAATTTTGAATTTTTGTTTTAATCAGGGGTTATCAACTATTGAAATTTCGGTTTATTTTTCCATATATCTCAGAAACCATAAAAGCTAGAACGCTGAAAATTGGTATTAACATAGAAAAATGCAAAATCTCAAATTAGTTAATTCAAAAAATTTCCAGGGTTTCTCAAACATTTTTTATTAAGAAAAATATTTTTTTTATGATAAATTTATGAGTTTAACTGCCTATATTTCCATTTTTTTTTTAAATATCGAAAAAAGCCGAAACACCCCGACTAGACAATTTAATTTTCTATAAAAAATATTACAATTTTTTTTTTTTTTTTTTTTTTTTTTTTTTTTTTTTTTTTTTTTTTTTTTTTTTTTTTTTTTTTTTTTTTTTTTTTATATAAAAATGAATATGTCCTTGTTAAACAAGTACATATACATCTTCCTACGTTCCCTAAACTAAGCATAAATGCTTGTCCTATAGGTGAACGAGATCGGTCGAGGCAGGATTCGAACTCGCGACCACTGGATTACTAACCCAGCGCGCTAACCGCTCTGCCATCCACCCATCCACTCTGCCAATTGTATTAGCACATCTCAAAATCTCAAATTTTTTTTAACAATTTTTATAAAAATTGAATTTAGTGACGACATTGCTTCATACAATTTGTATCGTAGTAGCCTACACACAATATATAAGAAGACTTAATTGTTTGATACTAATCTCCAAACATACATACATACCATCATGCTGTTTTCATATTCTGGGTAGGATCAAAGGACTGACCTCCATACTATCCTATATTGACATACATACCTAGGTACATGTGTTGTGTAGAAAACCAAATATCTTAAAATATTAAATAATTTGTATTCATGGGTTTATAGTTTGGTACTTATTCTTCAACTATACATACTATCGCTATCGACAGTTGGATCTCATGTGTTACATGCAACTAGTATTTACGAAATGTATTTTCAGATTGTACGATCATTTTCCACGGGTAAAAGAGAGGGAGGTTCCCTGATGTGTGCCTGTCTGTCTCCCAGGGGAGAGTTCATCTACTGCGCTGGTGAGGATCTGGTGCTGTACTGCTTCTCCACAAGCTCAGGGAAATTGGAAAGGACACTTAATGTGAGAATCAAATTGATTATTTTTTTTTACTGTCATGAATTAACCAACTAAAGCAGACATTAAGCAATTTTAATGTCATATTCATTCATAATCACTCCCTTGGATAAATAATGTCTACTTATTGTGTGATATCAAATAAATATTAATTTACTCTTACTTTTAAACAAATAATTATATTTGGCGATAATTTTAATCGAATAATTATTTTAGATGGGTCAATGGCAGAGCGGTTAGCGCATTGGGTTAGTAATCCAGTGGTCGCTAGTTCGAATCCTGCCTCAACCGATTTCGTTCACCTATAGCACAAGCATTTATGCTTATTTTAGGGAACGTAGGAAGATGTATATGTACTTGTTTAGCAAGGACATATTCATTTTTTTTTTTTTTTTAAAAAATCCATACACTTAAAATTGTGTTATATATTGTCTTCATTTACTATAATGAATTCCTCGTGATGATGCCGCCTTGACGTGGCGAGGAGGCTTGCGAGTTTCGAGGAAGGATTAGGCTATGCCGGAGAGGGTCACCCATACCGGAAAGGCTATTCCTGAGGAACCAGACTAAGAGCATCATCCCCCCTAATCCAGGGTGTAATGCGTACCGTGCCCATTGGAGGTTTGCAGCCAGGGGGTAATACAGGCTGTATTATAACGGAGCCTTTCAGACACCTGTCCGCATCTGAAAGTATAGATTAGGACTTGCCATGATGAGGGGCGCCGTCATGGTGGACGTTTATTTCCCCTCACACACAAAGGTCTGGAGGTTGCCTTGTCGACTGAAGGACCGTACGAACCAGAATGTACAAAAATATAAAGAACAAAACTTCACAATCGCCTAACCGAAAAGGGGGCAGACCCGACTGCAAAAGGGGGTCAACACCCACCATAACTGGTGGGAAAGACGCAGCAACCACTGCGGAAATAACAAAAACAAAAGCAACAAAAGCCGAATCCCAGGTAACCAATCCCGGAGCGGCCGCTGTTGCAACCAAGACGAGCCGTGTTAACCCCACAAATCGTGCGTATCGAAAGAGGCGGAGCGCACATAAGCTGGTGGGAAGACTCGGTGGGATTCCGGAAAACGATCTCACCGAAGCGCAAATAAATTCCTTAAAATGGGCCAAAGAGCTCTTAAGGAAAGAAGCAGAAGAGGGTAGACCAGCAAAGTCTTCCTCAGCCCCAGCGCGACCTTATGGCGAAAGCAAGAGGCAGCGTTCGGGGGAAGGGTCACAGCCCGAGGCTAAAAAGCCGAAGCACGACCGACCTGCTAGTCGTCGCCCATACAGTGAAATCGCAAAAGAGCTCATTGTATGGGCGGTGATTGATAGGAGTAAGCCGGACGGCTCCATTTCACCAGACAACTGGAAAATGGTTGACGCGGCCCTGAGAAAGGTCTATTTACAGACCATCAAAGAAAACCCTGGACCAACTCCGTACTGTAAAGACGCAGGCTGGTACCAGGGTGGTATAAAATTGATCGCCGGTAGGGACCAACGTTCAGCGGATCTCTACAAACTGGCGATATCGAAGGTAGGCGAGGTGTGGCCGGGCGCGAGGCTCGAGGCCATCTCGAAGGATTCTATCCCGAGCAGGCCAAGATCCCGCGTCTGGATTCCAGAGGAACCCGCCAAAGCAGAGGAAATACTAGAGCTAATCCAGGCTAGTAACCCAGAACTGCCCACTCATGACTGGAAAGTGGTCAAAGTGGGAGAGGTTCAGGGGAGCTCCAGGAGTGCCCTAGTAATTCTGAATGAGGAGGCCCTTGCGCCCCTAGAAAAGACTAAAGGCGAGATATGCTACGGTTTCGGAGTGATCACGCTGCGAGTCTATAAGAAAGACATGAAATCGGGCGGCGATAAAGCAGAGGAAAAATCCAGCCCTACTGTTCAGTCCACACCTACACCGGTTACGGAGGTGATGGACGTTACGGACATAAATGAGGACAGCACCACTTTCCTCGAGAAGGACTTTGCCAGCTTCGTCCAAGTCCAAGCCTCCACACCCGGTGCACTCAGGAGACTGAGTGCAGTGGATGAGGAGGATTCCGTATCCACTGATGGGTCGGAGGAGCGGAGGGCACTGCATGGGAGTGGTTCAGATTAATCTGCACCACTCCAGGGCGGCGTCAGCCGCGTTACTCCTCCGACTTACATCGAAAGGAGAGGACATAATTCTAGTCCAAGAGCCATGGGTGGTAAAAGACCAAGTGGCGGGACTAAAATCCAAAGACTACAAGATCTTTTACTTAAGGGGAACTGGTAAACCTAGATCTTGCATTCTCATTAAGAAAGAGCTCAACGCCTTCATGGTGACAGAGTTCTGCAATAAAGACATCATAGTGCTGGCAGTAGAACTTCAATCCCAAACCATATGGATGGTTTCTGCATACCTAGCACATGACCATGAAGAACCGCCCCCCCCGAGTATCCTTCAAGAAGCTATCGCAAAAGCAGGCAATGTGAAGATACCAGTGGTCATAGGTGCGGATGCCAATGCACACCACACGATCTGGGGCAGTACGGACACAAATGAAAGAGGTGAGTTACTTTTTGAATATATCATGTGTAATAACCTTGAAATTTGCAATGAAGGTGATTCTCCAACCTTTATCACCGCAATAAGGCGCGAAGTTCTGGACATAACGTGTGTCAATGAACAAGCTGCCCAATATGTAAGAGATTGGAAAGTCTCAGATGACCATTCCTTCTCTGACCACCAGTACATAGAATTCAGTCTGGACCTTCAGAAGCCGGACAAAATTAGGTACCGTAACAGAAAGAAGACGCAATGGGATAAGTATAACACTGCCCTCAGCGAACTTCTATTAGAAATACCGCCCAGACCTTCCACAATAGAAGAACTGGACGATACGATAGAAACCTTTACCAATGCTTGTAATCAGGCAACCAGGGTATCATGCCCGGTTCGCACGGTTAAAGGAAGACAGAGACCACCTTGGTGGACAAAAGAGATCATTACCCTGAGAAAGGAATGTCGGAGATTATTCAATCTAGCCAAGGTAACCAACAATTGGGAAAACTATAAGGCTAGTCAAAGAGTTTTCAAAAGCAAATTAAAAACAGCGAAAAAAGCCTCCTGGGAAACTTTCTGCACTATGATTGAAACAATCCCTGAGGGAAATAGGATTCGCAAAATCCTAGCAACGGATCCAGTAATGCCCGAGTACATAAAAAGGCAAGACGGCAGCTGGACCACAAGCAGCTCTGAGACATTAGAGCTATTAACTAAGACACACTTTCCTGGATGTAAGCAGGAGTTGCCAAGAGCAACAAACCAAACCAGGAAACAAAGAAGCGCCCAAAGACTTTTCAGTAAAGAAGCAATTTCTTGGGCTTTATTTGGGTTCGAACCTTACAAATCGCCAGGTCCGGATGGAATCATACCGGCGGAACTACAGGCGGCCTCAGAGATTGTCATACCTTGGTTGGAGACAGTCTTTGAGGCATGTATAGAACTCTGTTATACCCCCAAAATATGGAGGGAAGTAAAAGTGGTGTTCATACCCAAAGGAGGTAAAACATCTAACGCTACAACCAAGGATTTCAGACCAATAAGTCTATCCTCGTTTGTCATGAAAACGCTAGAGAGACTCATAGAGACACACATCAGGAGTAAAATTGAACCTTCAATGTGGTCAGAGTCCCAGCATGCATACAGTAAAGGGAAATCTGTTGAAACAGCCCTACATACTCTAGTACAGAAAATTGAGAAATCGATGAAGTACAAAGAATATACATTGGTAGCCTTTCTAGATATAGAAGGAGCCTTTAATAATATTAAATACGAAAAGATAGCTCAGTCCTTGGAGAAACTAGGGATAGAGACTTCGCTTACGGAGTTTATCGATCATATGTTGAGAAATAGGGTCATAAACTCGGAACTTGGAGGCTCAAAGATAAGAAGATACCCAGTGAAGGGTACACCCCAAGGGGGTGTTCTATCACCTCTTCTATGGAATTTAGCCTTAAACGAACTGTTGATGGAATTGGACAACATTGGCGTTACGGTAATCGCGTATGCGGACGACCTCGCCATAGCAGTGTCGGGGAAGATTCCCAACATACTCACATCTCTTTTACAGAGAGCATTAGGTAGGATAACTCGATGGTGTAACAGCAGTGGGTTGGGAGTCAACCCAAGGAAAACGGAGTTAGTCCTATTCACAAATAAACGGGTAATCCCGACCTTCACGTTGCCAACCCTGGAGGGAGTGACACTAGAGATCTCAGCCCAAGCTAAATATCTGGGACTAATTCTGGATAGGAAGCTGAACTGGAAGCCCAATATGCAGGAGAGAGTACGGAAAGCTACAAATGCGCTGTACACCTGCAAAAAGATCGTGGGAAAAAGCTGGGGAGTGCACCCGAAGATAACCCACTGGATGTACAAGGCGGTCATAAGGCCAATCATGATGTATGGGGTGGTGGTATGGTGGCATTCCTTGAAAAAAGGGGCACACCTTAAGGAGCTGGCAAAAGTTCAAAGACTAGCTGAAGTGACAATCACTGGCTGTCTAAGAACTACACCAACTAAAGCTCTTGACACCATCCTGCACCTGATTCCGCTTGACCTCCTTGGGAAACAAATGGCGGCAAACGCTGCCCTAAGAATGAATAATGTTAACCCTTGGAAGGGGACTCATATTGGGCACTCCATGATTCTTCAGGAGTACAAACAACCATCCGAAGGTATTGACCACACCATTCCCAAACCCTTCTTCGAGAATGGGTTCTCCACCCAAATCCCCTCGAGGGAGATGTGGAAGGAGAACGCAATTCACCATGGTGAGGCCCAGATGGTGATATACACAGATGGGTCGAAACTGGACGGAAGGGTGGGTGGAGGGGTATTTTCGGAGCAACCAAATATCAATATTTCATTCAGGTTGCCAGACCACTGCAGTGTTTTTCAGGCAGAGATCCTGGCGATTCAAGAAGCAATAGGATGGATACAAAGGGCCGCAATGCAAGGCAGCGAAGTCCGTATCCTCACAGACAGCCAAGCAGCGATCAAGGCTCTGCGAGGCGCATTAACGACCTCTAAAGTTGCCCTGAACTGCCGCATAGCATTAAACAAAGCAGCCAAGCGGTTTAACATACTTGTTATGTGGGTACCAGGTCACAATGATATAACAGGTAACTGTAAGGCAGATGAACTGGCCAGGGCAGGTACCCTGTTACCTTTAGAAACAATAAATCATCGACCCGGGGTTCCCATGGCAACATGTAAACTCCGGGTCGATGAGAAAACGATAACTCGTGCCAATCAAAGATGGTCTGAAGAAAGCACGTGTGCCATTGCCAAACAAACATGGCCAAAATATGATCTCAAGAGAACAAGGGAGATGCTCTCGTTCAGAAGGGACTCACTAGCCAGAGTCACATCGGTATTAACAGGGCACTGGCTCATAGGAAAACATGCCAGAAGGCTTGGTTTAGAGGCATTTGATTATTGCAGAGAATGCCAAGATGAAGAGGAAGAAGAGACGGTAGTCCACTTCCTCTGTCAATGCCCTGCTCTCTCCAGAAATAGGAGGAAATTCTTGGGAAGTTTCTTCTACGATGACCTGATGGACATAGCGTCTGCTGACATTAGCGACGTTCTGACATTTATTAACCACTCAGGCTGGTTCAATGTGGTTTAGTGAAGGGGAAGGACAACCCCACTGTGGTATCACAAAGGGCCAACCGGCCTAAGTGTGTTCTCCTTGGAGAGCTGCCACTCAAAAAAAAAAAAAAAAAAATAATGAATAAAAATATTTGCAAAACAAAAATCTCTGTCAGTCTTTGCAGCCGAGATATTTGACTCTTGAACCAAAGGATCTAGTTTCAATTTAATATTTTTTTTAATTGCATTATACGCAAACTTTGGATTTTTTCCGTCGGGAGTCAAATGATATTATTTGATATTATGAAGCGTAATATCATTTGACTCATCGTTTCATATCATTTGATTGCAAGCGCATTAAGTGATCACGTAAACCAGCCAGCTGTAGGTGCCTTGAGTTCCTGGTTCTTCTATAATATCCCAACTTCGTCTCTATTGAGATGTTATTGTCAATAAAAAAGCTCTAGTTTCAATTCCCAGTTATCAGTTTAGATTTATGAGATGATCATTATCTTGAGTCGCCAAAATGTGGCAGCTTGTTATTGGGTGCTTGTTAAATCAATATTTTGACTTAGTAGGTACCTTTTAGTTACCCATAAAGTAATTATAATTGATAATTTTATTTGGAAGAGCTAATGAATTTATTATGTGATCTATATTATTTTTACTCTTTCAGGTTCATGAAAAATCAGTTATTGGTCTGAATCATCATCCTCATCAGAATCTTTTGGCGACTTACAGTGAAGATGGTTTATTAAAATTATGGAAACCTTAAGTATTTTTTTAGGCTTTTATTTAACTCTTCAAAGTGTTTTTGGTAATGTATTAATTTCAATACGTAATAATACTGAATATTATAATCCGATTTATTCAATTGCTTTTCTTGTTCAGGTTCTCTGCGTTGTCAAAAGATATTTGAAAACAATATTACCAACACAGGTAAATTTTACTTTACATTAGTTACTTTTTGAATCTTGAAAATGTATTAATAGCTACAATATAAAGAAAAAACTGTCCAATATCACTAAAATTTAATTTGATTATTTACGAGTTTTGTACAACACTTGACATTACAATATAATATATTTATTTTTAAATTGTATTACATATTATGGAAAAGAGATGATTAAATTTCAAAATAGGTTTGTCTGTACCATAGAACTACACTAGTTTTTTTAGCAAACTTCATTTTTGAAATTTGATTTTATTCTTGTGATAAAGAAGTGTATATTTTAATAACTTACATTAAATTTCTCGGGTCTTCTCTTTTCCGCAAGATTAAAACATAATTATGATTGCTGATGTGTTACATGAAACACATATGTAAATCTTAATCGGTGATGGTATGTGATCTCTAAAATTTGATTTAAAGTATTTGAAGATTGAGCTAATAAATTCTGTGATATTTTCCTTTTTGTTGATTAAATAATGAATATGCACAATTTGTTCATAATTTTATCAACAAAAATACATTGTTTTTCATTATATGAAGCTGCGTATAAATTAAAAATACCTTCTTTCGACACAGATGTATCAATAATGAAATAGCACATGAAGTAAAATTTCAAACTAACCTTTCTATGCGGTAAGAATTATGAAATCATAAAATACGTTAATACCATCTTGGATTTAGCAACATTTTCATTTTTAGAATCAACATTGATTTATACATTTTTATTTTTTGTGTATGTTTTTTACCTTTCAAGTGAAGCAATTGACAAGTTAAATGAACGTTGAACACACATTTTAAATAAAAATAATTGACGTATAATATTAGTGTTTTTCTTTATCACCCAAATAGTAATGTTATAGAAAATGATGCATCTGATAGTAAAGTGAAGAAGCACTTTTGACTTTCCATCAATTTTCTTCTAAAATACATTCTTCAAAGGTCGAAAAAAGAATAGATCCATAGAACACACTAACTATAGAACGCAAGCCACCGTATATTGAAATTGTACCAACTTCTGAACCAACTTGAAGTTGGCAACATAACAATACTGCTTACTGCCATCTGTTAAACCGTACAAAAGCTCATTAAGAGGCGGGGCATAGGCGGGGCTAGGCCTATAGGGGGGGGGGGCTAAATTCGACTTAATTTATTTATTTGAATATTGCCTCTGCATTTATTTCTTATAATGGTTGAAATTGTATAATATGCTTATATTATTCAACCATTATGAGAAACACTGCAAGAAGGAAGTAAAATTCACATACAAAAATTCTTAGGTTAACAAGAAAAGACAATTGTAACGAACAATGGTGTTTATTATAACGAATTACTCGACATTTATAAAATAATATAATATGAAATATAAATGCCAAATCATACCACAATATCATATTGTCTTATTTAAATGAAATTTGCTAAAATCTTTGCTGAGAAGATGAATATTTCCACGCGCGGAAATCCACTTTATCAATCTACAACGATCTCGTATTGACGGAAAACAAAATTGCCGTTGTATTGATTTGATTGATTCCTTCGAACCACATGAAGTGACACAACATCGACGTGGCATTTTAAAATATTCAAGTTGTTTACAAAGCTTTTAAATATGAAATGCGAAATAAGAAATAATAGTTTTGGACCGCGTTTCACGGAAAACACAATGACAGATGACAGAACACATCACCAACACGTGAAGAATATATTATTGCCAGAATAAAACAAATTTCCAACATCATTTTCAGTTATTTCAGTAAATCAATTCATCTCAATATTTTTAGCAAACGCGACATATGCTAAAAATAAGAAATAACAATTATATAATAAATTAAGTAGTTAAAATGTATTCGCTCATGAAAAATTTAAAATATACTTGAAAGATCGATGTTTTTTTTTTTACTTATGGCAAAATTTTCTGATTTCTAAACAGAGACATCTTTTAAACCGTACAAAAGCTTTCTGATATTATAATACACACATACATACACACACATACCATCACGTCCATCACCACAGAATTGGACCGATTTCAATGTATGGTGGCTGGTAGGCCCTGAATAGATCTAAATATCACATTCAAAATAATTGGCTAATTATGAACACATCTGCAGGGCAAGTCATGTTCCATGATAACCCATATCGTGGTGGTAAACAACCCATGTTATAAACCTGTGTAGCAAGAGTATTATATTCTATAAATATATTTTTAAAAATCGAATATCTAAATGAAGGGTTTTCATTCAGCCATTTGACCAGACTTGCCCTCCTGATAATAATACTTATCAAAATAATTTAACATACATACCATCACGCCATGTCCATCACGGGGTAGGCAGAGAGAACTGAACGCCACATTTTTCTGTCTTGACACACGGTCATCGCCTCGTCAACATTCATACATCTTATGCACATTCGTCTGTTGTTCACGCTTCTTACATCTCCATCTTTCAGAAAATCGTTAACATGGACGTGCCATCCTTTTCTTGGGCGCCCCCGACCTCTTATCCCATTCCTGTCAGCTTTGTATATTTTCTTCGTCAGGCGTTCTTCATTCATTCTCCCCAAGTGGCCAAACCATCTCAATGTGTTTAACTTTCATTCTGTTAATTACATCTTTCTTCATCTTACATTCTTTCCTTGTATCTTCATTTCGAACTCTGTCATACATCGTTCTGTTAAAAATAATTTAATAGGTAATAAATAAAATACAATACTTAAAGAAATAATATATTTTTATATTTCCATTTCCAATAAAAATTTTAACCTACGTATGTACAAAATAAATTTATATTAAATAATATTTTAGTATTATTTTGGTGGAATTTCATAGTAAGGAAATTGCGTTTATGCAGTGTAATTATGTGATATCAACTGAAACTATAGTCACATAATAAACTGAATAAGACAATGATTTACTGTGCATATTAATACAAAAAATGGAGAAATGAAATATATAAATTATGAATTTTGTATGAAAATAATGTAACAGAACCACATAGACATTAACTTTATTTTTTTTTCTATTTATTTACAATTCATTAACATATAGAATCAAATACATATAAAAAATGCACAATTAAAAAGAACTTTACTTGTGTGTAAAGGAGATAATTAATACAAAAAAAAACCTACAGAATTACTGTTATACAAAATGAAGTGATTTTTATTGTAATTAATTAATATTTCTTCTTCTTGTGTAATGATTTGTAATAGAATGATGTATGACAGGGTAAGAAATGAGGAGACACAAGGAAAGAATGTTAGGTGAGGAAATATGTAGTTTATAGAATGAAAGTTAAACACATTGAGATGGTTTGGCCACTTAGGAAGAATGAATGAACGTCTGAGGTTGAGGGCACCCAAGAAAAGTAAGAAGAGTGAACAACGGACAAACATGTATGTTGACAAAGCGATGAATGTGTGACAAGATAGAAAAGTGTGGCATTCGTTTATCTCTGCCTACTCTGTAAGGGACATGGTGTGTATGTATGTTAATTTTTTTAAAATGAAGTTGTTACCATTCTAAAATTTGTCTCAAGTTGATTGAACCCCACAACCCTATTAGTAATGATTTCTTATTTCATTGACAATTGATAAAATAAAATTGAGATTATACAAAAATATGTACAGAAATCCAATATTTTTGCACCAAATGATCAAATACATTGTGCAGTGACTAATTGCAATATTTCACATAGAAAAAATTCCACCTTTTCTTATTAATAATATTAATCAATAGTTTGTTATCGATTAATATTATTAATAAGGTGGAAAGTTTGTTTGTTAAGGGTACTGCATATTATTATAAATGGGTGACTTATATTATTATTTTGTGTATATGTAAATGTAATAAAACATTACATGGTTTTAATTCATAAAAAAATCAATTTTAATTATATATAGTTTGTCTCTAAGAAATTACCATATGGCAATAAACTCGCCACTTGTGCAGGGTGCAAGGAAGTGTTTATTATTATTATATCTGTCGTCAAAAAGTTAAAATAAATCACTTCAGGATATCAAACGAATAAATTTGATTATTATCTTTTATTGGCTTGAAAAAAAAATCATGATAAACAATCTCTTTTCGTGCATACTGAAAAACTAAATACATGCAAGGGGTGTAGTATATGAATAATATTACTGTTATAGTTGTCAATAAACATCTTGAAAAATCACATGGGCTGTGCAGAACACATTTTTTTTGGTTGGTAGATGTAAGATATGTGATACCTATACATACACATTGTTAAATATAATATTTTGGTTGGTAGATGTAAGATATGTGATACCTATACATACACATTGTTAAATTATAATATTTAGAAGAAATTGGTAAACTTATTTACACCATATTATTTTGAAACCGTTTGGAGTCCGTTGCATTACAATAAGCTATTTTGAAATTACACAGCAATTCTATGGACACAATGTGAATATACTGCGTGTTCATGATTTGGAAATGAATTGAATAATACAACTAAATGATGAAGATTAAACAGCCCTCATCACATTCTAATGGGCCCCATTCACGGGCGTGCCATCGTTCCAAATGGTTAGCTGTCACTCCAAAATGCCCTCGTAAATGTCAAATACCCATGCAGTCCAATTGACCTGGCATGGAAAATGGTATTCCAAACAATTGAAACTATCGCGATAAGACGTTTTGACTCGCTCGTGAATGCAAAAACACAAGCGCCATTTTGTCTCAGTTCACTTTGAGTTGTTGAAGATGCACAACCATAAACACTAACAGAGAGTTTGTAATAAAATTTATTTCAATTTTGAAAGAATTACCTTGTTTGTGGCAAGTAACAAATAAAGATTATTAGCCGAATCGCTGAGTTTTATAAAACAAAAATCCGCAATACTGTAGATACTATTAAAAAAATACTTAATGGGATCTATATTTTATTTTAATATGCCAAGTTGTTTACCACTTACATAAGTATATTGTTAAAGTGAAATATTTTGAAGCTTGTAGTTTGGGTAGCTAATACTTTTTTGTAAATATACTCGGTTCACTATAGTACCTTTACATTTGCTCTGCCGCCATTGGTGTTTTTCCCACTTTTGTTGTACAGGTGCATGGAGCTCAAGATACCTAATCAACTAATGATTTTTGGGTTAAATTAATAAATTAAAAATAAATTATGATTGTCAAATCACTTATCTTATTTTTGAGATAGAATTTTCTTGTTAACATAATACATAAAACTCTCGTCAGAATCAAGAGTCACTTCTTGAAAATAGTAAAAATAAATTATTGATGCGAAAGCGCATACCATTTGTGTCGCTGCGTAGTGTATTCTTATTTTGAAGGCGCGCCTGTGAGAATTTTACAACACTCCAAATTGAGCCGATCCATATGGAGCAACATGGAATGGCACGCGCATGAATGTGAGCCTTAAATCTGAATACAGACAAGATAGAAAACCATCTACCGTAACTATAAAGGCACTTATTTTGAAGAAATGTCGCTACCATCCTCGTTTACCTTTGTTTGTGTCAATCAACTTGACACCGATGAAGAAGACAGAGACAATTCAGGAAATATCGAATGAGAAAACTTCACATCGTCAAAGTAACTATGTGATAATGCATTTCTTGCAGATATTCTTTTGCTTGGGTCGTATGTCATTAGTTTCTGAAAAACAAACATGACATATTTATTCATTTTCTTAAAAATAAAGTATAAATATATAGAGCAGAAAAATTGCTTGGCTAAATAAACATACATCTACAGTTTGAAAAGCTTTTCGTTTAATGTATATACACATAAATTCAAAAAAATATTTATTTTAAGGTTTTCATCAATATATATAATTTTTTTTTAAGAATGAATATATCCTTGTAAAAAGTACCTACATAATATACATCTTACATAAATGCTTGTAGGTGAATGAAATTGGTTGTGGAAGATTCAAACTAGCGACCACTGGATTGTATTACTATCTGGCTCTGCCACCACCCATCTTTTTTTTATTTTTTTGCCCATTTGATTTTACTTTTTCTCTAACTTCCTAAGAAAACATGAGATATTAGAAAAGGGTTACTTCAGGGGTAGTCCCATATAAATTTAGTCAAGATATAATGATGGGATTCATGAGAATATCATCACTCTTCAATTTGCAAAGGTATAATATATCACAGGGGAATAATTCTTTACCTTGTCAACAATTTTTTTTTCATATTTGTTGGTATGCTGATCTTGCAAATTTAATTACTAACTATGAAATCATCCTTTAAGAATAATATACTCAAATACTGTTTAGGTTATATACCGAAAAAAGATCTGCTGCCTTGTCTCCCATCTGAGGCACAACCTGATGCAAGGGCACAGCCCTCCATCTCGGGAACATGGCTTTATACTCTGGCAACTGAGATATTCCCGGCCAACTGTCTTCCGAGGGTGTTCCCATGGTGCGGAAGATGCGAAATAGTTGATCTATTTCGCTGTCTCCAGGGAAAAGTGTGCGTTTTGTCAACTGTGAAAATAAAAATGATATAATTGAGCAATTGTGAGTAAGCAGATATATAAACTGAAAGAAATCTAAGTTTATTTATTTTTTATATTGTAGAGAGAACCGAGCGCCATACTCCTCTATTTTTGCACACATTCCTAGCTTCCTTTACATCTACGCATCGTCTCATACATGCTCGTCGATTTTTCAAGCTTCTTATATTTCCTTCTTTCAAAATATCATTCACATGGTCATGCCATGCCTTTCTGGGGCGGCCCCTACTATTCACTACATCTCTTACACCCTTGTATACTTTTTTGATCAGTCGTATATTGTATTGTAGTTATATCATTGTTCCTTTGTTATGTATTGAAAAGAAAAAAAAAATCAACTCTTCTGCACAATTTTGCTATCTCTAAGCCAACTAACAGGAACATTGTCAAATTTTGATTTAACATCCTATAACAATTTACTCAATTTGTAGACTTATGGTGTTAACCAGCCTAACAAATCTCAAAAAAAAAACTGAAAAACTATGTCTTCACTGAGAATTGAACCTGGGACCTTTGGTTCAAGAGTCAAATTAAAATCTGATTTTTATTTCCTGTCATTAACCATTTTTCGTTGTACTATGAAAAATATTCTTATTACTTCATTTTTTCATAATATTATTTAACACACATTCACATATTTTTAATTTTACTATAGTCTGCATAGTACACAATTAGGTACCTAGTTTGTCTTTTTGTTGGGTGGGAAAAAAAATTAATTGACAATAAACTTGTCAGTTCAAAATTTTATGGAAAAATAATACTTTCTAAAGACTAGTATCAAAAAATCAATTCTACAACAATTTAAAATGTTTATATCTTATATTGAAAAAAAAATACTAACCATTTCAGCAAAAATGCAAGCCAAACTCCAGACATCTATGGCAGTGGAGTAAAACTTGGATCCCAGAAGTATTTCAGGTGCTCTGTACCATAATGTAACAACTTCGTGTGTATAAATTCTAACCGGGATTCCGAAAGCTCTCGCCAGCCCGAAGTCAGCCAACTTGATGTGCCCCTGAGCATCCACTAACAGGTTCTGTGGTTTCAAGTCTCTGTGCAAGATTCTATGGGAATGGCAGAATGCTATACCATTTAATAACTGGTACAGATAACTCTGAAATAGAAAGAAAATAAATATAAAAACAATGATTTTTTTTTAATCACCAGGGCAAAGTTGAAACATAGAAAAACATTTTTGCAGGAATAAAATCTTAATATTTAAAAAAAATATATATTAACTAATATTTTTTGCTAGCACAGATTCCCAACACATAAAAGCCTCATTAGGTATTTCCTCCTTCCAAAAATATCACTCAATTGGTCGTGCATGCTTTTTCTTGAGTGAACAACATTCATTATTATTTTTTCTAGTCTTATGACCACATGTATTATTCTATTACACACATTTTTACTTATTCTTCTTTGAGATTTCACAGTAAAGTCGCAATGCAGCTACATTATGAATGTAAATTATGATGAAATAAATTAAACTTATTAAAAATTGATAAAATGAAACTTGTATTTGATTACTCACCTTAACTAGTTCAGGATCCAGGGGGCTTTTTCGACAATCCATAAATTTCTTCAAGTCCATGTGTAAAAATTCGAAAACCAAATAAAGCTTTTTGTCCGCGTACACTACGTCCAAGAGCTGCACCACAGCCGGGTGGGTCAATTCTTTTAGCAAAGATATTTCCCTTATGGCTGTCGAGGGCACTCCTTCAGGCTCGCTAAAACACAAATTAGACCAAAATTAATATATAGATCAGCACACATTCCCATCGGGGTGAGGTCTTCATCAACTTCGAAAAACACAACACGCACATGTTCAATACACCTGAAATTAATTTTAATACATCAACGATTTATGTGCTCTCCAAAAAAGGTCCACTTTATATCACAAACACGTATAAACCAAGAATAAAGTAATATTTGCCTACTCGGCAACTGTCAACATTTTCGCGCCAAAACTTACTTCTCTAATTTAATTTTCTTCAGCGCTATTTCCTTCCCAGTTTCTCTATCCTTTGCTCTGTAAACGACACCGTACGTCCCTTCCCCGATCTTTTCTATTGGAGAAAACTTTTCCATTTTCCATTGGCACCAAACTATCAAATCGCATAAACGAACCCTCGGAAAATCTACGATAGCCGTTGCATTGGCAACGAACGATTCACATTCACAACTTTTGGGAACTGGTTCAGGAAACAGATGATTTCAAACTTTATTTTGGTAGCATTTACGGAACTGCATAAAATGTTGCCATTTTTTAAATTTATTCATATTTTTAAGGAAAATTGAAAACTGTACATAATTATTAAATTTATTTTGTTTTATCGTTCGATTATTTTACAATAAATCACACAAGGTAAGGAAAAAAAACACAAACAATCAAAATATAAACATTTTTTTTTAAACATGATACATAAAAAAATATGAGTTATTAAGATGTTTACTTGTGACACATCACTTACGTACAACAAAATATTGTATGCAAACGCCACGCATCATCCCAAGTAACGACTGCATACAACATCCTATTTGATCCTATTCATAAGGATACTGATATTCTTCTACGTATTGGGGCGGAATCCAGCGTTTCCAACTGGTACACACTCCAAGTAGGTACAGCACTTCAAAAAACGTTACTGATTTTATGTTCTCTTCACACGACCAGATTAACACGACGACCGCGCATTAGCAACAAAATATAGTACAGACCAACTGTAAGGTTCATCGGATGCGAATCGACATACCTAATGATACGGATAAACTGCTCATGATTTTAGCAGTAAACATTAATTATTTTCTCACGGTAAAAGGCCCACCCGTGTACTTTTTTCATTCTCCAATAACAACATATTCCTTAAATAACATTATATATATATTAGGATTCAGGATATTTATATTTTGAACATTGTCACACTGAGTGTTTTGCTGTCAAGTCAAGATTATTTTGTGGTTATGTGAAATAAGGTATTTGTTATTTAATATATCGATATATTTAACTGGAACGCTTTATTTCTGTTATTTTATACGTATTATGGCATTGGCATTAGCTCGAAAGTGCTGTATTAAAAGTAAAATCCTTCAATTTAGATCAATAATGTCTTCAAGTTCTCATATGCAAAAGGTTATGGAAGATTTACAAAAGAACCCTTATTTCGATAAATACGCTAAAAAAATAGCGACGTTGCAAAAGACTTCGCCCGAAGAATTCATGGAAAAAATTGAAAAGAAATACAAGGAATCCGATGACCTCAAAGCAAAATCTGAATCTTGTACAAGGTATGTATTTGACTAGATTTTATGTCCCGGAATAAGCAAATATATCTCAAACCATTTTTTCTCTACTTTGTAATTTCCAAATATATTTTGAACTACATATTTTCAAAATAAAAAAGTACTTCCAAAAAAGTTCATCCAAGTGTATCAATAAGCGTTGATTACAACTTAAAATACTGCCAATTGTAATCCATATTTTACCTGTTACATTATTCGGTTGTTTGGATCATTGACAAATTATTGCGCCACAATTAAATGTATTATAATTTTCACCAAACATCTTGAACGAGCTTCCGGTTGCACTGCACTGAGCACAAATTTTTGTTTTTTTTTTGCTTCATTGGTTTACATGCAAATCGTAATTGTGGTATACTGTGGTATATATATATTAATAAGGAATACTTTTGTTGTTAATTTTTATACCACTTTAATTATAATTATTTATCTGATACAAATAATATATATCAAATTATAAAAATACACTTAATAATAATAATTAACAATACAGACGGTGTTTTTATATCAATCGTTTTTCACGGAATGATGCGACCCACGCCATTCGAATGAATCTTTTGTTTTTCCGGATACCACCGACAATTGCCGACGGTCTCCGAGGATATCACAAAATGTGAATTGGTATGGCGAAACCAAATACCACAGTAATCATCCTCCTTCTCGGCTAAATGTTCAAGATGTTTGGCTACAAATTTACTTAAAATATTTTTTTCATACCCTTACCTAATTGAATAAATTACTCACTAGATATACAAGGCGGTCAGAGTTTTGGCACCTTCAGTAAATCACTTTGTTTTTTTAGAGTCAACAATCAACCAAGAGTACCTTTGGAATTATCTCGTATCAGTAAACACCAATATATAAAATAGTATATATTTTTTGATAATATTTATTCTTTAATACAACCATCCCAATACCAATTACAGTACAATCTCACAAATCCAGCACTAATGAAGGCACAAGAGTGCAAGATTAGGGGAAAATTCAGATTACTTATATGTAAATATTAGGACATATGGTTTTATTAATAAAAATATGAATCAATGTATTAAATAATCCTTAGTGCCGGATTGCTGGATGTGCCAGTTTAGTGAAGTGCCAAATTAGGGAGATTGTACTTAAATATATAATATATATTTTTAGGCGTTATTCATCTGTTTTGAACCCCAAAGAAAAATTAAAAGATGACGTTTCACCGACCAGCAAACGTTTGGAAGACATTTTCAAAGTAGAGTTGGTCAAAGATAAGAATGTGGAGGAGATAAAAGATATCTGGTTGAAGTATCACATACAAAAGGACGTTATTGCTGCCACAATACCAATTGACATCTATAATAAAATGTTAGAAAGAGTTAAACAGTATCCTACTTTCTTGTTTCCCCTGCCAAGATCGCAGGGCTACGAGTTTGTTGTTAGCCAAGCAATTGGGAATGAAGTTCATTTTACAACTCTATTATGTTATCAGGTATTACAATATTTTATTTTTCTAATGACAGTCTATTTTTATACCAATAAACTTTTTCAATGCTTTTACTTAAAATTTCACCATATAATGTTACATAATATAAAATATAAAACTCACGGTTCTGTTTTAACCCTTTGAAAGCGCTAAGCTTAAAATAAAATATGATCTGAAAAATGCAAATTTTCAATAAAAAATAAAGTACTTATTCTATAAAATTCCTTTTATTTTTTTTTAATCAATATCTTGATTTAATACACCAAAAAATAGTTGTCACGTTATATTTTGGGGAGTGGGGGGCTCAAAAAATTTAATTTAATTTTTTTTTTTTTTCGCATCTATAGTCGATTTACGTGTTGAAAGGGGAAAAAATTCAGGCGATTAGTCGATTTACGCATTCAAAGGGTTAATTATTCAATAAATGTCTCACTGATTGATTTTTATTTGTATTTTTTTATAGGTACACAAAGAAAATTCCCCCGAATGTCTTACGGTTGTCCATTATAAAGAATTAGCTGAAGAAAAGGGTATTGTCTTAATGAGAGGGGAATTTGATAAAGTAAGTACATAGTCATTTCACTTTCTGTTTTCATCCTATTTCATAAAATTATTTTAAAACATACATCTTGAGTTTATCTTATATAATTCCCAAACTGGCTTCTGTAAAGTATTGTTTACGAGTACCTACACAAAAATCATTCTCACTTTAATTCAATTCCATATTTATGGTAATAGCCTGCCACACTAAAGACACAAATTAAAGTAAAAAAAAAATATTTCAATGTTTGAAAGATTCACTTCTTGATAGATCACCATAGTTAATTTATTATTAAAAATAAATTATTAATGGTCATAATTCATTATTAAAAATAAATTATTAATGGTCATACTTTCCCACCTTCGACCTTTACTTTTTGTTCCTCTTCTATTGACTCTGTTTACAATTTTGTGTTGGTATCAGCAGTTCTATCGGTATGCAGAGAGCATTGCTGACCTTGATACAATATCCGTCATTATTGATTTTAAAATATTGATCTGTATTACACTATTTTTTTCTAGAATGTGTTGGATGGAAAAGAAGCACAATGCATCGCAAATCAATTCCAAATGTACTATGGTCAAGATCACACCAAAAAACTAGAATTATTGGATAAATTTACAAATAAACCTGATACATTTAAACACATGGATATTATTAGTGAACTGGAAAATCTTAGTTTGCAATAGAACATGTATATCAATCTATATTATAAATAATGTTATCTTACTGTTAGTTGTTAATGCATTGAAAAATATGTGATTCTTAGTTGTGGAAAGCAATATTTTATAACATAATGATTGTAATGTTGGTAATGACTTGGTAACAATAAGTCCAAATTTCTCCCATATAAAAAACAAATTATAATTTTTTACTTATTTAAATAAAAACTCTCAGTTTTTATTCTACTAATTTTATTTGACTATCAACGCATTTCTATAATTTAATTTACAGTATGTCACCATCTTAATCAAATCACTATCCCCATCTACACTTGCATCTAGACCAGACATAAATCTCAAGACATTCAATTTCTATACAACATTCTAAATAATCATATTGACTGTCCATAATTTTTATATCATACATTGTTAGCTTCAATTTGAAAAATAAATAAAATAAAAATTAAAAAATAAGTAGAGACCTGAATTATAACATTATTTTTTTGTGGCCATAGGTCTCTAATAATAATTTGAAACAAACTGAAATTAGAGAAAACAAATTAATATAGCCCAGTGTTACAGTGGGCCGTCAATTTGTTTAGAAAGGAAATCTAAGCTTAAAGTTCTGAGGACATGACGTTTTGTAAGTGTATTTTGATTACAGAATGGAATGTTACTTTTTAAATCCTCAGTATTGAATATGTTTTGCATTTTTACTGTTTTATCTCATTAATATTTTCTGCTATACATCTGTCAAAAAACCTTTAATAACTACTTTTTCTTAAATATGACTCCAGTAATCTGATAACTGCCCGAGAGGCTTTAGAAAATTTCAAATACTATGCATTGAATTGTTAGTGTTTAAAAAATCTATATTGCTAGCTGTTACCAAGTTGGACTGTAAATGTGTGTAAAAAAATACAGTATTGTACGTAGTTCATTTATTTGTTTTATTTATACATTTGTTACAGTAAATTATTAGTACATAAAGAATGGGAACATTGGGTTGAAACTGGAAGGTGTTTCTGCATGTGATCTTATGTATGCAGATGACAAAGTATTAATGGCCGAAAGTGTGGAGGACTTGGAATATTTGGTTAAAATAGTATTCGATGGATGCATGCAAAATGGACTGAGAATGAATGCAACTAAATCTAAAGTGATGGTATTTGAGAAGAGCGAAAGATGAACAAAGTGCAAGATACGAGTGGAGAATGTACAATTAGAACAAGTGGATGAGTATTTATACTTAGGAAGCATGTTTCAGCGTGATGGGAGACTGGAAAAGGATATTGAAAGGAGAGTAACGGCAGGGAATAGAGTGTATGATGCATTAAGATCTGTAATGGCTGACCCAATTATTTCGAGGCAAGCAAAGCTCGCGCTACACAATGGTATTGTTGTACTGACTTGTACTGACTAATGTATGCAAGTGAGACTGGACATGGCAGAAGGCGCATGAAAGTAAAATTAACGCGGTTGAAATTAAGTCACTAAGACGAATGTGTAGTAAAACAGTGTACGATAGAATACGAAATGAGGATATTAGACGAATGTATAATTGAAAGAGATATCGTAAGTAAGATGAAAATAAATAACCTAAGGTGGTTTGGCCACATTACTATTATTATTATTATTAGTGGGTGTTCTTATGCACTGCGACCCTTAGGATCTTTTGCGCTCCCCCCTACTTGCTTACCGGGTTTCCTGTTACAGCATCCCCTCGAGTCCTAGCCCTCTTAGGAAGTTTAGGACTCGCAGGGGATTCAATGAGCGTATGGATCCAATGTCCATTTGGGGCCTGCCCAAGGTCCTCATTCTAACTTGTGTCACTGCAACACACTGCATGAGGAGGTGGTGTGGCGTTTCCGCCCCCTCCCTACAGAATCTGCATGTTCCGTCTTCTTCTAGTCCTATTTTCCGCAGATGTTCCCCAAGTCTACAATGGCCTGTGAGGAACCCTGTCAGACTTTTTAGGGCTTTCCTGCCGAGGCTCAAACATGTTCTGGACCTTTTTCGGTCATAATTACCGAGCAGGTCCTTAGCCTGCCTGAGCCCCGGGAGTTCAATCCAGTAGCTAGATCTCACTTTCTCCGTAATTCTCTTTACTTCTGCCTGAAAATATGAATTTCCTAGGCCGCAGAATGGCTCTGGACCTATCAGATGCTCTCTCGCACCCTTCCTGGCGAGTCTATCAGCTCGCTCATTTCCTTCGACGCCCATATGCCCTGGTACCCAGAGCAGGGAGACTTTATTATTCTTGCCTAGTTCATTAAGTTTTGTTAAGCATTCCCAAACCATTTTTGAGTCAATGTTTGGGGAATTCAATGCCATGATGGCTGCTTGACTGTCAGATAGAATAGCAATATCCTGCCTATTGTATCTTCTGTCGAGGTTGAACTGAGCACATCTCTCAATTGCGTGAACTTCCGCTTGAAAGACACTAGGGAGTTTGCCCATTGCTTCAGAATATTCTGTCCTTGGTCCATATACTCCTGCTCCAGTTCCCTCTTCTGTTTTGGATCCATCGGTATAACATTTAATAGTATTTTCCCTGAGTGATTGGATGGTGTGGTTGTTCCAGGTTTGGCCACATAGAAATAATGAGTGATGACCGTCTGACAAAACAAAAGATATAAAGCTGATAAAAGAGGAACGAAAAGTAGATATCGGCCAAGGAAAATTTGGCACGATCACATAAATGGAATTTTGAAATATGGAGACGTTAAAAGTAAGAATAACAGAAGAGTGTGTATAAGAGGATGCATGTATGTGAACAAAGCGAGAAATGTATGTCAAGAGAGGAGTCTGGTGTTCGGTTCTTTCTGCCTACCCCAAATAGGGAAAGGAAGTGATGGTATGGATTAATATATTTGGATTAAATATTACAAGCGCAAATATACACATTGGATTAGAAAGCTCCCAAAAATACTATATTTACATATTCTTTTTTGAATGCAAGGCATTAGGATTAATCATATAGGTAGTGTTGCATCAATAATGATTGCCTTTTCATCAATTACCTAAAGGTTTCTACTATGCTAAGGAGGTAAAATTTAGTTAGACCTTGCAGGTGTCGCATATTAAGATGACCTAACAATATTTTATCACAGCAGGCAATATTTTAAAACAATTTATTGGATAATTCAGTACATACATTCATTATAAATTCTCATATAGATTTAGGTATGTACCTACTAATGTAGCTCATATAAGGGCTTAAAAAAATATGTTATCATTTTGTCAAAAGAACATTACTTATTAAGTTTAATTTGTCGATCAACAATTCTTGATAGAGCTCCATTATATGTAGATATATTACAAATGTACGGACCCCCAAAATTCTGAATTGGAGACCCTATCATAATAGAAGAGGTGTAGGGAGACCACAGAGGAGATGGACTGACGACATTGTCGAACTGGTGGGACATGGGTAGAAGCAGAGCGCCCAGGATAGAGAGAAGTGGAAAACTCAGGAATGGGCCTTTATGTATAGAGTGGAGTGAAAGGGGCTCAAGAAGAAGAAGAGTCAATAATCTAATAAATTTCAATAGAACTAATACCAAGTATTTTTTTAACCTTTGTAAGATATCTACAAACATTACTTTTACTATTGTTCAAGGACTTTTATTTACTTCTGTTTTAAATGTCATGTCCTGTATAAATAGGATTTGTATATATATATCAGATATCAATACTATTCATAAGTACATAATCACCAATACATAAGTATATCTACATTTAAAATAGAAGTACTTTCAAAGATTTATTTCAATGCAGTCAAATACTTTATATACTATCCTGGGATAGTTGATTGAAGCATATAGAGGTAAGATTCTTTTTTTTTCTATTTACAATATATTTAAAAGTTTCCTCTGTGGCTTCTGTGCGGGAGTCCTGGGTTCGATTCCCAGCACAGGAAAAATTTATTTAAATTCATTTCTGTCGCAAATATTGCTTCTCTGTGCTGAATACATTGGTTAGTTGGAAGAAATTACTATTTGGCAATAAACTCGCCACTTGCGCAGGGTGCAAGAAAGTGTTTTCGAAGAGACTGAGGTAAGGATCTCAAATCAATAACCAATTTATGTATTAATTTTTATTTCAATATATTGTTTTTATTTATCAATATTCATTCTTCTCGGAAAAAACACAGGTTCTGGTGTGTCGTCGATTGATATACAGCTTTCAATTTGAAATAAACACTCCGGAGGTGTTTCGCACGATGAACTGTCGCTACTTATTTCTAATATCGAAGAAATATTCTCTTGTGAGTGTCTCTTAGCAAATTTAGATGGAGGATAAATCTCTTCGTTTGATCTCATCGGCTCGATGTCGATCTGCGCCAACTCAATAACTTGACAACGTTTAGACGATCTCAAATTCATTCTGTTTGAAGTAATAGATTCCAAAAATGAAAGCGATTTTGAATAATTCGGAATATTATCTTCGGTCTGTCTGGATCTGTTGACGTTTTTCAAAAATTGTAACGGATTCAACATAACGGAATTTTCAGTGACTCTTTTTATGTTGTTTAACAGTTTGTCGTCATTTAGAGAAATTGAATTGTTTTCTTTAAAATTTTTCTTTCGAATAGTTGTTGATATATCATCCTTGATCCAAATTGTCTTCAGTTTTCTTTTCAAATTTGGTATTGTATCAGTCATTTTATTAGGTAAATACTTTTTCATTTCGTTCGGAATCGATTCTGCAAAATGAATATAGTATTTTTTAAAAAATGGTAACTCACAAACAGTTTTTTTGGGTGCGAGTAATTTTTTGTAAATCACATATTTTGTGTCTGGTGAACTCTGGTTACCTGATTTTGTTCCAATATCATAAGAACTACTAGAATATTCAGAAATCAATGGAGTTTTCTGTTTTGTTGACGGTGATATATTTACAATAGATTCAACAGGAATAATTTTTATACTGGGAAAACTCTGGATCTGTTTTTTGTCACATATATTTGCCATTGGAGATGGACAAATATTTTCTTTTTCGTTATCACAATTGTCAATATTTATAAAGTTTTGTATAGATGTTTTGCTTTTTGGCTCACCATTTGCTAAATCGATAATTTTATATAAATTTTCTTCAGAGCGCGCTTGAAATTCTTCTGACAGTCCCAATCTTGTGACAGTTTCTGATCTTGTCCCTTTTGCAAATAGACCATGCTTCATTGTTATTCTTTTACTTGTTATATTTACAGGTTTGGTTTCATTCACATTTTTTATTGGATGTATTTTACTTAAATTATTCCCTTTAGATGATTTCTTCTTTAATGGATCTATTTTGTTTTCTTTCTTGGAATTCATATGCCTTTGAATATCATTCAAACGCTTCTTAGTTTTTCTTTTCCTTATTTTGCAGTATCTTTTTTCAGGTGATAAAGTTTCCATGATTTGTTATTATAAATTTCACAAAAATCTAATTGGTTTTTCTGACAGAAATTTGACACTTTTAAAAATACCGCTTTCAAGATATTAGGCTATCGGTAAAAAAACTTTGCAGCCAATGAAAATGAGAAAATGACCGTGGTTCAATTTATTTGGCGAATGACCTTGAATGAAAGGGCGGAGCTAAAATTTAGTACACAGTACACACCGTTCCTCGAGTTGGATGAAATGTTCTTAAATAAATGAAAAAAAAACTATCTACTCGATACCAAACCAATCGAATAGGATATCAAATAAAGGGTCTCTTGAAGAGCATTTCAAAAATATACTAATTGCATGTAACACAATAGATTCAACTGTCGATGTCGAAAGTATAAAGTTGAAGAATAAGTACCAAACTATTTAACCTTAAATCCAAATTATTGAATATTTTAAGAAATTACGTTTTTTCATACTATTAAAACACTTGTATATCAGGATAAGATAATATGGAGTTCAGTCCTTTTTTTATACCCCAAATTGGTGAATGGCTTGATGGTATGTATAAAAATTATGTATCAAAGTATCATATCGTATATTTTGCCTTATAATAATTTGGGTCAAATGAGGTCGTTTCTAAATTAGGGTTATAAGGGTGGAAGATGATGTCTCTTGCATAGACAACTTACGAACACCTCTTCATCTCTCGAGACATGCCAGTTAGGTACGATACAAAATACCTCATGATGGATAATGACAATGCCAAAGGTTAAAAAATATTTTTTTCTTTAAAAAATATTTGATAACCCCTGGAATTAAAAAATGTAGCTATTATTTCCTTCTAAGGTTACAAATTCTCAATATTCTAAATTTTATAGTTTTTGAGATACGTGGAAAGAAAATAAAATGAGTAAAAGTTTTGTGGGCCTATTTTTTTAAACTGTTGAAATTTTTTTTTGGGATCTGTCAGTTAAACAGATCAAAATTTATAAGGGGGGGGGGGGCAAACACACGCGCGTATGCATTCTCGAACGTACACACACAAAAAAAATCTACGCCGAATTCTGAGTTCATCCATTTATATAACATACATATTTTTATTTTATGCTGCGAAGTCTCTAAGTTGGTGTTGTTTTTTGAAAAACCGTGCAAAAAGCTCACTACTCCATACACGGGAGTAAAGGTAATACTGTCGATTTATTAAGAGAAATAAGTTGTCTTGAACAAATCGACAGTTGAATTAAGCATGTGCTTGTGCTATAGGTAAACGAAATTGGTCGTGGCAGGATTTAAACTTTCAACCACTGGATTACTAATCCAGCGCCCTAACCGCTCTGCCACCAGCCATCTTCCATGTAAAACAATAATATTGATATAAATTATTGTTATTGTCTGTTATTGTGTCCTTGTCTAATAACCGACAATATTCTTTAAAATATTTAGGTTAACATTTGTATTGTGTTGTGTGTATGTTTTCGTAAAATAAATCATAGAGCAAAATAAGTTCTCTTTTCTATGGAAAAGAGATATAAATAGAGACGTCACATTGACGTATGTAATGGCTTGAAAATAGGTTAGAATTTGCGTGGACTCTTGACTCTCATACATACTATAAATATAAAGAAGTTTCAGTAACATCATATATAATCTAAGAGTAACATATATAATATGACCTATGCAAAAATAAAAATGATCGTCATTGTGTGCTGTACGCCATAACCACTATTTGTTTACACGTACGTTTCAAATCAGAAAAACAAATCATTAACTTACCGTTTTTGCATTTACTTTTTGTTTTAAAATATACTTGAATTTATTTCAAAATAGTCAATACATTAAAAATGAAGCGAGTAACATTTTTCTCATTACTGATAATATTTATGTTTATTCATGGAGACGCAAAAAAGTATAATTTTGATGAAGCTGATAAATATTTAAGCAAATATGAAAAATATCCACGGTTTGACAATTATAAACATCATAACCGCAAATCTCATGAGAAATTTCACAAGAGACATAATTTTAATGTCCCACCTCCAGACCATAAGAAATATATTGCTATGGCGAGATACGTAGTTCATCAATCTGGTAAAATATTATTTTTTATTTTTTTAATGAATTTCCATAATTATAAACCTATTCCGAAGTACAGCATTTGTTCACCCACATATCCCACATAGCTATCAATAATTATGGAACTTAGTATAAGCTGATTAATAATTTGATATCTTCAAAAGCTATTTGGAAACTTTAATGTTGGGAAATATGAAAAATTTCTAATCATAAATTAATTATCAGTTTTACGTGTTTTATTTTTTTTGTGAACAATTTGTAAATGCTCATTGTCTGCCTTCGTGGCTCAGTTGGTTAGATATCTGACTGCTGAGCCAAAGGTCCCGGGTTCGATTCCCGGTGGAGACACAGTCTTAATTGTGTTTTCAGTCTGGATCTGTGAGACGATTAATATCGTAAGTCTCCAGAATGTGGCAACTTGTTATTGGGTGCATGTTAAATTAATATTTGACATAGTAGGTACCTGTTAGTTGCTCGAGAAGCAATATTAAATAAATAAATAATGTGGACAACTAGGAAATGCTTGTATTGTGGACAGTATGTAAATGCTCATATTGTGGATTATTTGTAAATGCACATACTGTGGACAATTTGTAAATAATGCTCATTCTGTAGACAATTTGTAAATGCTCGTATTGTGGACAGTTTATAAATACTCGTATTGTGGACAGTTTATAAATACTCGTACTGTGGACAATTTGTAAATGCTCGTATTGTGGACAGTTTATAAATACTCGTACTGTGGACAATTTGTAAATGCTCGTATTGTGGACAGTTTGTAAATGCCCATATTGTGGACAGTTAGTAAATGCACGTATTGTGGACAATTTGTAAATGCTCGTATTGTGGACAGTTTGTAAATGCTCGTATTGTGGACAGTTTGTAAATGCTCATATTGTGGACAGTTTGTAAATGCTCGTATTGTGGACAGTTTGTAAATGCCCATATTGTGGACAGTTAGTAAATGCACGTATTGTGGACAATTTGTAAATGCTCGTATTGTGGACCATTTTTAAATACTCATATTGTGGACTATTTCTTTTGGCTTTGAAGAGAAGTTGATTGTGTGTGTTCATAGTTCATTATTAAATCTGTCATCGTTTTGAATAAAATAATATTTTCAAATGTGATGTTGTTTTTTCAGATTGGACTTCGATTGCCACAATTTCTACTGCTTCAGAAATCAAAGGTTTTCCTTTTACTAATATTGTGTCAATGAGTGATGGTGCTGGTAATAACTCAACAGGAATCCCATATTTCTATTTAACACCACTGGATTTCACATCAATTGATTTACAAAAGGACAACCGTTGTTCTGTTTCTGTTACTTTGGAGGAAACCGACTACTGCGATCAACATGATATAGATCCAGAAGATCCGAGATGTGCCAGAGTTATCCTGACAGGAAGAATAATAAAGGTATCATAATTCAAACATAATGTAAATGAACAATATAATTATCTAATGACTGTGCACAGCATAAAAATTGTAAATATTTGCCAGCCTTCTAAATAATTTGAATTTACAAAGCGCCATTTGTGATATAAAATCACTCTAAGAGTGCTATGGCTTATTTGTTGGCTCACAGAAACATACCAGTCTGTAGAAGTCAAAGACCTTATAATAATGTATAGACAGAATGTTAGGTGACTTTAGTATGAAACTTTTCGTACGTACCTGCGGGGGGATGTGGGAGGGTTGCGGGATGGGTATTCGGGTATAGTCGGCCGCGTCCGGTATACATCGTAGAAACAGGCCACTCCTTTCAATTCTAATAGGTGAAACGGTAATGTATCGAGTCAATTTTTGAATAAATACCAAAATCAATTTTTATATACAATACTGTTCATAAATCGTTCGGTGTCGTGGACATAATTCACCTTCATTATTTCTTTGACGGATATTCGTTCATCGAAAATGGTGATAAAGAATAACATAAAATGTGTTTGAAAACATAATAATTCATAGTACAATACTTATTTTCTATCATCAAGAACACATAATATTCTTAATTATTGAAATGAAATTAAAGATTTTTACAGAATATTAGTAAATTTTACAAATATAGACTTAGAAATTAATTTCAGAAGATTTAAAATTAGTGAGAACGAGAACGTTGTTATAATAATAATAATGAATGTATATCTAGATAGGATTATATGGAGGTCGGTCCTTCATTCCTACCCCGAATCTGCAAACAGCTTGATGGTGTGTATGTATGTAAGGAGATTAAGTATCAAACTATTCAAAGCTCCCTTAGATATTATGTATTCTAACATACAAATTTGTATGAAAAAGTATCGTCACTAAATTCAATTTTTACAAAAAATTGTTAAAATAAGTTAGATGTGCACTGGTATAATATGAAATGAAGGTATAAGTATTCCAACTACGTTTTATTGGTTGTTATTAGTGTCATATGAAAGAGCATTACTTAAAACCCTTAATCGCGTAAAAAAGTAGAAATTTGTAATTTTGCGACTTTATTTTTTATGAATTAATTTAATGAATAATTTTGATAAAACTTTGAATTTATTAGAAAATATAATGTATACATTCATGAAACTGCCGTGATAATAGATGGTATAGATGTAATATTTTGGACAGGAATATTTTTTTAAAACACGAGTTGAATAGAAAAAATATACTAAATAAAACCAAAAATTCACTACTTTATTATTATTTTACCATCATGATAATTATATATGAAAATGGATGTAACCAATGAATACTACATGATCCATGACATTTCCATTGTACTCAAAGTAGATGGATAACCAACTCATACTATTACTTTATCCATATAATTATTATATGTAAATGTACGATCACACCATAATACAAAGTAGTTGGGCCACCATAATACATACACTGAGTACAGCAGTTCTTCTGAGTGTCCTCTTCCCGGTTTTCGTCACAAAAAAATCACATGTTTTAAAATGTCTTGAGCAGATCCTACTATGGACGTTAGCGCTCCAATTCGGCCGATTGATTGCAGTTCCCTATAAACCTATCCTCGTCAATTCTTTTGGAAATCTATAGTAAAAAAACGTAAAATTGAGACACATTCAAAGTAATAAAAAAAGATAAATATCCAATTTGTTTGCCCACCATAAAGAACTACAGTGATAATTGGAAGAAACGAAAAGTGTTTACATTAATACTAGTTATTAAATGCTCGTATACCCTGTTAAAAATTCTTTCAATACAATTGTGGAAACTCAATAAAAGTTCAACATTACATGGGATTTGAAAACGATGATAAAAATATATAAAAAAAATAAAAAATATATAAAAAAAAATATTATTTTTGGACTCGACGTATTTCTTCACACAGCGCTATGTGTCAAAATGACTGTAACATAGAAGTTTATTTGAAATATTTAAAATTACTTAACGATGAATTCCTGCACAAGAATTTGATTCTTATAGGAGCAATTTGCAACTGCACACTGCACCATTTTCGGTTAAAATTAATTTTTATTTCTATAACCGTTCACCACAACATACCGCAAGCGACTAACTTTGGCGATAAAATGGTTAGTCGTGTCCCCGCCCCCTTATCACCAAATGTTGTACGTATCACCATTTGTAACTATCAGTCTATATTTAGTATATAAGGTCTTTGGTAGAAGTCTACTGAAGGTGCCAATTCATTCTGACACCTTCTGAAACTGCGATCATAATAAGCCGCCTTACTGACTGTCCAATTCTTTTAATTAGTTGGTACTCTGTGATCCAGGTGATCTCAATGTAAGCTGTCTTCCTGATGAAACATTCTTTTGACACAGTTCTTGAATGCAGTTTAGAGCCAAGTCATTCAGAGCCTTAAACATCATCAGGCACACCTACTACTCGTTCTGGATATTTTAACCAGTGTAGTTCGTTAAGAAGAGGTTTATGTGACATATTTTTCAGCTCCATATATCAACCACCCAACTGCATTGAAAACTATTTATAATCTATCAAGCTAATGCTTGGGCAATCCCACATAAATAGTATTACAGTAATCCAGCCTTTACACAACAAATGCATTTATAAGCGTTTTAGCTTCGTTTTCGATGTTAATGGCTCAGTTGATTAGATAACTAACTGCTGAACCGAAAGTTCCAAGTTCTATTCTCGGTGGAGACACAGTTTTTGATTGTGTTTTCAAGTCTGTACCTGTGAGATGATAAATATTATCATAAGTCTCCAGAATATGGCAACTTGTTATTTGATGCATGTTAAATTAATATTTGACATAGTTTGTACCTGTTAGTTGCCCGAGAAGCTATACAAAAACAAAATATTTACATTAGGCTTCCTTCTGGAACCTTCTTTACCCTTTCTTGATCTACTTAGTGTAGTTTATCTTCACTTTAATACTTATTATTTTCTTATTTATAGGTTGATACAGATAGCAGTGAATATGAATTTGCGAAAAATGCGCTATTTACAAGGCATCCATCACTAGCCCATTTACCTGCAGGTATTTTATGCTACACCTATATATCATGTGTGATCCAACTGTCGATTTGTTTAAAAAGAGAATTTATTTCTCTTAATAAATCAATAGTAACTTTAGTCCTGTGTGAGAGAATTATATGGAATAGTGGACTATTTGCATGGTTTTTCCAGCTTTAAAGTCAAAAAACATCAACTTACAGGCTTCACAGTATAAATATTCTAAGGTAGAGGAGTTTACACTGTGGAGTTCATTTTAAAAATATTAAAGTAAATAAACACTTTCTTGCACCCTGCGCCAAGTGGCGAGTTTATTCCATATGGCAATTTCTTCCACCTAACCAATGTTTCTAGCCCAGAGAAGCAATATTAGCGTGATAAATCAATTCAAATAATTTCTTCTCTGCTGGGGATCGAACCCAGTACGCCCGGACAGAAACCAAACGGCTTAACAATTGTGCCACGGGGGTCGACAATGGTGTTCAAAACTGTTATGTTCAATATTGTTAGTATCTGATATCATAAGTTTGTCAATCAATTATCTGGGAATTTATTTTATGTACCTACCTATTTTGTTTTTCAGATCATCACTTTTATGTTGCAAAATTGAAAATAATGCAGATCGCATTATTGGATTGGTTCGGAGGACCCAAATTCATCAACATTCAGGATTATTTGAATTTCAAACCAGATGACCAACATAAAAATATGAATTTTCTACGTCCCAACCGCATACAAGATGATGAAATTATGGCTATACAATTTTAATGTGTGAAAAAATTATTGAAATTTTTGATGTTTTAACAATAACGCACTTATTTATTCTGTTTTGTCTTTCAAAGTTGTGGTAATTTAGTTGTATTTGATTTTAATCTTAGACCAAGTAGTATTTTTTCTTCAAATGTGTACATATTGAAACTGATCAAATTATTCTAATAGTAAGGGAATGGTGCAAACAATTAACTTAAGTGTCGATGTATATATAAGTAATTAAAACTCGCTGAAGCTATCTGATAAAAAATGCTTTATAAATTATACAATGAAAATATTTAGAAGTCCAACTTGATAGTAAGTTATAAGTGAACTTCGTAAAAAATGTTTTTAATTTATGCAGTTTTGTTTTTGATTTATTGATATCTGGTGCTGTTATGAAGAATTTCTCGAATATGTATAAACAAAGGAATACTCAAATATTTTGTGATAGTATTTAGATGTGTGTTTTAATTGATTAAATAAATTTTTTATCTTAGTAAGATGCTTAGTTTAATTTCCACTGTACTATATTATAATCTCCTTTAAGTATTGCTAATTTAATTTTGTGTGTAAAACTATTTTGATTATTAAAAGTTTATTTTTCTTCGCCCTCGCCTTTGTCCCATTTACTTGGGGTCGGCTCTCCTTATTCTATTTCGCCATACTCGCCTGTCCTATGTCAGACCAGGATTCAGCTAACAGGTAGACTACCAGACAGCTATGTGGCTGGTAGTCTACCTGTTCTTCTCGCTAGAGCCTTGATATCCAAGGCTTTATTTATCATATTGTCCGTCGGTTGTTTCAAAATGTGGCCATACCATCTAAGCCTGTTTTGAATTTTTTTTTCGTCTATTGGGGCCACTTTGAAACTACCGCGGATGTGGACGTTCCTAACTTTGTCAGACCCCCAGCCCACCTTAGCATCTTCATTTGGTGTTTCTGCTTTAATACCCAGCATTCCGAGCCATACATTATTGCGGATATAACTACCATCTTATATACTTGGCCTTTGACTCTCACTGGCATTCTCTTATCACATATCGCTTTTTATGCGATGTGCGACATCTGTTTCGGGGTTGCTCAATGTCGGTATTTTCCTTCCCAAGTATTTAAAGGACGATTTTTGAGGGACGGGTATATCTTACAAGTAGAGTGTATTGCCTGCTGTAGCTGGATGCTGACCTGAGAAACAACATGGCATATGTTCAGTTTTTGAGAGGCTTATCTTCAGTCTGTTGTCCTTTAATGCCTTTCGCCACTCGTTCAGCGTGATCTGTGTACCTTCCACATCATCACCCAACAGCATGATGTCATCTGCATACAGAATATTCCATGGTGTTGGTCTCTGAATATCTTTTGTGAGGTCATCCATTACTAAGTTAAACAGAAGGGGGCTCAGGACAGATCCCTGATGGACTCCGACTCCGATTCTAAACGACTCACTCCACCTGACGTTTTCACTCTGGTTTCTATTTCACCGTACATGTCTTTTATAAGGTCTATGTAGTGTTCAGGTATGTGGTGTCTTCTGAGAGCCCGCCATATAAGTGCTCTTGGGACTCTGTCGAAGACCTTTTCTAAATCAATGAAGACCATGTGGAGATCCTTTTTGCTTTCTTTATACTTCTCTATTACAATTCTGACTGTTTGTATTGCGTCCATTGTAGATTTATCTGTGAAAAACCTGCACTGATTTATTGTTATATTAGTTAGGTCTCGTAGCTGTTGGTGCATTATGCGTTCCCATATTTTAAGCGTATGTGGTATAAGTTTTATGGCCCTGTAGTTCTTGCATAATCCAGTGTCACCCTTGCCCTTGTAAAATGGTACAGTAAAACTATGCCTCCAGCCTTCTGGAATGTGCTTATCCCTCATGATGATATTGAACAAGTCGGTAAGAAACGTGATGCCGTCATCATTCTGAGTTTCGTTGGGTCCTGTGGCTTTTTTATTTGCCATTTTTGATATGGCTTCTTTGACATTTCTTGTATTGGCCCTATTATTGGTCTCAGTTCATCAATACAGTTGTATGGATAGCTCGCATTGAATAGACCCTGGTAACATTCCTTCCATCTTTCAAAAGTTTGAAAAGAAATATTAAATAAATATTATTTAGTGATTAATAAATTATATCAAATTATATTTTTAAACGATCCAACCATGTATTAATCTCTTTTTTCAAAAATGTGAGTTTTGAGAGATTCGAAAATATTAGATGGAGTGAAAAAGCAAGTTATCTTGGAAGTCATCATTTGTAATTTTTTGTTCTAGTTATGTATACATTAATTTTCCTTTTTTGTCTCCTGCTGAATGCCATTGTCTGCTTCATCCTGTGGTCCTTTTATTTTATTTGGACATGGCTGCATGTATAGCTGCTTCTGCTCTATATTTTTGTGTAATTACTTATATCATTCGCTGATTATCATGCCTGTGTGAACTTTTAATACCTTCATGGTGTGAACTTATTTTCATTATTTTGTATATAACCTCCCTTCCCTTCTCCGTCATTTTTTCAGTGGCGTTAGCAGTCAAATCAATTTTTGATAATTATTTGCAATAATATCTTTCTTCGGGCACATAAAACTAGTTTCCATAATTTTCGCTGCTTACCCCGCAATGAAATTTTCCGATATTAATTAAATTTGGCAGCTAATGGAACAGAAGCAAAATATTACGTTGCAACTATGAACAGGTTGACGTACTACATTTACGAATACACAACATATGTTTGACAGAACTTTGACAGTTCAACAATTATGTTTTTCCTGTAATGATTTTAAAAGCTTATTTTATGCCACGTTTATTAATTAAATATCTATCCATTTCTATTTTATATTCTATAGTAAAATAAGTATCCAAAATGATCGTAAGTATATATTTCGTCCTTTATTCATCGATGTAAAAATTTGTATTGATATACTTTTTTAGAATAATGTATGGAATTACGGAATTACATTTTTACACCGTATTTTCCGAATCTGTTTTTACTAGCGTAGATATTGAAGGCGAATTATTTGCACTAATTAGTTTTGCAATTTGCATTACTTTGAAAATTATTTATTAGGAATAAAAACATCTTGAGTTTATCATTATTTTATTTCAATGAAAAGTGTGTTATTTGATTATTTCAGGAAGCAAATATACCCATTGACATCCAAACAGGAAAATTATTAGATTGGCTTATAAGTCGCCGCCATGTGAAGAAAGATTGGCAAAAGAATATTTTACCAATAAGGGAAAAAATAAACAATGCCATACAAGATATGCCAGTGCACGATGGAATTGCAAAATTATTATCTGGAAGTCATTTGAATTATTTCCACTGTCTGAAGATTATCGAAATATTGAAAGAAACGGAAGCTGATTCTAAGAATTTATTTGGTCGCTACGGTTCCCAACGTATGAAGGATTGGCAGGAAATAGTCAGACTCTACGAAAGAGACAATGTTTATTTAGCGGAAGCCGCTCAAATTTTGATCAGGAATGTTAATTATGAAGTTCCAAGTATGAAGAAACAAATGGCCAAATTTGAACAAATTCAGGCTGTGAGTAGTTTTTTTTCTGAGATTGATAAGTCGATTGTTTTAATATTCAGAGCATAGTAAATTTTTTTGATGAATAATTACCAGTTGCATCAAGCTGTTTCCTGTTCAATTGTTTAAAAAAATTAATGTTTGACACTGTGGTAAATTGTTTGACTTCTGTGCTGCTAGCTTAGATTCAATTACAAACAGAGATGACTCCATGCATTGTCTCATACACATTTTTCCATTATTTTGGTTTTTCACATTTCCATCTTTCAGAATCTTATTAATGTGGTCTTTTGAACATTGACAGTATACTTCATAATATGTGTTCTTTTTAGGAATGCGATAAAAAGTTATCAGAATATTCTAAAAGAGAAACTACATCTAAAGCTGAATTCAACACAGTTTGTAAACAGATCGGAATATCGGGAGATAAAATTAAAACTGAACTTGTTGAAAAATTGAAGGAACTTCCTGATATATATGATAAGGTAATGTACAATATAAAATTAAAACTGAACTTGTTGAAAAATTGAAGGAACTTCCTGATAAGGTGAACTTCCTGATGTACAATATTATTTCTTGGTGACTTTTTATTGTATTGTAATTGATTTTGATTTACAGTTTTTGTCAAAATTTATCATAAAATATCATAAAAATTATCATCCCATCCTATTTTTGTACATTATCATTATTATTTTTAAATTGTGTCTTAATATTAAATCTTGTATTTTTTATGATTTTACTATTTTTTATTCTTCTTTGTTATGTGTATGAATGTGTTACAAAAACTTACATGTATTGTGATTAGTGTACTGTACATTTGTGTTATATGGCAAACTATTATTGGCTAATTTCCACAGAACATACGAAGAAGAATAAAAATGTCTTTCATAGTCATACAAAATAAAAAGAGGAATATCTTTTGCTGTCAAAATATTACCTTACTCGAGATCCGATGTTCATTACAATGGACATATGGAAAATTCAGAAAATGTGCACATATGGAATTTTTTATGCTATCTCATTCACAACCTATAAAATGCTCTAACAAGGCATAATATTTTTTTGAAGCAACAGTATTGTTGGGTATCGTGTTATATATGTCTTGAAAGAAAAAATATTTTATTGATCTGAAGTTAATCAACAACCTTTATAGAAGAAGAAATATATTGAATTTTACTAATTATTTATGTGCAATTTTCTCGTAATTATTCCGTTATTTTGTTTCAGATAGGAAATAAGATTTCTGCACTCAAACCTGGTGTGTCGTTGTACACTGCCTTCACAAAATGTATTATAAATGAACAACAGTCACAATACTGTGTGCCCATGTTAAAATATATAATGGAGAATGGCAACACTACAGTCTATGAATGGAGTTATGGTGAAGCTCCACTGAGTGTTGAACCAGATCCTATAAATATTGAACTCGATGTAGAGGAGAATAAAGACGATGAGGTAAATATGTGTATGAATCAATGAATGAATGACATAATGGGAATATGGGGTGTCCAGTTAATATTTTATTTAGTGATTCTTATTTTTATTGACAATAACATCTCAACAGAGACGAAGTTGGGATATTATAGAAGAACCAGGAACTCAGGCACTTACAGGGCTTACGACCTGTCATTGGCTGGTTTCCATGATCACTTTATGCGCTTGCGCAACATTCACCAATTATGCCTTTATTGATTTCCCTTATCAATGTAATTTTTGAAAGTTCAATATATTCGATTAGTGATTCTTGTCAATCCATTTTCAACTCATCCAGGTCTCAGAATAGCATGTTTTTTTGTTTATTAAATTTACCATCATTATGAATTTTTATTTTTTTGGAAAAATTTTGAATGATTAATTTTCTAAACATATAATAAAAACGAAACTTTTATAAGGAGTGACATAACTTTGCCAATTTTCATGTAATATTCTAAAAACCCTATAGAACAAGGATAATCTTCACTTTGAGTGGTAGCCATGTAATGTTATTTCTTTAAAAGGCTGCATTATCTGGATGTCGGAAATAAGAAAACTAAATAGTATAAATCAACTTGCTTCTCTTTTAATTACAGATAGATTTTGGAGATATAGCCAGGGAAGAAGCGGGAGACATAGATTTTGGAAATCTAGACGAGCCAATTGATTTTGGTGATGTGGATGATGAGAATGCCAAAGGTGATATCAATTGGGGATCTATTGGATGTGAAGATACTATAGACGATGGAAAGGTATTATTTTTACTTTTATTTAAAACTAATGATCAATTTTATTTTCTATGCATCATAAGCATCATCAAATTGATTTATTCAATACATTTGAACTTGGATATCTATATTATATTAAAACATGAAGCGAAAACATCGCACCCCTTTTTAAGCAAACAGCCCGCATGGAGGAGTTTGATATTTAATTTTTTTTAAAGAATGAATATGTCCTTGTAAACAAATACAAATAAGTCCTCATACATTACCTAAAATAAGCATAAATGCTTGTGCTATAGGTAACCGCTCTGCCACTACCCATCTAAGATTTGGCATAGTTATATAGCGAAGGAGTACAGGTAGCATTAAATTAAATAAATATTTCACATCAAATCATAGATTGTTAACTTTCATACTGCCAATACGTTTCATTTCATATGCAGTTGTTTTAAATTCAAAACATAGTAAAGAAAAATACATAATCCACTGTGAAACAATACAAATGGCATGAACTTAAACAATTACACTTTGCAATATGTGATAAGATACATTTTGCAAAAATATTATATTTCTCACTAGTAAGAAATACACTGGAGTTTGCATCATTCATTTGGAACCCGCTGTATAATATCCATATAAAAAATATTGAAAATATCCAACGCAAATTTTTGAAACGACTCAACTATAAATACAACAATAATACAACGGTTAATAATATTCAAAGTTTAGCGAACCGGCGAACAATGACTGATTTATCTTTTCTTTACAATGTTTTAAATAACCATATAGACTCCGCCGATATACTCACACTTATTGACTTTAATATACCTATAAGACTTACAAGACATACACCATTATTTAAATGCAAATATTATAAAACAAATGCTGCAATAAATTCACCAATCAATAGGGCCATGGATGCTTACACAAGGTTTGTGGATATTTTAAACTTGGACATTTTTTACGACTCCCCAAATGAATATCGACGGAAAATATCCCAAATAGATAATTTAGAAAACGATAGCTAACCATGGCCCATCACTCTTAAGTCCACATACTCTCTTTTACACACACACACACACACACACGGACACACACACCCTGACACACACACACACACGGACACACATACACACACGGACACGCACACACACACACAGACGCACACACACACACACACAAACACCCCTCACACACACACACACCCTCACACACACACACACACACACATACATATACACACCCTCTCTCTTACATAAGCGGAATAATCATTAAATAAATAATTAAAATACCTTACTACTTACACTACACACACAAACATAATGTATTTGACACATGTAATTGACATTAGATTTAGATAATTGATGTATCATATATATTTTTAATCCATTTAATCAAACTATCTAATGTTGTTTGTGTTAATTAAAAATAAAATAAAAAATATTAAAACCTTTTACCCCTTTATGAATACATGATGTTTTTTTTTGACATGTGGATCAGGTACAATGACTGTAAATTTACAAATTTAATGCATTATGGTCAAATTTTGACATCTGTGCAATCACTAGTTTTTATTATTCTGCAACAATTTATTTAAAGTTGAATTCAATTTATATCATTCATTACATTCCGTTGTAATGTAATGAAAGATTAATGTAATGAATTGAATAATTAGGTATTGTAATTATTAATGTAAATTGGTCAGTATATTTTGATTTTTTTTAAATTTAATTTATTACTATTATTTTATAAATTGGAATGATGCATTAATTTTTCTGCAGTTAAAAACTATCATCACATTCTTTGGCTTATGTTCAACCCATGTTTTTGTTAAAATGTATTTATTGTTTTTCAGGACCTTTGTTTGGGCGATGCTGATATAAATATTTCATTGGAAGAGTCTGGTATTGTAGTGGAAGGAGGAGGAACAATGGGAGGCATTGCAAAAGGTAAAGATGCCCTCACACTATTGGATAATCCATCAACCAGGGCGGGATTCATTGATCAACTGATGGAGGTAATATTATCTTATATCAATTATTATGTATAGTACCAGAAACGACGATATTAGTGTTGAGATTAAAAGAAGAATAGCTGTGGCAAATAAATGCTATTTCGTTATTCACCGACATCTCAAGTCCCGATTGTTAACACAAAATACTAAGATGTTTTTGTATAAAATGTTGCTGGGACCAGTACTTGTCTATGGTGCTGAATGCTGGGTGCTTAATAGGAAAGATGAAATGGCGCTGTTGGTCTTTAAACATAAGGTGTTGAGAAAAATCTTTGGACCTCTTTGTGAGAATGGAATATGGAGGATAAGGTACAACCATGAGCTGGAGAACCTTTACAGTGATCCTAACATAATTAAATATATAAAAATATATCCACTTCAATGGTTAGGGCACGTTTAGCGAATGGAGGAAGGCGAACCCCAAATAAGATTCTCGACACACGACCGGAGGGGAGACCCAAGCTGAAGTGGATAGACGGCATACAGGAGGTTTTAAAGAGGATTAGTGTTGCACACTGGAGAGCGCAGACTGATCTAAATAGCGAAAAATTCTGGAGGAGGCCAAGGCTCACAATGGGCTGTAGCGCCAATGATTATAATGTTGAATGCGTTGGTTGTGCTTCTGCCTCAGTGATGTAATCCTTTTGGAAAAAATCTAGTGATAACTTGTGGCCGCTTTCACCTAAGTATATTGAATCATAAATCAACTAAGTACCCATTTGGAGCACAAATCCTTGTACTCACCACATCAAAGGCCTCCATTGTTTTTGATGACGGTTGACTATTGATAAAGTTATTTATATCATTTAGAGGAAACTGTCAAAAAACTATAAAATAAACACAATAATTTGATAGACCACCACTTATTTATCACTAAATGATGTATGATGGTTTGATTAAATTACATTTGGGCTGAGTGCATCAAAATATGATTTATGTGTTAAGGAACCCTGGTGAAATTAGTGGTTAGTTTACAGAGAATATAGTAACAGATGAAAAAAAGATGGTTTCTTAAGAATTAAATACAAAATAATTAATATGTTTTTAATCTCTGTTTTGTATTAATTTGATATATTTATTTTATAGTTGGAATCATTTTTGAAGATGCGATTGTACGAAATATCTACTGAGACTCAGTTCAGTACATTTAGTTCACTGCAAGATCTGCCATTGGAGTCGACAGATTCACTTAAAGATATGTTGGACTTGGTCGAAATTACTATCGGAGAGATGATGGATAAGAAACTAAATCATTTACACAATATTAAACATTCTCCAAGGTAAGATTTAGACTGTCTATTGTGTGCTGATCTAGACCCATTGAAAATCTCTTGAATATAAGTTTCATCCTTTCCTTAATTTTTCTATTCATATTGAGTACCTCAAGAAATACCAAAATATTGAGAAATGTATACACCTTGAGTTTTTTAAGGGATGTAGTGTCTATACATTTTGAATAACAAAATCACCTATAAGGCACTTAAAGAAATAAGGCTTCCTTCATATTTGTTTCTGCATATGGATGTAAGACAACATTATATGTTTTATGACAAAAATTTTAACATTTCAATAGAGACGAAGTTGGAATATTATAGTAGAATCAGGAAAATGCCTACTTATTTAACTCCCTATCAATCCGAAATTGAATTGATAGGGAACTCAATAAGAAGGCATATATTTTTTTAAATTTTATTAGGACATAGTCACCAATAGAGGCGGATCATGAAGAAGTGATTATGTATACCAGCCGATGACAGGTCGAAAGCCCTGTAGGTGCCTTGAGTTCCTGGTTCTTCTATAATATTTCAACTTCCTCTTTATTAAGATCATAAAATATCATTGATCAAAACCCTCATGATAACACATGTCATGGTTATAATTATCATATGGATTTCTATAATATCTTAGGATATTAAGTTTGTGTCCAAAATTGTAATAGTGGAACTAAAAATAAAATTAATACTGATAAATTTTATATATTTATGGCTATGTGCTTTCCAAGAGAGCAAAATAAATAATCTCTTGTAAATATATTATGAGGAGAAGCTCAAAGCCTTTGGACTGACAATGCTCAGAGAAAAAGTAACGAGGGGCGACCTCATTGAGACATTTAAAGTGTTGAACAATCATTACGACTGTCCTGTCCATATATACACTCACAATCAAAATGAGCACTTGCTTGGACACAGCCTGAAGTTGAATACAGGTATGTTTGCTCAGAATCCACATAACACTTCCTGAGTATCAGAGTGGTGTATGCTTGGAACAGGCTGCCCCAGGATCAACTCTTTTAAGAACGGGCTAGACAGGCTTTATGCTGCCTGCTTGGCAAACTATAAAATAATAATATTTTTTTTTTTCATAATACCTCCATGGTTTCATATTTAACAAATATGTTTTGTAGTATCATTCATTGATGCACTGAATAAAAAATTTCACCTATGTTAGCCATTCTATGTTGCTTCAACGCCGTTACATTTCCCTGCTACGTAAGTTTCAGATTCAGTTCATGTAGCCGTACACTTACTAAATTAACTTTTATAGGTATGTGGACACATTGGCAGCTCAGTTGAAACAAAAGTTGATGATGTGCAACAAAATGGATTCCCTCAGTGATATTGTGAAGCAAAAGAAGAAAGAAGCCGGCGACCAAGCCAAGGCAATTATTCCCGTCATGAATTTGATCATTCAAAAGACAAAAGAGTTACAGCATCAGGTAAATACAACAATACTTTTTGTACGTGTATTTAATTAAGTATTCAAGATTAGATATGCGATGAATTTGTGTCACGATAGGAAAATGTGGCTGTTCAATTTTCTTTGCCTTCCTTGTGAGGAACATGACGCGATTATATTTATAATTATATTAAGAAATTAAAACAGCAGAGTAAATGGTAAGTACATCGAGAGCAGTAATGGCTGCCACAATCATCTAAAGGCCAGCAATAATTAAAACACAATATTCATAAAGGATATTATGAATATTGTGTTTTAATAAATTATTGTGTTGTTTTTCTTTTTTTAATTGTTGTTTAACATGAGTTTTATGTTTTATTTTTAACTTTTATTTTATAATGGCCCAGAGGCCGTATATGTACGTAAATAAATAAATAAATATTTTAATAGTTTTTACTATTGCCATCTATGAAGTAATGAAGCAACCTTTTTTGTAACGCCATCTATTGAGAAGTTCTTTTTTGTAAACAATGAAAGCAACAGTCCTTATACATGAGGTTACAGTGTTCTTGCACAGATGTCACCCCTAAAAATTGACTTCTGACAAGGAAAAAATTCAATGTTTGCGTATATGCATCTTCAAAAAATATTTGATAGCTTTGTAGGTGTTTAATTTCCCAGTTTTCCTATACAAATTTGATAAATAAACTAATTTTCAACAAAATTATAATAGATAATGTATTAACATATTTAGATTTAAATCGTTTTATTAAATAATTTGTATAATTATTTTTTTATAGGTAATTAATTTGTATTAATTTTTTTTCAGATTGAAGGTGATATTTCATTAAAGTATAATAAGCGCAAAGTTAACATTATGGGGGGAGTGAAAACATTGTAATAAGAAAGGTACAAAAAACATATTTTATTATGTATATTTTATACAGATTGTTTATATAAATATTGACAAAATACCTTTGGGTTTTCACTAATCATTTTCCCTTGTTCAATTCTTAGGCATCCTGAACACAGCCAATCTGGATCGGGTTCCGTGAACAAAATCAAGGATCACGATCCAGATTAATAAGGAACAGAAGCCTACATATGGTCAATCTGGATCGCGATTATTCTTTTTTTTATCATGGATTGCGATCCAGATTGACTATGTACGGGCTGCCTTAGGACTCCATTGTTAAAGTAAATTATCATTGAATTTAAATGAAGAAAAGTATGCTAAGGACATAACATAATATGAGGGTGTATAGTGTGTGGGTACTTAATACATTCATTCTTTTTGAAAAACATGCATATTATAAAGAGCTGTGCTGCTATAATGTATGTACTTTTATAGAAAATTAAATGATCTAGGTAGGTGTTTCAGTGTTTAAGATATTTGAAAAAAACTGGTAGTATAGCCAGTTTAACACATAAATTTGTCTTAAAAAAATGTTTTTCTTAGGAAAAAAAGTTTGTGAATCCCTGGAACTTTTAAAAAAAAATTTAATTTGAAATATTTTATTTCCTTAAATTTATACAAATTTTCAGCGTTCTAGCTTTTATGGTTTCTGAGATATATGGAAAAAGAATATAAGTTTGCATTTTTTGACTTCAAAGTTGAAATCCATGAAAAATGTAGACCTGGCTATACAAATCTCGCAGATCATGGCTTGAAACTTGTCGAACTACAGTTGGATAACTACACACATTCCTATCCAACCAAAGTCCAACAATTCCCTCTCAAAACTCACACCATTCAGAAGCTTTTTAAAAACTGTCAAGATAGGAGCATATCTTATACCATCTAGGATGATCTATTCCACAGCCGGGCTGAGCTATTTATTGGATGTTTATTTTACATTTCCCTTATACTCGATTCAATAATTGTAATCCTCAATATAAAATGATATTTTGAAATAATCTCCACGGAGAGGAAACACACAACGCCCTCCTGTGCGGACAAGGTCTCCTCGCGAGACATTTGGCCAATTGTTTGTCACACTCACACAGTCCCGCTGCGCAAATAGACAGTCCTCCGATGCCGGGCTGATCAATAGCGCATTGTGGTCTACGTCGCCAGCAACGCCAAATGTATGGTGTGAAGTACACGGAGAATATTGGACAATTGACATTCCCATAGCAGATATCGTGCAACATGCAACATCTGAAAATGAATGGTTAAATTTGTTATAAATATTATAGAATAATGGTGGGTTAAATAATTGTTATTTAAAACAATTTAAAAATTATTTTTTTTACATATACTAAAGATCAATGAGTTTTATTTTTGTCTTAATGTTTTTCCAACAATAAAAGCTACAAGTTTATGAAAAAAATATGTACCTACAATGATTTGATAAAAAAACTATACTTTCCAAAGATTAATATTATTAAAAGTCGAAATAACTTTACTGTAGAAAGCTTGTATAAATTTTTATACCAGCACGGAAAATACAAAAACTTTGACTAGATGGGTCTGTATGCTGTTCTTTAAACCTACCAGGGTAGAAGCATGCCAAATCACTCATCTCAGACTTCACAGATAAAAGATCCAAACAAATAAATAAATAAATGAACACTTCCTTGCACCCTGCGCAAGTGGTGATTTTATTGCCGTATAGCAATTTCTTCCGACTAACCAGTGTTTCCAGCCCAGAGAAGCAATATTTGCGTGAGAAATGAATTTAAATAAATTTCTCCTCTGCTGGGAATCGAACCCAGGACGCCCGCACAGAAACCGAACGGCTTACCAACTGTGCTACGGCGGTCGACAAATCTTTATCTTAAACAGAGAAAGCATTAAAATTCTCATCCGGACACAGTCTGGACATTGTAGATTAAACATAAACTTATCTACAATGAACCTTGTAGACATGCATCTGTGCAGTTTCTGCCTGGATGAACAAGAAACTCTGCTACAGCTGCTCAAGGACTATGGACAGCTGATGCAGACAAGGGCTAGAATATTTGTGTCACAAATCACTGAGCAAATGCCGATCAGAAAAGGCAGCTCACTGAAGATCTTGAAGTTTATTCGAGAGATTGGACTGTGGGAAGAACTGCATGATTATCTGTACAGTAAAGCTGACACGAAGAGGCAGCTAGAAGGAATTAAAAAGAAAAAAATGGTTTTCATTTCTCTCTGCTTACCCCAATATGAATACGGAATTTATTTTATTATACAAACCATCACGACATAACCCCACAATGTGGTGCGACTAGTGAGAGGTGTGCATGGGGGATTCTAACAAACGACGACTGCCTCCCATGTGAATGCAGCTTGCCACAGACTACCTTTAAAAGTACCCTGCTACCTGCTTATTTAAGTACCCGTTATGCTGCAGTGACAGTGGTCGAGAAATGTCTAATTGCTACTGACACAAGAGAAGATGTGCATTACCTTATAAAAGGAAGCATGAATCATGTATTAACATTTGATATTTTTTAAAACTAACCTATCAATAGGGTCTGTTATATTACCAGATCCCAAAAATCCGCAATAGCATCCGTATCCTTTGTACAAAAGTGGATTGCAGCCAGTTGCACAAGCCACCATATTGTATAGATGTGTCACACCTCGTTTGTCTCGTATGTCTAACATTTCTTTTTTATCATTCACTTCCCATTTTGTTGTATTTTCAAAATCTATATCGTTCAATCTTGAATCTTTTGAAAATCTGAAAAAATATAATATTAGTTTATTGTATCAATTTAACAACTCATCTCTCAATGGTCAAAGGGGTTTATAGACCATATTGATGTTTTTTTATTCAATTTATATACATTAAGTGCACTAACACACGCCAAACTTGTACACAATGAATTTTGTATGAATGAATATGTCCTTACAAAAATTACATATTCATCCTCATACATTCCCTAAATTAAGAATCAATGATTGTACTATAGGTGAATGAAATCAGCAGTGACAGGATTCGAATTTGTGACCTCTGGATTACTAACCCATTGTGCTAACCACACTGCCACTACCCATCTAAAAATATTATATGATATGGAATAACATACCTTCAAAATATGGAATTCATGTGTAAAGTCCATTGACTTAGTGCTTATTAGTTTTCTAAATACATCCGAATATTTCTGATAAACGGATGATTTATAGAGCAGATAAACAAGGAATAAGTGGAAGAAGCCGACCACCGTTGCATAATTGGCAAGCCTTTTGGTTTCTGTGCGGGCATCTTGGGTTTGATCCCCAGCAGATTAGAAATTTATTTCAATTGTGTGTTTGTGCAATTGTGAAGCTGTGTGTTTGTGTAATTGTGAAGCTGTGTAATTGTGAAACTGTGTGTTTGTGCAATTGTGAAGCTATGTGTTGGTGTAATTGTGAAGCTGTGTGTTTGTGTAATTGTGAAGCTATGTGTTTGTGTAATTGTGAAGCTGTGTGTTTGTGTAATTGTGAAGCTATGTGTTTGTGTAATTGTGAAACTGTGTGTTTATGTTATAGCTTCATGGTTTATGTAATTGTAAAACTGTGTGTTTGTATAATTGTGAAGCTGTGTGTTGGTATAATTGTGAAACTGTGTGTTTATGTTATAGCTTCATGGTTTATGTAATTGTAAAACTGTGTGTTTGTATAATTGTGAAGCTGTGTGTTGGTATAATTGTGAAACTGTGTGTTTATGTAATTGTGAAACTGTGTATTTGTGAAACTGTGTGTTTGTGTCAGTTGTTTAAAGTGGTACCTGTAGAAATTTCCTGGCTATGTATTGTACATGTGTTGATTATTGCAGTTTTTGTATGTTGCTAATTCAGGTGTTCATTATTTGTTTAATAATTTATTATTATTATTAAGAAGCCAGTCAAAAAAATTCAACTAAGACTTAGAAGGACTGTTGAAAAAATACAAACCACGAGATGGAAAAGCATGCAATGCTTTCTATCAACTTAATGAATTTGGTTGGAAGAAATTAGCATCAATTCGAAGTATATTATGTTTTCTACATTGCATATTCTGCAGATATCCTCTTTTGGGATTCTGACTAATAGTTTTGCCCAAGATATGAATTTCTGTTATAAAATACAAAGATACAATCTCAAAACTGTTGATTTCTTACCTTGTTTTACCATTCCATCGAAAAGAATCTCCAAAAGGATTTTTGGCATAACCTATATACAAATAATCACCCGACTCTTCGTAAACCTTATCATGTTTTCCATATACTTTTTTCCGTACTTTCTTTCTTCTAGTTCTGTAATCTAATTTATTGTAATTTTCATAATTCTCTCCGAATTCTGTATAGTTTCCAGTGTATGAATATTCTGATGAATTAGTAAATGGGTTTAGAATGTCTTCATTAACTGTAAAACAAAACAAAATAGTTACAAGACAAATACATTCATAAAAAATCTTCAGAAATGGCGAATTCATTGACTAATAATTATTTATTACAAAAATACACATAGGACCATATCTCTCATGGAGTGGGTAGTGAGAAGTGTCACACATTCCTATCCTGCCATATATATGTGTGCAAACTCTTTTTCTAGATTTTTCACATTCCCAACAATTGTGAGATCCTGACAGTCCTTTGAAGATGACCCCTGCCTCTTATACCATGAATTTCAATAATATTTTGTTTGTCAGCCATTAATGATGCACTATTTTAGTAAGATTTATAGTGTTTTAGATAGTGACTAAATATTTTAACTCGGTATTTAATATTTCCATATTACAAATCAAAAATAATGTAACCACAGACCTATAGACATGACATAAGCATAATTTCTTGATACACATTGCGCGGCTTTGCCTCCAAAATTTGGTGGCAAACAATATAACGAAGGTATTGGAATATTTTCAGAATGCTTCCGAATGAAAATTGAAACAGTACTCAACACTTATATCAAAAAGTACATGTCATTAATAAAGGTATTTAAGTTTCGAAAAGCAAGTACTTTTACTGCTATATAAATGTGTCTTTCATCATCTTCTTTGTGAGCCATCTCTCCACTGCTGGATGTAGGCCTCATCCAATGAACTCCATCTCTCTCGGTCCTGTGCTTCCCCCAGCCAACCCCTTCTTGCAACTGGAATAATATCGTCGACCCATCTTTTTTGTGGTCGCCCTACCGGTCTTATATTTTCCCACGGTCTCCATTTTAGTATTCTGGGTGTCCACCTCTCGGTACCCTGTCTTGCAACATGCCCTGCCCACTGCCATTTCAACTTTGCAACACGGTCTGCTTTGTCAACGAATGTATATAAATGTGCCATTTATATCCAATTTATATTTATATATTGAATGTGTTTGGAATACCCCCGTTTCACCTCACTTTGTGTACCAATCCCCTGGCGTTGTACCAAATGTCGTAATTCCTTACTACGTAAATGTAACATAATTTATTTAATTATTCTTATTTGAGGTTAAACTTATAAATTGACAAAGATTATTTTTATAATCTGCATATAAATAAAGTAGATATCGTATTATAATATTCTTAACGTAAAAGCTATACATAATGCAACCGTCCAGGCGTAAAATAATTTTAAATTTCGAATAGGTACCTATATCTGAAAATTTATCAAGGTTTTTCTTTCAATTGTTAAAATGCTATTCAAATTTTCAATTGTTTAAAATATTTAAAACCATAGAGAAAGCTAAAACGTAATTTTGTTGTAAAAAATGCCTTAATATTTACGATTATTTTAATATATTTATCGAATACCTAATGTTACGAAAACTGAAACAATGTTATAATCTAGGATTGACGAAATTGACGTTTGAAAGTTTTTGTGTAAATAAAGTGTAAATATATAAAAACTCTTTCGTACTTATTCATTTTTGAATTCAAAATACTGTTCTATTTTTTGTTTTGTTTTATATTTTGTTTACACAATGCTTATAAATTTATTTATTATTATCCGTCGGTATTATATACTCTTTTGGTATTATTATACTCTTTTTAATTATAAGCAGCAAGCATATTTATCAAATGTTATTTCGCGAAATGAAGAAATTATATGTTTGCGAGTACAAAATGAAGTCATTACCTAAATCTACTATTGTACATTTTTGGTTAGCATTTTGTTTAATTTTATTGTTATGAATAATGTATTGTTTAATAATTATTCTGTTGCATTCGAGATGGTTAGTAATTCATCAGCTTGGCATTATTTAGACCGGAACGTGTTTATTTATTAGGCGTTTTGACAAAATACATAATGACAAAGATTGGACCATTAGATAAGTATGTAGGTAAGTGCGTATATCGCAATCTGTTCGAAATATTGGCTTTTGTATCAAAAATAACGCGGGAATTAAAAAAAAATATTCTTAAGAATTTAAACAAAATTAAAGAAAAAAAAAAGTTTATTCCACATGTAACGAGTGAAAAATATTATATAGGAAGCCGTTTTCCCTTAGACACCATAATCTAGTATCTTCATAGGATAAAATTTTTCTAACATTAATAGAAATTGGGTATAGAAATAAGTTACATTTAATTCTTAAATAACGGCAGATGAGTTTTTTCTATTTATTTACTAACTTTAATGCACCGCCGGCGCCGTTAGCGAATAATGTAAATATGTGAAGGAATAAGCAATCGTTTTTATAATATTGTCACAATTTTAGTAAGAAGGGAAGTGGTTTAATTTTGATTGATTATAAGCATTGTAAATTATTTATAGTTAACCAACCCACTTGTGAAAACTAAGTTTAGTTTGTCGATCGACAATTCTTGATAGAACTCCATTGTACGTTAATATGTTATAAAAAAATATAAAAATACTTGGTTATAGTTCTATTGTTTTTATTAGATTATTGACGCGTTTCGTGCAAAGCACATCGTCATAATAATGCTCTACAAGACTGAGACTAGTGGTTATATACAAAATTACATGACAGGTGTATAAAAATGTTGGTTTTTGAACGGTTGAAAAGAAGTTATATAATGCAAATGAATCTATACAAATCTACGTTTTAATACAGTGAAGGTAGTTGGGTCACTGGTTGTAGTCCCCTGTGTCCATTAGGTCTGTAACAAAAGAAACGACAGCAGTAAAATTCGAAAGGTAAATAATATTGTATTTATTGGTTTATTGTTATCTTTTAAGTGTGGTTAAAACCAATGTATTTCATAGCTATTTGGTAGTTATAATTATGAACTGCTTAATTTTAATCTTAATGCATTTAACAACAAAGGAAGGTATATGTCTGTCTAACCCATTGGTTTCAATAATGGTGAATATATATGATCAATTTGTTTATTGATGAGTAATTTTTGTGGATCCTTTTTAACTCTGTTTATTTCTAATATTTCTAGTCGGTCAAGTTTTCTCCCTTTTATTCCCCGATGTATTATATTTATATTATGGTCACTATTAAATTGGTGGTTGTTTTCCTTTATATGTTCTGCAAAATTTGAGGTGTCTTTCTTTAATCTAATGCATGTCATGTGTTCTTTAATTCTTGTTTTAAAGGCACGGCCTGTTTGTCCAATATATGTTCCCGTACATGAGTTACAATTTAGTTCATAAATTCCGCTGTTATCCAACTGTTCAACCTTGTCTTTATTATTTATTAACAATTTACCTAATGTATTTGGATTAGAAAATGCAATATTTTTGCCAATTTTTTTTGATGACTCTACTAATATTTGTTGTGACATCTCCGACGTAGGATAGTTTGACCCATTTATTAGATTTTTCATTTAAATTTGTTAGACCTGGTGCAATATTTTTTAACAATAACTTCTTTTTCTTTTTAAATATCAGATTGTCTATTAAGTTTTCATTGTAACCATTATTATATGCTAATGTTTTTATTGTTTTTAATTCATCTAAATATTTATTTTGACTCTGTGGTACATGTAATAATCTGTGAATTAGTGAGTGAAAAGTGGATAATTTATGTGACATATGATGGCGGGATTTATTGTGAATAATATTATCAGTGAATGTACATAGGTTTTCTGTATATACTAAAACTAAGTTTTTTTCTGATATTTCTATGTTGAGATCTAAAAAATTTAAAGAATTACCTCCTATTTCCATTGTGAATTGAATATTCGCATTTATTGAATTTAAAGCATTTAAAAACGTATTTAACTGTCGTAAGGTTCCCGTCCATAATCCAATTATATCATCAACATATCTATAGTAAAACAATAAATTTTTAAAACCTTGAATGTTCTTAATTTTGGATTCTAAATGATTCATAAAAAAGTCTGCTAGTAAGGGAGAAATTGGGCTACCCATCGCTAAGCCATCGGATTGTTTGTAGAATTTATTATTGAATTTAAAGTAATTTTGATCTATGCACATACATAGTAAGTCTGTTAGTTCATTCATTAACACAGGGTTTAAGTTGTTGTTAGATAGATATTCTTTCAATGAAGATTTTAACTCATTTATCGGTATACTAGTAAATAAACTGACTATATCAAATGATACTAGAATACTGTTTTTAGGAATAACCGTATTTTTTATGTTGTCTATTAACTGTAGAGAGTTTTTTATTGCAAATTGCGGTTTAAATTCAGTTAGTTTTTGAAATAAAAAATTGGCATGTTTTGCGATTTTAAAGCACGGTGCTGAGTTATATGAGACCACTGGTCTCATGGGCATATCCTTTTTATGCACTTTTGGTAAGCCATACAATCTTGGACATAATGGATTCATTTGACAAAAACGTGTTTTATCGTACGGATCACTAAATATTGTTTTGCAATTATTAACTAAAGATTTAACTTGATTTGAAAAGTATGTTGTTGGATCATTATTAATTTGGGAAAAAATACTTGACAGAAAAATTGATTCGACTTTATTAATATAATTATTTTTATTTAAGATAACAGTGCTGTTGCCTTTATCAGCTTTCGATATCACTAAGTCATTGTTTTTAATTTTTGATTTTAAGCTTTTTATTGTGTTGGTATCAGAATATGGTATATTTTCAACATTATAGTGTTTTTTTAGAATATTAGCACATAAATATTTAGACGCGCAATCAAAATCTAAGGCAATATCTGTATCTAATGCTAAACATTCAAAATCACGTGTTTTCAAATTAATATAAGGACTATGTTTCAATCCTTTATTTAACAGGTTTGTTTCATTCGAATTTAATGCGATATCTGTAGTATTTACTATTCTGTCGTAAAAAGTTACATTAATATTTTGAGAATCTTTGTTTTCATTTTTAATTAAATTCTTTTTCATTTTTCGTAGTTTTTCAATTTTAGATTTTTGTGCAATGAATCTCGTTTGAATTATTTCTTTTATATAAATCATTACGTCAAATTGTAAAATATCAAATTCAACCGAATTTAAACGTGACACCAGGTTATTATGTATGTAATAAAGGTAAACACTTACATTGTCTCGGATTGAATACCACTTGTTCCTCTCCAACATCAACCAGTTTTTTTTGGGCGGCTTGCAGGACTTTGGCAGCGACAGATGTTTTCGATTTGGTTTTGATGTTCACGAAGTTAGGAGTTACCTCTGCTTTTCTGCACTCGCCGATGAACCAAATGTGTTGTGTGGCTACTGATCGTTTCAGTTTTAGTTTCTTGTAGAGATCGATCACATAAGCTGTACTTGCTGATTTAACTAAGTTTAGTTTGTCGATCGACAATTCTTGATAGAACTTGAAGTCAAATGAATCCATTATGTCCAAGATTGTATGGCTTACCAAAAGTGCATAAAAAGGATATGCCCATGAGACCAGTGGTCTCATATAACTCAGCACCGTGCTTTAAAATCGCAAAACATGCCAATTTTTTATTTCAAAAACTAACTGAATTTAAACCGCAATTTGCAATAAAAAACTCTCTACAGTTAATAGACAACATAAAAAATACGGTTATTCCTAAAAACAGTATTCTAGTATCATTTGATATAGTCAGTTTATTTACTAGTATACCGATAAATGAGTTAAAATCTTCATTGAAAGAATATCTATCTAACAACAACTTAAACCCTGTGTTAATGAATGAACTAACAGACTTACTATGTATGTGCATAGATCAAAATTACTTTAAATTCAATAATAAATTCTACAAACAATCCGATGGCTTAGCGATGGGTAGCCCAATTTCTCCCTTACTAGCAGACTTTTTTATGAATCATTTAGAATCCAAAATTAAGAACATTCAAGGTTTTAAAAATTTATTGTTTTACTATAGATATGTTGATGATATAATTGGATTATGGACGGGAACCTTACGACAGTTAAATACGTTTTTAAATGCTTTAAATTCAATAAATGCGAATATTCAATTCACAATGGAAATAGGAGGTAATTCTTTAAATTTTTTAGATCTCAACATAGAAATATCAGAAAAAAAACTTAGTTTTAGTATATACAGAAAACCTACATTCAGTGATAATATTATTCACAATAAATCCCGCCATCATATGTCACATAAATTATCCACTTTTCACTCACTAATTCACAGATTATTACATGTACCACAGAGTCAAAATAAATATTTAGATGAATTAAAAACAATAAAAACATTAGCATATAATAATGGTTACAATGAAAACTTAATAGACAATCTGATATTTAAAAAGAAAAAGAAGTTATTGTTAAAAAATATTGCACCAGGTCTAACAAATTTAAATGAAAAATCTAATAAATGGGTCAAACTATCCTACGTCGGAGATGTCACAACAAATATTAGTAGAGTCATCAAAAAAAATTGGCAAAAATATTGCATTTTCTAATCCAAATACATTAGGTAAATTGTTAATAAATAATAAAGACAAGGTTGAACAGTTGGATAACAGCGGAATTTATGAACTAAATTGTAACTCATGTACGGGAACATATATTGGACAAACAGGCCGTGCCTTTAAAACAAGAATTAAAGAACACATGACATGCATTAGATTAAAGAAAGTGTGGCGCAGTCTGGAACGAATCTACATAAAGATTTTGAATTTTTTCGAGAAGAAAAAATTTTTCGGCGACACAGACGACAATAATTTTTTTTCACTGTGGAAAAAAAATTGGAGGTACAAGATCGTACAAGTGTATAGAGACACGGTACGAAAAGATCTTCAAGGAAGCAGTATTGGCTGAGGAAGACAGGAGTCTTCGGGAGTGATACGACTTCGGGAGATTTTGGACTGGACTTCAAGGGGACCAGAGGGGACCAAGGAAGACCAGGAAGGACAACGGGAACGAGAATCAGAGAGGACCAGGGGACCACAAGGTTGGACAAGAGGATTGGCTGCTTGCTGTGAACGAGCGTCGAGCAGAGACAACGGAAGAGGACCAGAGAGCTGGAAGACCAGGATTCGACAGAGACGACTTCTGCAGAGACAGGGTTGGGCCGTAGTGCAGGTTCAAGCGACTGGACAGGATCGAGTTAAGATAAGTGTATTTTTCTTTTCTTGTCTGTAGGTATTCTTTTTTCGGTAATATGGAACAAAGGAATCTACCGCTTTTCAATCACGAGAGTGATATGTGGAGTGTGTTCAGGGTACGTTTTGAGCAATTCATCATAGCTGATGATAAAAAAATGTCTGAATCAAGGAAGAGAGCAATATTTTTAACCTCTTTGTCTGAAAAAACTTTCGTTTTATTACAAAACTTGTGTGTACCAAGAAAAGTTACTGAAGAAAAATTGTCGAAATTATTTGATCATTTGGATAATTTTTGTAATGAAACTGTTTCTCCGTATATTGAGAGAGAAAAATTTTATTGTATGAAACAGTCTGAACATGAATCAGTAAAAGAGTTTGCTTGTAAATTAAAAGAGCGTAGTATTAAATGTCAATTTAATGATCGTCTGGAAGAATCTTTGAAAGATATTTTTATTATCGGTTTGTGTAATAGTCAAATAAAAGAAAAGTTGTATTTGGAGGACGAGAAAAAGGGTTTTTCTCAAATACTCGAATATGCAAATGTATTGGAATCGGTATCAAAAAATAAAAATATGATAAAAAGTTGTAAATCAGAAATTTGTGAAATCGCAAGTAAACAGAATAGTAGGTATAATAAAAATAGTGCACATAGAAGGAATTTCAACGAAGTTGATAAGAAAAGGAATAGATCAGTATCACCGCATGTTAGTAATAGGAATTTAAAATGTTTTGCATGTTTATCTGATAGTCATTTAATTAAAGATTGTAAATTTAAAAATTTTAAGTGTAATAAGTGTAGAAAAATGGGTCATATTGCGAAAGCATGTAAAAACGATCAGTTTGGTAAAAGCAAAAATAGTATTTTTACTCTAGAAAATAATACGAACGTAAATGTTGTTTGCAATACGGAAGGTAATAATGAAATTGTAAATCCATTCATGATTAATATATGTATTGGTAGTCAGATTATTCGCGCGATGATTGATACAGGTGCTAATGTATGTGTAATTCCGAAAGATATTTATTTTAAGAAGTTTAAAAATTATAAATTGAATAAACCGACAAGTATTTTGAAATCATACGACGGTAGTATTTTAAAATGTATTGGTATGTGTATAATGGAAGTAACATACAACAATATCAAACAAGTGATTGAATTTTTTGTAGTAAACAATGGCAACAGTGTAATAATAGGCAGAAATGTAATTCAGAAATTCAATATTTGCTTTGAAGGTGTTAACACTTTACTGACCAGTGTTGATGAAAATTTTAAAAATAATTATATTATTAAAATTAAGGAAAAATATCCGGATGTTTTCAGTGAAAAATTGGGAAGATTTTCCAAAGGAAAGGTTAGGTTGTTTGTTAAAGAGAATTTTATACCTAAATTTTGTAAACCTAGGTTAGTTCCATTTTCGATCAGAGAAAAAGTCGAAAAAGAAATTAGAAGATTGGAGAAAGATGGCATAATCACGGCAGTGACGTCGAGTGACATTGCTTCTCCAATTGTTCCTGTTATAAAGAAATCGGGGGAAATCAGGATTTGTGGGGATTATAAAACAACAGTGAATCCACAATTAATTGTTGATAGATATCCGTTACCAAAATTCGAAGAGTTAATGTCAGAAATTAGTGGAAGTAAATTTTTTAGCAAGATCGATTTAAAAAATGCTTATACTCAGTTTGAGTTGGATGAAAACAGTAAAAGGTATACAACGATTTCCACATCGTTAGGTTTATTTCGGTATAATAGGTTAGTTTTCGGTTTGTCATCTAGCCCAGGAATTTTCGCTAAAAATTTAACAGCTTGTTTATTAGGTTTAAAAGGAGTTGTGGTATTTTTGGATGATATTTTGGTTTCAGGAAGAACTTTAGAGGAACATGATAGTAACTTAGAGGGATTATTAAAACGTTTAAAAAAATGTAATTTGACTGTAAATACGGAAAAGTGCGAATTTTTTAGGGATAATGTAGAATTTTTAGGACATAAGATTTCGGAAAAAGGGGTGGAACCTTTAAAAAGTAAAGTTGAGGCTATAACTTTAACTCCATATCCAGGGGATGTTCATGAGTTGAAAAGTTTTTTAGGTTTAATTATTTTTTATAGGAATTTTATTCCGAATATGTCTAGTATAGCGAAACCGTTATATGAGTTATTAAAAAAAGATGCAGTTTGGGAATTTAGTAGCGATTGCAAGAAGGCAATCGATGAGTTAAAAAAAGTTTTAACTAGTGGAAATGTTTTAGCACATTTTGACGAAAATTTACCATTAACTTTAGTTACGGACGCGTCACTGAAAGGGTTAGCGGCGTCATTGTTAATTGGTAAAGAGCAACAAAGACCGATAGCTTTTGTATCGCGCACTCTGTCTAAGGAAGAACAAAAATACGCTATTATCGACCTTGAGGCGTTAGCTATAACATATGGATTAAAGCAGTTTTTTCAGTATCTGTACGGTAGGAAATTCACATTATTGGTTGATAGCCAATCACTGACGAGAATTCTTAGTGAAAAAAAAAATATACCGACGTTAGCAGCAAATAGATTGCAAGTTGAGTCTAAAGATAATTGTTCTGATTATTTATCGAGAGTACCCTTTTTTTTCCTTGATTGGCGTTGGTCAGAAACGGACGTGTGTTTGTTCCTGCGTCGACAAGCATATAAAAACTCAACCTACCTACCGAATATTCAATATTTTTAATATTATTGGTGTAAAATTCAATCTTTCTGGCAAATTCATTTTTTACTTTGTGTTGTTATTGTGATGTCTATTTTGTAACCTGGGGTAAGTTAAATTAACATTATATATAACAGTTTTTTCCTTTTAATTTACTAACAATGGAGGTTAAACCTCCGGACCCGCCTGATCCTCCAGATCTCTCTCCATCGAAACCACGATATACCAGAACGAGAAGCGACCGAGCATGGTCGGATTCTTACGACTCTGACAGCTCCCTAATTACTGTCCCAGATATAACGCCGCCGTCTCCCGGTCCCTTTGTGACAGTCCCAAATAAAAAATACGCCCAAAAACGGAAAAATAGCAGACCTTCCCTTGGTGACTTGGAAAAGGAAACCAAGACCAGTGATCATAAAAAAAAACCCGCCCTCAATGAAACACAACCCTCTGTAAATTCCACCCCCAACACTTCAGCCACCCCTCCAAATCCCTTATATGAAAGAAACACAAGAAATATTTACAATGAAACGGACAGCAGTCCATTCATAGTACACGTCTCTTCCGAAAATTCTAACCAATTATCTGCCATTGAGTTCGGAAAATGCCTTAAAAGAAACCTAGTAAAGGGAATAATTACCGGAAGCTGTAAATTGATAGGAAAAAATAGAGCCAGCGTTGAATTTAGCAACATTACCAATGCAAATTACTTCTTAATGAAAACGTTCCCAGAATTTAGGACCTACATTCCCACGAATCAGGTTTCCCGTATGGGATTGGTGAGGGGTATCCCCGTGGGAGAGGACTTCACCAATGAGTGCCTGATGAGTGAGATGGAGGTTCCCCCTAACTATGGAAAAATACTAAAATGTCGTAGGTTAAACTACAAAGATTTGTCAACAGGACAAGCAGTTTGGAAACCCTCCAGAACGGTGGTTCTCACTTTTGATGGACAAAGAATGCCAGACCGGGTATTCTTATCCTACACCAGTATCCAAGTGGAGAAATATGAATTTCCGACTATACAGTGCTGGAAGTGCTGTAGATTCGGCCACACAAAGCCCCTGTGCAGATCACAACCACGTTGTTTCAAATGCAGTAAGGATCATCTTGGTGAAGAATGCTCTCTTCCCGAGGATGATCTAACTTGCCTTCACTGTGCAGGCAAGCATGCAGCTGTGAGTCTGAAGTGCCCTGAACTTGCGCGTCAAAAGAACATAAAACACCTTATGGCCGAAAAAAATCTTTCGTTTTTTGAAGCCTCGAAACAGGTCCCTCACTCTAAAAAATCGTTCTCAACCGTTATTTCCTCCAGCCCCTCGACATCTCAAGCCATCCCAAGCCATACGACACAACATATGGCAAACAATACTCCCAAATTTCAAAAATCCAATAAAGGAAAAACTCATAAACCAGCGTCTTCCCCTGGATTCGATAAAACTGCCCACCAAAATCTTTCATGGTTTCCGAACGGCCAACTTCCTGAGCCAGTTAAAGGATGTGGCCTACAGTCTAGTAATAAAGCTGAGCCTAACACTTCTGAATTAATTTCAACAATTCTACAATTTATAATTAAAACCCTTCAACATAATTCTATCCTACCGTCCAACGTTGCCTCTTCATTAACCCTACTTTCATCACTATTTTCGTCCAATGGCCCCTCAACGGATAACGAGGATTCTACAGTGGAATAGCCGTAGTGCTATTTCCAATAAAGCAGACATCCTCCACCTATCCCACGAAATCCAACCCTCTATCATAGCCATCTCGGAGACGTGGCTTGCCCCGGGTGCCTCTTTTAGACTCCCGGGGTATGCGTGTCTTCGCGATGACAGAAAAGATGGAAGGGGCGGTTGCGCCCTATTCATCAAACATAATATCCCATATTCCCCAATTCCTATTGGTCTGAACTCTGATCGGATTAATCTGGTTGGAGCAAAGATCGACGGGATTTCCTTTTTCTCCATTTATATTCCCCATCCCTCCTCCTCCGATATATTCCTTCTTAAATCCATTGTCTCCTCCCACTCCTCATCCCTGTTTATTTTGGGTGACCTCAACACACATCACACTAGCTGGGGTTCACATAAAACTAACAGTGCTGGAAATACACTTATGAACATGATTGATGATCTGGACTTATGTATCCTTAATGACGGATCTCCAACACGAATCTCTCTCCCGTTTCATACTTCAAGATTGACTCCCACCCCCACCCAAAGTTTACCTATATCGCATAGACCGAGTGCTGTGGATCTTTCCTTATGCTCCCCCGGTCTTGCTCCTCTTTCCACTTGGTCACTTGATCAAGATCCCCGTAACAGTGATCACTTCCCAATAATTATACATTTCGGAAGACAAATTCGAGAAGCCAACTACACATCATCATACAAATATAATGTAGCTAGAGCAGACTGGCATTCATTTCATAAAACAATTATTAAGACAATTCCTGAACTTCCCACTCCAAACTCATCAAATAACACTGAATGTTATAATTCCTTTGTAAACTTGATTACTACATCAGCTGATGAGAACATCCCTACCAAAACACCTCGTTCCCCAACAATACCACCGCCGCCATGGTGGGATGCTGAATGCACCAAGGCTGTTAGAGACAGAAAACTGGCAAGAAGGAACCTTAAAAAAAACATGTCCGTAACTAACTTTGATAGCTATCTGGTTTCCCGTGCCAAAACCAAAAGGATTTTGAAGGATAAAAAGAAACAGGGTTGGATCAAATACTGTTCTTCTTTATCCCCTGATTCTAACGTATCTGAGATATGGAGAAAAATAAGGCAATACAGAGCAGCTTTTGATCCCCATGTTTCAAAACCTACATCTTCTAACTGGCAATATGAATTCTTAAATAAACTTGCTCCGCTATCGGTCCCTCCCCTTAACTCTCTACCTGATGAACGCCTTTTCTCTGATGTTACATGTTCTCTTGACGCTCCCTTTACCTTGCATGAATTAAGATCTGTCATAACACGAGTTCACGACTCTGCTCCAGGAATAGATGGAATCCCGTATTCGTTCCTCACCAAAGCAGATCCCGAAACCTTAACCTATTTCCTCAAAATGTCCAACTCGTTTTATGACACTGGCATCATTCCGGCAGACTGGAAAACACAAAGCATAATTCCCATTTTAAAACCCCACAAAGACCCAAATATAGGATCTTCCTACCGCCCTATTGCGCTTTCGTGCACCCTGGGGAAAATAGTGGAACACATGCTTAAAGATAGATTGGAGCACTTCTTTGAGACCAACGGCCTGCTGGCTAGATCACAGTATGGTTTCAGGAAGGGCAAGAGCACCATCGACAATCTGAGTGTTTTCATCACCGACATCCAACTTGCCAGATCAAGGAAGGAAATGATGGCTGCTGTGTTCCTAGACGTCTCTGCTGCATATGACAATGTTCTTATCGATGTCCTTATGGGAAAACTTTTAGATACCGGTGTTCCACCAAAAACTAGGCAGTACATAAAAAATCTCCTATGCGACCGCACCTTGCTCTTATCTACGGAAAATGGGGAAAAGTCCATAAGAAAGGTGTGGAAGGGTTTACCGCAAGGATCGATTCTCAGCCCACTGCTATATAATATATACACTGCAAGTATCGAAAAAAGTCTCCTAAAACATGTAAGAATATTGCAATATGCAGACGACATTGTAATTTACATATCTGGAAAATCTACCCAAATGATAGAGCGTGAGCTAAACACAGCACTACAATTATTACAGAAATGGCTGGATAATCACGGGCTAGAAATATCTCCGCACAAAAGTCAGTTTATGATCTTCTCAAACAGTAGGAACATTGCCCCCATAAACATCACATATAATAATATTCACATCCCTTGCGTACCAGAGGTCAAGTTCCTAGGCATTGTGCTAAGCCGAAAACTCAACTGGAGAGCAAATATCGAACATATTGTATCCAAATGCCAAAAATCGCTCAATATCATAAGATCTGTATCCAGGGTGTGGTGGGGTGCTCATCCAAATACCCTCTCTCTCCTCTATAAGGCACTAATCCGCTCTCACCTTGACTATGCTTCCTTCCTAATGGACCCGATTCCAAAATATTTGTCCATCATGTTGGAGAGGGTTCAATCAAAGGCCCTCAGAATCATAATAGGAGCCATGCGGTCTACTCCTATCAATGCCCTTCAATTAGAATGTGCTGAGGCCCCCCTTCACCTCAGAAGACAATTCCTCGCAGATAGATTTCTTTTTAAGGCCTCCCGGCTATCAAATAACCCACTACTCCCTAAAGTCAAACTTCTTTTAGAATATGTTAATTCAAAACAAATTTGGCGAAATAAAAATCCCCCCCTGTTAGTAAATAGCTTCAAGTTCCTGAATTCTTTCGACGTTCCTTCATATAAAAATACAGTTTACCCGTTATTCTCAAGTCACCATGAATCAAATACTTTCTACCCATTAGTACATAATTTCAATATCCACAAAAACGACCCAAAGGCTCCTTTTGTTCTTGGGGAGTGTTTGGACTCTCTTTGGCAGGATTGGACGACCATATACACAGACGGATCTAAGAGTGAAGATGATGCATGCGTCGGGGCGGCAATATACTGTCCTGACTTCAACTCAGTCGCCATGTATAAACTTCCACCGGAAACATCCATTTTCACTGCAGAATGCCTCGCCATACTGGAAGCAATAAAATTCGCAGCTACAAATGGAATTAATAAAACACTTATCCTCACAGATTCCCTTAGTGCAGTAAATAAAATCTCGGGAAACCCATCAAGGCTGCTGAACAATCTTATAATTCTTCAAATTAAACACGAAATCCTGAACCTCGGGATGCAAGGATTACAAGTGGCCATTGCTTGGATTCCAGGTCACAGTGGAATCAAGGGTAATGAGACTGCGGATGAACACGCAAAAAAGGCAATAGAAAATGGACAAATGTCTCACGAATACATACATATAGAGGACAGATTTCCCTCCTTGTTAAAGAGACTGCACACAAGCTGGGAAAAAGAATGGAACCTTGGAAAAAGTAAAGCAGGAGTGTACTACTCCTACATACAACAGAGCTTTCCAGTCAAGCCATGGTTCTCCATAGGTAAATTCCAAAAGAGGGATATTTCAGTAATATGTAGAATGAGACTCGGTCATACATGTTCCCCTGTCTTCCTCCACAAAATAAAAGTTAAAGATTCTCCTTTGTGTGAGTGTGGATTAGAGGATGGAACAGTCGACCACATATTTTTGGGGTGTCCCCTTTTGGATCACTCTCCTATTTTCAACCATTGTTTAAACAACAAAATCTCTCTACCAATAAATATTACTCACCTTTTATCCATTGCTTCTTTACCCATATATAAAATGCTGTCTAAATTTATTTCACTAAATAATATCAAAATATAATCATGCCTTACTTGAAGTCTTCCACCATCCCATTTCCTCTGCTTTCTATTATACAACTTCCTCTCCCCTGTATAGAAATCCTTCATTTTCCCCTTCCCTATATAAATGTATGTATAGTATTATAGTGTATAATATAGTGTATATATGGATATGTAGTACATAAATGGATGTATAGTACTGTGGTGTATAATATAGTGTATATATGGATATGTAGTACATAAATGGATGTATAGTATTATAGTGTATAATATAGTGTATAGTATAGTGTATATATATGGATATGTAGTACATAAATGGATGTATAGTATTATAGTGTATAATATAGTGTATATATGGATAGTAGTAGATGTATGTATTATAACATAATGTTTGTTTAAATGTGCCTAATTATAATAATATTATAATGTTTGTTCAAGGGTAATACTAACCAAAAGTAGCAATGACCTATGCCAAATAAAGATTAGCCCACCTATAATGGATACAATACAACTTGTATAAGTAAGCATCAGCCCATTCTCTTTTGACTATCTGAGTTCAACATACCAGGAACAATTCCGGAGTCCTTTGCACTCTGACCAGCTAAACGCCATAATACCTGAGGACAGGCTACATTGAAACCCAAGCAAAGCATCAACCAAGACAGGCTAGAACACTGGCAACGGTGAAATAAAGCCTTTTAAAAAAGTAGAAAGAAGAAGAAGTATCGAGAGTACCGGTTAGTGAACCAGATAATAGTTGTGATAACTTGACAGATAATTATTTAAATTTAATATGTGACAGTGAGCAAATTTGTATAAACATTGAGCAGATTAGTGAGTCAACTAGTTGTGATGATGTGTTAGTGCGTATTATGTATTGTTTACAATCAAAATGGCCGGATAAAGTTAACAAAGACAGTGATTTGTGGCATTTCTGGTTAAAGAGAAATGAGTTATCGATTATAAAAGGGTGCATTTTGTGGAATCATAGAGTAGTTATTCCGTCAAGCTTGAGAGATAAAATTTTAGGTATGTTACATAGATCTCATCTTGGTATTGTGAAGACAAAAGGTCTTGCAAGAGGTTATGTTTATTGGCCGAAAATTGATAAAGACATTGAAGAATTAGTTAGTGAATGTTTTGAATGCTCAAAAGTTGCCGCATCGGAACCAAAAAATGTATTGACAAGCTGGCCTAAGGAAGAGTCGGTTTGGACGAGAATACATATTGATTTTTTTGGACCAATTACAGGTAAATCATTTCTTGTAGTATGTGATGCATATTCAAAATGGATTGAATGCTTAGAAATGAAGAATATTAATGCGTTTTGCACCATTAAAGCATTAAAAAAATTATTTTGTCAATTTGGATGTGTCAAAACGATAGTATCGGATAATGGTAGTGCTTTTATGTCAAATCAATTTCAGAGTTTTTGTGTTGAACATGGTATAAAACATGTAACGTCACCAATATTTTCACCTTCTTCCAATGGTCAAGCGGAAAACACGGTGAAAACGTGTAAAATGTTTTTAAAAAAATTATTAATAAATAATATAAAATTTATGAGTGATTATGAAAATAGAATTGATAATTTTTTAGTTGATTATCGGAATTCTCCACATGTTTCAACAAAGGTTGAACCATCAGTTTTAATGTTAGGTAGAAAACTAAGGACAAATTTTGACATTTTCATTCCTGAATTTAATTGTAATGATAATAATGATCATGAGGATATTATTGGACATAACTTGTTAAAAAGCCAAAAGAGGCAGCATTATTATTATGGAGGGAGAGAGAGGAAGGAATTGAAAACAGGTCAAAAATGTTGGGTAAAAGACTACAGGGTAGTAAACAAACCAACATGGGTTTTGGGACAGATTACTAGGAAAATTGGGAAGGCAATTTACTTGGTAAATGTTCTGGGTACTAGTTACACATGGAAAAGGCATGTTAACCAATTAAGAACCACAAGTGTAAAGTGGTCAGATGGGGGGTAGAAAGTTGTTCTCATAGTTCTTGTGGGTCTCGACTCTGAAGCTTATGGATTGCTTGAGTTTGGACCCGGACACCCCAGTTCACTCCTCGGATGCTAAGTTGTGTTTCCTCTTGTTTCAGGTTATCGGGAGGGTTGCCTGGAGGCAGGATGGAGGAACACTTGGACACTCGATCCTGGACATCGGTTATCCCTGCAGGCCAGTGTAAGGGATGGATGTCAGAGGTTAAGTGTGGAGGAGTGTGAGATATGTGAATGAAAGAGATAGCATGTCTGTGTGTGTATATAGTGTGTGAATAGGCACGCGGCGCGTCATTCATCGTTACGCCGTTGATAACTACCTCCGTGAATTGTAATAGTATTTGACCTTGAATTGTATCTTGTATATTGAACGTGTGTAAAATAAAGTGTAAAAGAACATTCATTTTTTACTTACAAAGAACTAAGAGTTTCACCCCAACAATAGTAGTGTATAGGGACACTATAGAAAGACACCTCAAATTTTGCAGAACATATAAAGGAAAACAACCACCAATTTAATAGTGACCATAATATAAATATAATACATCGGGGAATAAAAGGGAGAAAACTTGACAGACTAGAAATATTAGAAATAAACAGAGTTAAAAAGGATCCACAAAAATTACTCATCAATAAACAAATTGATCATATATATTCACCATTATTGAAACCAATGGGTTAGACAGACATATACCTTCCTTTGTTGTTAAATGCATTAAGATTAAAATTAAGCAGTTCATAATTATAACTACCAAATAGCTATGAAATACATTGGTTTTAACCACACTTAAAAGATAACAATAAACCAATAAATACAATATTATTTACCTTTCGAATTTTACTGCTGTCGTTTCTTTTGTTACAGACCTAATGGACACAGGGGACTACAACCAGTGACCCAACTACCTTCACTGTATTAAAACGTAGATTTGTATAGATTCATTTGCATTATATAACTTCTTTTCAACCGTTCAAAAACCAACATTTTTATACACCTGTCATGTAATTTTGTATATAACCACTAGTCTCAGTCTTGTAGAGCATTATTCTGACGATGTGCTTTGCACGAAACGCGTCAATAATCTAATAAAAACAATAGAACTATAACCAAGTATTTTTATATTTTTTTATAACATATTAACGTACACTTGTGATAATATATTATATTACTTTCTTTTCCTAATAAAAAGTATCAAATAAATATTTTGTTTAAATATTACTTTCCCAGGAGATGCCCATTAACATTTGCAGAAAATACCTAATAATATAGACCCATTAAAGCCGCATGGTACCGGGAGTAAGAATAGGTATGAAAAGATTTTAAGGTTTTGAAGATATATGCATGTGAAAGTTACAACCGTTTTATATCATGAAATGATAAAAAAAATCCCATTATATTTTTTTCTTTTACACCATGGTCACCCTATGAGCTTTGGCACTCTTAAAAAAATCAGACTTTACCTATCTCTCACGTTATATTGAGTTGTATTATTATATCTATACCTTATACTATCATTTGTACAATAAAGTGTACCTATTATATACGCGTGTTATTTATTGAAACTCAAAGTAAGAGTTTTATACATTATTTATTTATTTAATCATTTACGGCATATATTGCTCTTTACAAACATACATAAACAAAATCACAGAAGAGAATACAAAAATAAACTTACATAAAAAAGATAAAAACTTATCAACAGAATAAAACAAAAATAAATAATAATAATCAATAACATAATACAATCACGAATTACAATCTTCTTTCCTTTCTTCACTGTTTACTCTTTTAGGAACTACCTAAGTTTATTTGGTAGTAAAGGGTATACCTACATACCTTCTTTTAGTACATAATCTGAAATCGGAAGAAATCGCCTTATGGCAATGAAAAGTACAATATATTTGTTCATATATTATGAGATATCTACAAACATATGAATTACGGGCGGGGTTGGGAGAAATTCTTTTGTTTTTTTTTTAATAATAATATTTAAAAATTCAAGTACCTAATAAAATTATTTGTTTTTTGTTACTATTCCGGCTCTGGTTACGTAATAACAATAAAGTAATGGGTTTGGTGACAATTGAGATCGCTTTGTTTATGTGAACTGTAACAAAGTACATATTTGTGACGAATTTCACGGAACGTTGACCTGCCTAGCGTGCAATTTACCTAACCTACAATACTGACAGATGAAAGTGATAATATATAATATGACAACATAAATATTTACATACATACTGGTATTGTACATAGTCTTGTTTAGGTATATATTTGGATATCACACTATTATTAAATATTATATTTAAACAAAGAAACAGGCTTGACTGTTACTTTAATGATAGGTCGGTGACATATCAATACTAGGTAGGTATTTATAACTAATATTACAACTAATATTCGACCGTAGCGTGCGCATGCGGCTATTCTGAGATGATTAATAATTGTATCTTAATAAAATATCTGATGAATACATTTTTCTAAGGAGATTAAATTTATAACAGAAAATATAACTAATTACGAAGAACTTAAAGTAGTATACGATAATGTCTAATTCTTGGAATAAGTAACTTGGAATTAGGTCTAATCCTAATTGAAAAAAAAAACTTTTTTTATAATGCAATTGCAGTGGTGATTTTAACGAAAACGATTGAAACTTGGACGTAACAGAAAAATAATATAGAAATGAGATCACTAAGATGAATAATTTGTAACAAAACGATAACCATCAAACAACTAAGATGCATAAAGAAGGATGTTATCAATCGGCATGTAATATCATTATCATGCCTATTTTTTTATAAGTACATTGAATCTATGTCATAAAAGGTATTCGATGTAATCAAAATTTATTAAAAAGTTAGTCAATGTTATAATTTGCAAACCATGCATTATACTCATCACCAATTACCCTATTTTTATGGCAAATTATTATAATGTTTTTTTAGTGATTTTTCAGACAACTTGTTATATTAGTTGTGTATAGTAATAAACAGCGTGAGAAATGTTACATGGCTGAATTGTTTAATAGTAGTGAATAAATTAATCACAGACTAAATGTACAAATTAACTATCGACGAACACAAATTTTAATCAATTCTTATGACCATATGGGCTCAACCCTGAAAACGCACTAAAATTTTAATTAAATTATTAATTTGATGTATTTTTTTCTACACCTGGAGAAGATAATGTTATCCCCGAAATGTTGAAATTACCAAGAAGACCACTCCGGCAAATTTTAACAAAACTATTTAATAAATGTCTACACACATCAAATATACCAGAGAGTTGGAATAATGCAGTAATAACAATACTTCATAAAAAAGGAGATAATACAAAACTAGATAACTACCGTCCTATAAGCCTTTTGTCACACATATATAAACTATTCACAAGGGTAATATGCAACAGATTGACATCTAAACTTGACGCCTATCAACCAAGAGAACAAGCAGGATTCCGCTCAGGCTATAGTACTAGCGACCACTTACAAAGTCTCAAATTGTTGATCGAGAAATGCAATGAATATAAGAAACCCATAATACTTACCTTTGTGGATTACGAAAAGGCCTTTGATTCCGTGGAAATTTGGGCTGTATTGGATGCCCTGAAAGACAGCAGAATAGACGGAAGATATATCACGCTGCTGAATAACATTTATAAAAACGCAACATCAGTCATCCGCTTACATGAAAACACGGAAAAAATTTATATAAACAGAGGTATAAGACAAGGCGATACCATCTCTCCCAAACTCTTCACCCTTGCTCTAGAAAATGTTTTTAAAAAATTAAACTGGGAAAGTAAAGGAATAACTATCGACGGAGAGCGATTAAACAATTTGCGATTCGCCGATGATATTGTGTTAATCTCGGAGGATGTCGATGAAATGGTGGAAATGATCAACCAACTGGAAGGTATATCTGCTTCAATTGGTTTAAAAATGAATGTCAAGAAAACGAAAATAATGACAAACTTAGACACAAGCAATTATTGCCTTCCAGTGGAAGAGGTTGATCACTATATATACCTTGTACATAAGATGACCCTAGGCAGAGACAATCAAACCATAGAAATTGAGAGAAGAATAAGTCTCGCATGGGCGGCCTTTTGGAAACTCGATAGCACCTTTCGTTGCCCCATACCAAATTCTCTGAAGGCAAGGGTGTTTGAGCAGTGCATTCTACCAATATTCACTTATGGCATGGAAACAACCACTTTAACCAAATTGTCTGCCAACAAGCTGCGTATAGCACAAAGGAAGATGGAAAGAATAATGTTGGCAATAAAACTAGAAGACAGGAAGAGGAATGACTGGATACGCAGTCAGACCAAACTGTCCGATGTGGTTGAGAGAATAGCCATGCAGAAGTGGAGATGGGCAGGACACCTATCAAGAATGACCGATAATAGATGGACTAAAAGACTGGTGGAGTGGAGACCGAGAGGCGACAAGAGACCACAAGGGCGACCACCTAATAGATGGATGGACGACATAAAAAGATTTGTTGGACCACAGTGGATGGGAGTCGCACAGGAACGGGAGGAGTGGAGAAGGAGAGGGGAGGCCTATGTCCTGCAGTGGGCAAACACAGGCTGACGATGATTTTTTTCTATTCTGAACATTGAATAAAACAAAGGAAAAATAAAGGAAATTAAAATGACAAAACATCACTTTATTATAAAATATATAATTATTGGATTGGATTAATGGACTAACACATTTTTAATAACTTTAACGTGGATTAAAATTTTAATTCGAACCCAAATCGAACCTGTCAGTGGTTCTTAATCTTTTCAAAGTCACGGTGCACTTTTGATTTCAAGAAAAAAATGCGAAGCACCAAAATCAAACAGTTATAAGAACACCAAAATGAAAACAACACGCAAGAATAATTCTTAACAAATTAAAAATATTACATGTGAATTAATTATAAAATTATGACAATAATTAGAAAAGGATGTACGTATACCTAATACGTATAATGGGTAAACTGTAAATAAAATTACTCTTATCAAAATGTTTTTTTTGTGCGAAAATCAAAATAGAAAAAATATATAATTTAATTTATTTACTCCGGCGTTTTTTTTTTCGCGGCAGCCTGTTGATAAATTTATATTCTTAGAATATGAAAATCTACCGGTTGAGTTTGTTTTATTTTTAATTTTAATATTTGCTATTCATAGCAAATAAAATTTAATATTTGCTATTCATAGCAAACAACCTCTAAATTTTACCTTCACGAAAAAATATTGTAAAAGTATCACAGATTTGGTGATTTTCAATATAATAATATGTTCGTATTTCATACATTTGAAGTTAATAATAAGTGTGCATATTTGTGTACATCCCATATTAAAGGTAATAATAAGTGTGTAATAATAATATTGTAATAATTATAATAAGTGTGCATATTTGTGTACCTACATTCCGTACATACGAAGGTCATAGGCGTTAATCAAAACCTTAAGTTACCTACAGAATTTTATCAACCCCATTGAGAAAATTCTTGTATCAAAAATAAAATAAATAATGTCTTACCTGACTTGCAATGTACACTGAAAATGTTTGGTTGATTCCATCGGATAATGTCTTGGTAAATCCACATCAGTCCATATATCCAAATAATATTATTTTTATTCAATACTAATGATACGTCGACACTTGCCCGCATTATTCTCGTAATTTTTTTAAATAATATTTAGTATTATTATATAAAAGTATTATAAAAACATATTTCATTCTAAGAAAAAATATACGTTGTCAGGTTTATTGCCATGAGACAATCTTTTCCAACCAACCCAAGGCCTTTAAGTACAATTTGTAAGTACAGTATATTATTTGGTCCTTCTTTTAAATCAACAATAAAAAAATATTCCACTGCTTCGCGTTTATCCCATGAATATACCTACGCAAAAATACCTTACAATAACAAAATTTTTCCGAAATTGTTTTTTTTCTTCCAAAAAATTTGACTGATCTGGGTATCCTATATTATAAAAGTTTTAGGCTTTTGTTTTTATTGTCATTATTATTTTCACCAGATGAAGGCGAAACGATTAATCTGTTTTAACCTAAGACCTTATACATTATTATTATAAGGTCTTTGGTTTTAACAGACAAATAATATCAATTAAAACAGTGTGTTTATTAAAAAGTCATTTTCTATAAAATCCGCTTTGGAACTTTAGTTTTCAATTGGAACACCATGCTCTATGTCTGATTTATTTTCTCCTATAAATAAGCATTTTTCTGTTAAATCAAAGGAATTACTCTATGGCGACATACATATATTATCTCGTAACTGGTTTAATTATAATATTGTGTTACGGTATTTAATCAGTTTCTCTCTATTTTATTTTCAATCGCGACATTTTGGTAAATGAAAAATCTACTATACTGAAAAATCGTGATTTCTTGTTTCTTCTACTAGATAAAATAATATGTCGAAAAATAATTATAATTTCAAACACGAAATGAGTGTAATTGACACCACCGCGTTTTTATGTGAAAAGTTATAATTTAATAAAATAATAAATATATAATAACGTCACAAGAAGGACAAGGCTGATGTCACAAATTTAAAAAAATCACACGAATCGCACTAAATCCAATAGCTCGTTAATAGCACTTAAACATTTTTTCTTTTGTTTAGTGTATTTTTTTTATGTTGTGATAAATTCGTAAAAAAACGTCTCACAGTATTAGGTATATCACAGATAATAATATGATGGTGGTTTGTTTAATGATGTACCTTTACTACTGCAAGGTAGATGAACTACTGTAAGCAGAATCATCACGAAAGATAAAAAAAGAGAGTGCACAGTAAATATACGTTTATAGACATTAAATATAAATATTTTTTGAAATGTATTCAAAACAAACATAATTTAAATCCACGTAATGAATTTATAATATTAAGACCTTTCGATGTTTAAACCGTCATCTTTGAAGGCGACAATTAAAATTCACCTAAAAATGTTTTTTCTGTCGCCTCCGAAAGTGCACTATAATTAATTGCTGATACTCAATTATTGAATGTCAATAAAGTTAAGATAACTTGAAATCGTTTAAATTAAACGAATTGATCAATAAATTGAAAATAAAAGATCGTCCGTTATTAATATAGTATTTCTTTTCTATTCATTTCACCAAAATAATCTTCTACTGGCCTGACGAGGGAGCTATCAGTTCCGAAAAAGGTACCAAGATTTACAAAAAACGTTGTTTTAATAATGTTAAGTTATTAATGGCTGTGTAATAGAACAGGTGTCCCATTTTAAATACTTGGGGTGCTGGTTGAATGATGAGTGGAACCCAGATTCCGAAATAAAGACGTGGAGGGCACGTCTGGTTCAATCGGCGAAATCAAAACCCTCACGATTACCCATATCATGGATGTAATTATTATATGTGGAGTTCTATAATATCTTTAGATGTCATAGAACTCCATACGATAATTATATTTTTTTGCGCTAGTGCACATAAAGCAAACACATTGCCACATCACATAGCAAAGCCTGTCCAATTAACAAATTTTGCATTTAAAACAAATTAAACAAAATTTACATTTATCTAATTTTACCTAAATTAATAATTTCTAATCAGTGAACAAATTGCCATTTTGTAAAAAAAAACTGTTTTCTATAGTGAAGGAGGTATACGGTAAAGGAAAAAAAGGACAGTAAAATATTTTATTTATCCTTGTCAATACTATTTAAATTTACTTTTTTTTCAATATTTTTTACAATTGATTATTTTTGTGTATTTGTATCATTCATTTTACTTCTTTTATAACATATGAAAATTACAGCTGACTAAAGATACCTACTCAACTGTGTAAAATAACAGTTCCAGAACAGGCTTTTGCCTAGTGGGGCGTTATTAGTCAGTTTATATATGTTATATTTGTTTTGTGTATTAATAATAAATAAATATAATATGACTTTATATCAGATATTATATTGAGATAGTTATAATTTCGGCTTTATGAATAATCATTGAAAACAATTTGTTTTCAATGGAAGCTGGGGGCATTTTGTATTCACGGGGCCGCCCAAAAAGCCCTTAAATAAATCCGCCCCTGAGAGCGGCACAAGAAGAAAAATTACTACTGCTATACACATTGCAGAAAACCAGGCGTTAATTTCAAAATTCGACTCATGCGTAGTATGTGCAATATTTTTTTGCGAAATTTTACCATGTCTGGTCAAAAATACTTGCATAAACATTTTTTTTAATATAATTTTGAATTATCGTATATCGTGTGTTGAGTGTAGAACAATGCAAATGAATGAGGCATTGTTATTATAAGTAGATTGCGGTAGGTACATAGCAAATACATTTAATGGACACCATTCAACAGTGTAATATAATTGAAAGTTAGACACTATTGTTGTAGCTGTCATGCCATGCGGGCATGGATGTCGTATTTTAGTAAATCTTTAATTTGCATCATACATGCATTTGATTGTAAAAATATGTGTGTTCATTTGTAAAATCCCAAAAGCATTTTTATATTATATAATTTTAGGTTTGAACTTGTAAATGCAGAACAACAAATACAGTCTAGTACACCTCACCAAATTGAGGATATTCGCGATTTAAGTAGGAGGCAGATGTCTTGGCTAAGAAGCATCGGGGAATGCACTGGAGTCTACAGAGTGGAGGATCTTTTCCGGTTAGCTCAAAACAGAGACGTCTATGCCAAAGCCGACGTCAGGGAGAACTGATATGGCACAGAAAGAAGAAGAAATGCAGAACGGCATATTATTGATTCCGCATTCACGTTATTGTTTTTCCTCTCATTTCTAGATAGTTCTTCCTTTTTCATATCATCATGCTGCACACTTACATAATAAATAGGCTATTGCAGATATAATTGACCACCGATCATAGTGATAAGCCGTTTGGATTCTATGTCGGCGTTCTGGGATCAATTCCAAGCAGAGAAATTTATCTAATATTATTTCCCACACAAACATTGACCAAAAACATTGGTTATAGTCGAAAGAAATTGCCATCTGTCAAGAAACTCGGCACTTGCACAGGGTGCAAGAGTTTATTATATTAAAATTAGATGGGTCGATGGCAGAGCGGTTAGCGCGCTGGGCTAGTTATCCAGTGGTCGCGAGTTCGAATCCTGCCTCGACCGATTTCGTTCACCTATAGCACAAGCATTTATATGTTTATTTAAGGGAACGTAGGAAGATGTATATGTACTTGTTTAACAAGGACATTCTTTTTCTTATTAAAAAAAAATAAAAAAAAGAAAATTAACTGCCACAAAATTGAAACTAGAAAAAAAAAATATATTGATTTTGTAGACTATAGTCAGATTTTGAGAAATGATTTAACTGAATGAGTAGGAACTGGGGAAGAAAATAATAAAAAACATCAAAACTTTTTTTTAAATAATTTATGTAATAAAAAGGTTTTACGTAGGTACTTTTTCACAACACAATTTGTTCAGTAATTTTATTAAGTCAAATTCATCACAAATAAATTTATGAAATCAAAATAAATAATGAAAAACAACTTCCACGAGAAATTGTATGCATTCATTCTTGAAGACAAAAGCAAAAACACATAAGAAATATTTGTGACCTGCCCCCCTAGACAACGTGTCATTTAGCTTAAGAAAATATAACTTAATGTTATCCGTAGGTATTATATACTCTTTACTTAATGTATGGAAGTGACAGTTGTCATGTGACTGGCAACTGTCACTTCCATACATTGAGTTATCTTTTCTTGTTTCTTTTCTTGAGCTAAATGACACATTGTCTAGGGGGGTTGATATACTAATAAGGTTGATAATAATTTATACATAAATCATTAAAATTATCAGGAATATTTTTTTTAAACAGAATTAGGTTAAAAGAAAAACATATAAAGTAGGTAATTACTGTATTGTTTGAAATATAGTTAACTGGCTGTGTTTACGTAAGTAATATGTAAAATTTGTAAATAAATTTGAAGGCTTTTAAGTTTTTCTTTGATGGATATAACTCAAATGGTTCAGTTTCTCTCTTATCGACCATTTTACTTAACAACCTAGTTTTATAGACGGATCTCAGTCGTCAATGAGGATTGACTTTATAACATTCAATTAATTTTTGTCCAGCCGACATATAGGGCTATCAAACACCATCTGCAAATCAACCTTGGGTCCTACGAGATCCCTAATATTATTGTATCCATATTTAATCATGGTCGGCCTCTCTAAAGAAAGCCCCCAAGCTATAACATTTACATCCTCGGGGAGACCCATGGGCAAAAGCATTTCGGGACGGAAAACACCGGAATTACCCACTTCTATCCATTTGCCCAAACCTGAAAATGATAATAAAAAGTCAATTATTATTTGAAGAAGTTAAATATAAAGTATGCTTGATGGTTTTCAAGGATATCATTAAAGACATCTTACATTGAGATCTTCTGGTTCAGAGAGCACCAATTTATTAACGAAATAGAAAGAAAATAAAGTTTCAATCAAATTAATACAATGTAGAAGTTTTATATAGTTTTTTTTTTTTATTTTATACATCAATTAAAAAATTTACTCGTAGAAAGTTTTCCAACAAAAAAATAAAGGTAATTGTGATGGATGAATTTTTATTTTCATATTTTTTTCTATGGATATTATTTAAAATAATTTCTTAACATACCTTCGTGATAACAGAATATTTCCATACTCGGTTCCGTATACGGATTGTATGCAGGTTTGAATTGAATCTGTGTAAAACCTAGTCTGCTAAAGAAGGTATGCAATGTGTCAATAAGATCTGCGAGGCTGAGATTTCTGTCGGCAATTAGACCCTCAACTTGGTGAAATTCCGCCAAGTGAGTTGCATCCAACGTTTCATTTCTGAACACCTGAAAAATATTATTTTTTTAAGCTTAAAATTATAGACACCTACTCCTTACTACATAGACATTATTTCCTCCACGACTTTAAGAATTATTCAAGTAGTAAAATAGAGTTTTTCTTTAACAATAATTTAGTGCTAAAAAAAAATTCTCTTACAAAATTACCTTATCTATACTGAAATATTTACGTGGTGTAAATTCTTTTTCTTGCGCAAGTGCATACAGCATTCTAGCGCTTGAAGACGTTGTATGAGTTCTTAGAATGTTTTTTTGAGCTTCTGAGATCTTCCAATCATATCCGTAACCCTAAAATAAAATATATATAATCATCATAATCATAATATGTATAAATGAGTACTTAGTCACCATATTGGCTACATTTTAGCCAATTCTATGTTGATATTAAACTCATGCAGAAAAATAAGTTGGAGCAAAAAGACATAAAAAGAAATTAAAAGCCAATATTGAAAAATAATATGTGATTCGATTTATCCCTACATACATGATACACCAAATTAAATTTTGATAAAATAAGTTTTATTTTAGACGAGATCTACTTTATTTATATGCAGATACAGCAAACACAAATATTACTAAACACCACAATGATTCCAAAATAATGTCACCTTAATGTCTTTTGGTCTTCATCACCTTGACAGATTACAAATAGTTTTCAAAGCAGCTGCGAGATTGATATATGGAGCTGACAAAAGATGTCACATAACACCTCTTCTTAATGAACTGCACTAGTTGAGATGTCTAGAACGAGTTTACTCTATAAGGTATGCCTGATGGTGTTTAAGACTCTGAATGACTTGGCTTCACACTACATTCAAGAACTGTGCCAAAAGAATGTTCCATCGGGAAGACAGCTTACATTGAGATCATCTGGATCACAGAGTACCAACTCTTTAAAAGACTTGGACAGAGTCAATAAGGCGGCTTAATATGATGGCGGTTTCAGTGTGAATGGGTCTTTAAAATGGAATAAATTGCCCCTTGACATACGTGGAGCTCAGAGCATTGACACCTTCAGTAGACTTCTCAAGACTGCCTTGTTTCGTAGAGCCATATCACAAATTGTTGCTGCTGTATTAGCGTTGGCCAGAAATATAACATAACCTTTTATTATTTATTTATAATAAACATGATGTTTTACATAAAAAGGTTTGACATAACAATAATAAAGGTATATAATAAAAAATTTAAAACAGAGTCAATTGAAGGGTACACAGTACACATCCATACTATCGACACTTTCTTAAGTTTTGCTGTCAGTGTTTTTGCTCTCCAATATACTAGGGATAATCCTTGTGTTATATTGGGACCAGTATTTGGTTTTTGTAAGGTAACGAAAATCCTTAAAGGAAACATCTAGAGCTATGAAGTAATTTGCACGATTTTGGAGGACATTTGCAGGCGAAGACATGAGGATTAGGTAAAGGAGTAGGTACTTTGTGTGTATAAATTTCTTCATCTTTTTAAGACTCCTTTGTTTATAAGTCTGTTGTTTCAAGAAGGGGAAGTCTCTTGATGTGTAAATTTAATGTGTATAAAAGTAGTTACCTGAGAACCATATCCACCTTTACTGTGGACCTGTTTCACTCTCTCGAGATATTCTGTGGGAAATTGAGACGATGTGGCCGGATCCGATATGAAGAATGTGTCATGGGCGTCTCTTGCTGGATGCTGTTGGGGCTGGAAGAGTGCGTCAAAGTTCCAGAAGGAGTTTTCAACATAGTTGTTTGTTGGCATCTCTGAGAAACCCATCTCCAGAAATATTTGACATATTTCAGTTCGTACACTTAAAAGGGGATGCAAATGCCCTGGCTCCAAAGAAGCACCTAAAATAAAAGTTTATGATCATAAATAACATAATAAAGGAAAGTAAATTGACAGAAGAGATATTCACAATTCCTAATTATTTTTACTAACGAGGTACAGAATGATATAGAAATATTTCTCATGCAATTCAAGCTTCTTTAAACTTTGAACAAGGAGTTTGATGTAATTGTTTTGTGAAAACTTTCTAAATAAATTTTTTAACTACTCCCAATGTTGAACCAAGAGATTAGTAAATATTAAAGGCCATAAATGTATAGTTCTAATACATATTGTCCTTATGATGTACTTGAGTATTAATTAATAACAATTGTTATACATACCCAGGGCATCAAAATTATACGCTTTAAATTTGAGATCCTTCCACGATCCATTTGATATCATATCTGCTGTCAAATCAGTTTCTAACTTAGTAACAGAGACCGTAAATTCTGGTCCTTTCTTCAGCAAGAAACTCTTGATGACCACTTCTTGAAGCAGTTTCCGTTTCTTGTAATCGTTCCGCAAACTGTCTGTAATATCATCACCGAGACATTTCTCGATACTCTTGAGATGCTCTTGAATATGGTCCGTGATGGATTCTACTTTTCTTTTAATCAGAGGCGCTCCTCCACTTTTGTCAACCATTATCCACCCAGCGGACATAGCTTTGCTGAATCCCACTTTAGCGTTGGGCACTTCCTTTGAAATAAAATAATAAACAAAGGTAAAGATATTTGATTAACTTTATATCTCAATAGAGAAGAAGATGAATTATACATTATAGGAAAACCTGGAAATTAGGCACCCACAGGGATTACCCCATGACATTAGTTGGTTTACTTGATCACTTAAAGCGCATGCGCAACATTCACCAATTATGCATTTTTATTGGGTTCCTTTATTAATCTAAATTTTAAACTTGTGTACGTTTTGCGGTACTTTTACATGATTGAAAATAAGGTGAAATTACTACCCTCATTGATGAGAATGACGACAACAATTTTAATAACACCATTTATTGGGAAATTGATTCGTAAACAACAGTTTCTCTTATAATGGATATTCCAACTTCATCTTCTTTCTTCTTTCCCCTTAGCGCTTTTGTCCCGTTTCTATCGGGGTACGCTTTGACCATGATCCTGGAATTGGTGAGTCTGGTTATTACATTGAAGCGACTGCCACTTGACCTTCGCAACCCTTAGAAAGGGGAACCAGACAAATTGGATCATGGCTACATATAGCTAGTGATATAAATCCGCACATAGGTTTTTTGTAAATCCAAAGGTGCGTGCCCCAACTTCATCTACATTGAGGAAAAAATACAATTTTTAGAACACATAAAAATTATCAAAGATGGTTAAATGTGTGCATTATATTTTACATATAACTAAAATGAGAATTTTCAGCAATTGAAAATAAATTAGTCAAAATTCTTATACATGTGGAAAAATAAATGTTAGAATCAGTGGCGGCTGCTAACTAATAACTTTAATGGTTCGGTGGATCAAAACAAAAACACTTATTTTTTTTTGTAGGAAAGCTTTGATATATACTTACGAACACTTAATTACTCGCATATTATAATCCGGTATTGTCTGAATCAACTTTCTTTCGGTAATCAGCACTGAAAATGCGTTGAGACGGTTCTGTGCATGTCATGGTGTCTCTTAAACATATTTTTATTCTATTTAATGTGGACAAATAACTTTCACTCTCAACGGAAGTTGTGGAAATTATACATATTAGTCTAACGGATTCTGAAGAAGACTCGGTTAGATCATTATTTAAAAACATTTGTCAAATTGAAATATTGCCATCAACCTTTCTAAAATCGTCAAGATTCTAAATTGTGCAAAGTTTATTTTCAATATAACACAAAAATCCATACAGAATTCAATAATACTCAGTCATGTAGAAAAAATATACAATATAAAATGAGTTATAATTTGTAATTAAACAAACTTATTTAAACAACAGCGAAATGCGCGCCGCCTAACATAGAATCCACAAACTATATAGCTTATCGGTGCGGCGCGCCAAAGTCGTCAAACATTCGTTTGAGATATCTATCATTTCACGAGCCAGAACGTTATCTAAATTTCCATACATTTGTTATAGAATTTGTGGTGCACTTAGAATAACGCACCGCGGGTCTCTCACCGAATCGCATAAATTCAGGCGTTTATTTAAGTAAAGCGATACTAGAAATTTTTGTCTTCATTCTTGTACTTACTTGACAAGTAATTTGGTATTTTTTTTTAAAATGTTTGTTGATACACAATTTGGTTTATGCTTTTATTTTATTTCACCAGTTCAGCGTTCCAGCGCACCTAAGGAACGTCTGCCATTGGTTAGAATATACCCTTCCAATTTAAATTTTGTAATTAATAATACAGAAAAACAATAGCTGCGCACCATGAATTATTCAATTGACCACAATACCATAACCATAACTAATAATGTCAAAAATGTTCTATGGTGATCAGTAAAATTCACAGTAATGTTAAACCTGTTAACATGACTGCGAAATAAAATGAAACACAATATGACAGAAAATATATATGGTTAGTTACATAGATAAGTACACACAAAAATAATCAAAAAATGGGTTGGGTATGATACATAATAATCATTAAACATGTCTAAATATTTTTAGTGTTTTAAATATTATGTTAATAATAAATAATGATACCTTTGTAGGTACCTTAAATATCTATGCATTAGTTTTTTTTAAAATCAGAATCTGTTAATAATTAATAAGGGTAAATTCTCTAACCTTCATAATTGTGGCTTGTGGAATTCCTTCAGCTGGAACAGCATTATATACTAAAGCTTCGTGACTTCCTTTGGCAGCTACTTCTTTGCCTTCTTCACTTAACATCCATTTCTTATTTGTCACAGTCTCTGAGGTGATCAGTTCTCCTATTGCTTCTAAGCTTTTCACTCCTCCAACTATTTTCTGATGGTCTTCGTTAAAAGCTGACGCAAGATCTAAAGTATCCACGTCTCCGTTCTTATCTAACCAAAGTAATATTTTCTCAGCAATTTCAGACGCCATGTTTAACTAAAACTACAATCGAATTGCAAACTATTTAAAATTTTAATTCAAAGTGATAAATATGTAGATATTTCTGCGTACGTAACTTAACATAACCTAACACATTTGACACCATAGAAAAGAGAACTTATTTTTGACACTGACACGCCGCCGCTGTCAAAATAGAATCAATATTGCCATAACCAAAAATCTTAATATTTTTATCAAGATCAAGTAATATTTTTAGAAAAATTCAAATTTAAAGTTTTTTTATTAAGAATAGAATTTTAAATTTACAATTTAATACTTCTCTAGAATCCTTTTTCTTTATACTTCATGTTATTGAACATTCCTTTTGTGCCAGCATCATGGGTACAACTCCCAGCAAAGAAGAGGTTTAATACTATGAAGGTATATTTAATATTTTTTTCCATAAAATTTTTGCTTCTTTTCTCATTGTGTCGGTCCAAGGCCGTAGCCAGGGGGGGATCAAGGGGGATTGATCCCCCCCGACATGAAAAAAAGAAGATATTTCTTTATTAAGAAACAATGAGACTGTAGTTACATACGGTGAACCCATTTCACTCTGTTGTTACGGTGCACCTATTTCAAAATTTTGTATGAAAAAAAATAATTATTGAAGTATATTCAATAATTCAGCATTTTTATCACATTTTTTTAGTGTGACACTGCGTCAGTTATACTGGTACATGCTCGCACATACATAAGATTTTTAGATGTTCTTATTTTTCCAGGACACGGGAGACAAAAACACACACACTAATTTTAATTAAAAACACACACTAATTGGTCTAATTTTTTTTTACTTGTTTTATTTTTTTCCACAAAGATAAACCCCCCCTGAAATTATTTTCTGGCTACGGCCTTGTGTCGGTCAACACATCTAAATACCCATTCGCCTCAAACTCTTTTGTGGCATCCTCTAACTGGGCTCGTTTGGTCAAATTTTTCCAAATACACTGACCAGTAGCCATTGGCCATGCTAGGAGGTGTCTTATATTTGTCCACAGTCGCACATCACATTTTCAGCTATGCCCCATCTCTGGAGGATTTTCCCAGAGATGGGGCAAGACTGACCCCAGTCATAATCCGTTGAGGGTTTTTCACTTTAGCCATGGTTGTTTCTTTGGGATGATAACATGGTTATTCCATGAACCAACATGAAAAACAGGAACTTATTACTTTTACAGAGTCCATGAAAGTGTTTAAAATAATACTGCAGATACAAATCTAGTTTAAAAAGTACAACTCAAATAGAAAAAAATATTATATATTTATAAATAAATACATTTTATTCAATAATTTTATAATCTTATGATTTATATTTTATTTTATTATATGAGAAATTAAATTTTGTCCAAAAGTGTTTTTTTTATTATAATCTGATGCAAACTTAAATAAATTAATCGTTATATAAATAATATGCATAATAAATTATATTTCAACTGTATGAAACTAGCTTAATGTTTTTATTCTAATTGATTTTTAAATATTTTAACTTTCAAGAGAAGATATTGTTCAGTTTCAGTATAGCTTTTCTCCTTTGTATGCTAAATAGTCTTCTGGGGAAATATAAATTGGTCCTCCAAACCAATCCAGCATCACAATTTGCTCTATATTTAATTTAGCTACATAAAATCCATGATCTGAAATAAAATAAAGATGAATTATCAATTAATGTGTAATATACTGATAAAAACGTAATAAAACATTACCACAGGCGCCCTTCAACTTGAATGTGTATGTACTCTAACTTTCATACTTTTATACACTTATAATGAAAACACCAGAGTGCTAATATCCTTCATTAATATGTATTGTGAAATACATGGCATGTTCCACAGATTTATTTTATATTTATTTTATTTATAGGCTGACCATAATACTTTTGGGAAAATGCCTGGGGGGGGGGGAGGGGGGACAATAATATTTTCCATTTATTTCACATATCATATATCTCCATATAGCACGATGATAATATTCTGACAGAAAAGGAGAATTACTCCTCCTCAATATGTGTGCAAGAGAAATAACAGATAGCTGTCTTGTGATTGGTTGTTGTGTGTCAGGTTATCATGTGTCAGCAGTAATGATTGCGTAAAGATGAACCTCAAATATTTGGGAAAAAAATAGGACGATCATTTATGTACAAAAAATACGAGGCAGTCCTAGTGAAAATGGGTCATATGGTCAGCCTATCTCTGGACTATATTTTCTTATTTAAATTATTACTAAACTGAAAAAAAAATATCATTGAAAAAATAACTCACTTTTAGGTAGATTAGCCATTGAATGGTGTCTTGAAAACAAAGCAGTCTTTGCAAAGAAGTATTCGGGAGTTCCTTTCTTAACCTATAATAATAATAAAATTATATATATCAAATAACTTTGATGAAATATTTTCAAAACAGTACCTATAAATAAAATGATTAATGGAAAGCACCAAATCACTATTCATACAACTGTTCTTCCTTTACCATCACCCGTTCTGCTTATGAAGACTAATAACGGCCCCTTGCAAAACTCTGAAAGAACATAAGGAGAGTCGGGAGAACTCTAAAACCTTGCAGACACTGCACTTAAAGTGCCAAAGATAGCTAATTATAAGGGAACAGCAGGCTCACCATTCACTGAACGTGAAGATTAGAGTGAATCATATTTTTGACAAAAAGTTTTGAATAGCCCTGAAGTTGCTCTTCATGGCTACAAGGTCCACTTATGTCCAATGGGTCCAAATAAAATTCTCTCAGAAATCGTTGTATAGTTCTCACTGGAATGGTAGTGCACTCAGAAGTCTGTTCAGGGTTATCACAAACCTGACATAAGGACAAATTGGATAAAATAAATTTTGAAACTGCCGTGTCCAGTAATAAATTGCATGGTCCAATAATCAGGAACAATCCACTAAGAAGAAATTTTAATGCTCACATTAGGAAGAAATAAAAATGTCAGACTTCCCACGGAAGAAGACGACCAGCGACCTTGCCAAGTGTCTAGAATAATACTCTGGCTTAAATTTTTGATCACTCCATGACTATAAAAAAATAAACACTTGAATTAAAAAAAATATGAAAAGTATTAAATTGTATTTACAGGCACAATTTTTCCAGTCAACATAACACGACCACATCTTGGATCATCGGGAACGTAATTTTTGCTGTGACAAAATGAAGTTTGTTCCAAAGTGGCCGAAATGGTACAGCGATTGTCTATCTGTAAATTCAAACAATATTGCTTTTATTGCTTACCGACAGAGAAACAAAAATTGACTTATTCAACACACAAAATATTTGATATATGTAATATATTTATGCCTTACTTTTAAATCAATGGCTGGGAAATCCAAGGGTGTCAAATAGAAATAGGGTATCCCAACAGATTTAGAAACAGTTCCATCACTCATTGAAACAACACTAGTGAAAGGATATCCAGCAATCTTTTTTATTTGAGATATAGTAGCAATTGATGTCCAGTCTGAAAAATAATGAATATTAATTGTTTCGTTATATATTTATTTAAACACTTCCTTACATCCTGTGTAAGTGGTGAATTTTTCATCCAACTAATCAGGGTTACCAGTCCAGGAAAGCAAGATTTGCATGAGAAATAATTTTAAATAAATGTCTCCTCTCCTGGGAATTGAACTTAGGACACCAACACAAAGGACAAATCGTTTACCACTACGCTATGGCAGTTTCCTACAAATGTCCACAGTGTTCAAAGCAAGAGCACTTTCTCTAAAACAGCTTTGTTTCTAGAGCAACACAAAACTATCCTTTCAGCTCCCTTGGAATGATCTCGAAACATTGAACAACACTGTAAATATTTTTTAAGAATAAATGTGTTCTTGTCACTAGAACATATTATATGTACATCCTCATACATTCCCTAAACACAGAATAAAAGTAAACGAAATTGGTCGAGGTATAATGATTATTATTATTTTTAAAGATAAAATATTGAAGTTAAAGTGAAATAAATAAGTACCTGCTTGGTGCATTATAAAACGAGCCATGGCAACATAGTCCTTATGATCGGGAGGTGTTGGGTCCACTTTACTTTCATGTTGTACTTTATTGTCTTCAACTTGACTAAAAAGTGGATCAACGTTTTGATTGAATCTTGTAAATTTAAATAAACCCGCCCTTATAGGAATTGCTATGCTTATAAGGAGAAATAGAAATATTTGTAATCTTGAAGTTTCCCTGAAAATAAAATGAATGAAGTACAAACTTCTAGAGCCTTTTCGCTATGGAGAGGGGTAGTTTGCACATATATCAATCAAGTAAGAAGACACAAATTTACGATCTGCGCATCCACACTACTATTCATGAACTATTTCAGGGAAAAACACCTTAATATTAATACATCATTCCAAGAGCGTTCTTGCTTAAAAAAATATTTATTTATTTTTATTTATTTGAAATAAAATATAACAATAAATCAATTTACAAATACTTATATAGCATACACAAAATATTTTATTTATATTACCCCCCAAAAAGAGTTGAGCACGAGTTTATTGAATATTATAAATAATTTATAATGTTGCCACAAGTTATCTTCCAAACATTAACAATATAATATAGGATAATTTTGAGTAATTAGCTGACGGCATCAAGACTTTGCACTCCACGTATGTCAGAGGGTAATTCATTCTATAAAATAGATCTGTTAACATTGAAACCATAATCATCATGATCCGTTTTATCGAATCTCCTAAAAGATTGGTACTCGGTGTTCCAGACAATCTCAATGTTAGAAGTTATGACACATTCTTCTGATACAGTTCTTGAATGTAGTGTGGAGCCAAGTCGTGCATAGCTTTGAATCTAAATCCAGTTTATATTATTGAATTATTACATCTTAATATATAAAAATCTCATGTAACAATGTTCGTACATGTTAATCTCCAAAACCACCCAGCCAATTTCAATGAAATTTCCTTAATTTGTACAGTTGAATCCAGATTGAAAGATAGAATAGTTATGGACCCAATAGAAAATTTTATTCATGTATTCATTTTATTACACAAAATAAATATGTATTACAAATAACGCCCCACTAAGCAAAAGCCTGATCTGAGACTGTTATTTTTACATAATTGGATATTTTTATTCAGCTGTAATTTTCACAGGTTATAAATGAAGAGTAAACAGAACGTATACAAAAAAGAATGATACAAAAACACAAAAAAAAATACATTTGTACAAAATATTAGAAAAAGTAAATATAAATAGACATCTCTACACCCCCTCCAAGAATCTGTATTATGCATCTAGGGAAAATACCTATACCACACTTAAATACCTATACCACACTTAAATACCTATACCACACTTAAATACCTATACCACACTTAAATACCTATACCACACTTAAATACCTATACCACACTTAAATACCTATACCACACTTAAATACCTATACCACACTTAAATACCTATACCACACTTAAATACCTATACCACACTTAAATACCTATACCACACTTAAATACCTATACCACACTTAAATACCTATACCACACTTAAATACCTATACCACACTTAAATACCTATACCACACTTAAATACCTATACCACACTTAAATACCTATACCACACTTAAATACCTATACCACACTTAAATACCTATACCACACTTAAATACCTATACCACACTTAAATACCTATACCACACTTAAATACCTATACCACACTTAAATACCTATACCACACTTAAATACCTATACCACACTTAAATCTTCAATAAAATTTGGTAAAATACATAAAATGAGGTCTATATAAAATGCGGTCATAGAAGGGTCTGTGGCAGAACAATGTCTGCCCGGGCCCACTAGTAGAGCTGTATAGATTTCAATTATTATAAAATATTTTCATATACATCCACATCTCTTCTGGGTCACAATCCAAAGATTGGTTTGCACCAACCACTCAACCACATATGATTCCTAAAAAATATTTATGTCTTATGCCAATGAAATTATTTGAAGCAGAATCTGAACCCAGGTCCAGTAGATTGGTAGTCGATAATAATAATAATAATAATAAAAATTTATAAAGCGCCGTTTAGTGATACAAGATCACTCCAAGGGCGCTGTAGCTTATTTGTTGGCTCACAGAAACAAGGCAGTCTTAAGAAGTTTACCGAAGGTGTCAATGCTCTGAGCTCCACGTATGTCAAGAGGCAATTTATTCCATTTTAAAGGCCCGTTCACACTAAAACCGCGATCATAGTAAGCCGCCTTATTGACTCTGTCCAATTCTTTTGAAGAGTTGGTACTCTGTGATTCAGACAATCTCAGCGTAAGCTGCCTCCCCGATGGAACATTCCTGAATGTAGTGTGGAGCCAAGTCGTTCAGAGCTTTAAACACCATCAGGCATACCTTATAGTCCACTCGTTTTGGACATCTCAACCAGTGCAGTTCGTTAAGAAGAGTTCGATCACACTAATAAAACCATTCTTCTACTGATCTCTCTTAATAAAATTATTCTAAAAAAGTCTCACAAAGTAGCCAATTACAGTAATATGGCCTTGTAACAAGTAGGTACAAATATCTTCATACATTACCTAAATTAAGCATAAATGCTTGTGAGCAAAATCGACTAAGTGAGATTTGAACTTGTGACCTCTAGATCACTAATCCAGTGTGCTAGCTGCACTTCCATCAACTCATATTTTTTTAAATGACATTGTATTTATATTACATAATTAAAAAATAGGAATAATTCATAATATTTGCTAATTTCATAATTTAATTTTGACATAGATAATTTATGTGAACTAAATGAATCTAATTAAAAAATATTTAACTTACATTTTCCAAGTTTATGTTATCACTCTTAAAGTGGACACCGAAATGATTAAATATTTTTTACTGGCTCTATCACAAAGCTAATAAAGCATTTAGTGTAATCAATGTGTTTAAAGTGAAAATATTTAGTTATATGTTATCAATAAAATAAAATATTTCTTTATATTAGCATATATTGAAGATCAGTGTTTGTGGAAAGTTGTTTCAAAACAATAAGGAAAAATACACGTAAAACTAGTTGCATGTAATACATGAGATCCAACTGCCGATGGCAATAGTATGAATAGTTGAAGAATACATACCAAACAACAAACCCTTAAATCCAAATAATTGAATTATTTAAGATATTTTATTTTCTATACAAATAATGTATGTCAAAACATGATAGTGTGGTGATCAGTCCTTTTTTCTTACCCTGAATATGTAAACAGCTTGATAGCTTTTTTATTGGTAAAATAAAAAATAATACAATTTCATTTTCCCGCCAAATTGCAAAGCAGTGCAAAGCTCTTTCACATAATAACTTAACTTATGTCAAAAATTAAAGAACAGAAACTAAAAGAAAAAATACCAGAAAAAAATTTAATAAAACTTACAAATATACATTATACCTATAATCAATCACCATCACACGACAATAATAATTCAGAGTCTAACGAACGCTTGACTTCAAATACAGATGTTTCAGAATGTTTTTTATAGTTACTATTTTCATTTCGTCAGACATTATAATATTTCTTACTCTTATCGGCAACACGTTAATAATATGCGGTTACAAGATGTTTCTTGGTATGATCTCCGTACACGTTGTTTGACTTAGGTAGGTACCTGCAGGGCGCGCTCCATCGCCAGCCTTGTCCCATATTTGTGACTTATTTCTGTTTTAAATGATTCGTTTAAAAGCTTCGTTTATTCGCTTGTATGTATGTAAAGTATAAAACTATTGAGAGTCCCTTAGATATTGTGTGTACTGCCATACAAATTGCATGAAAGTATCTCGTCACTATATTCAAATTTAACAAAAAATTTTAAAATAATGTTTGAGATGTACTGCTATAATGTATGTATTTTTATAGAAAATAAAATTATTTAGTTGGGGTGTTTCGGCGTATTTCAATATTTTAAAAAAAAAATGATTTATCATAAAATAATTTATCATAAATTTATCTTAAAAAAAATATTTTTTCTAAAAATAAGTTTGAGAAACCCTGTAACTTTAAAGAAATAATTTGAGGTATTATATTTGTCTATGTTTCCTACAAATTTTCAGCATTCTAGCTTATTTTCAGCATTCTAGCTTTTATGGTTTTTGAAATATACGGAAAAATAAAAAAGAATACAAAATTTGATAACCCCTGACAGGAACGAAAATTCAAAATTCTGAGTACAAAAGTTTTGTAGGCATACAACTTTTATATTATTTGAAATTTTGGGCTTTGTGCAATCAAGTTAAGAGAAATAAATTATCTTGAACAAATCATCAGTTGGATAATAATATAGTACATACCTATTTGACAACTTGTCTATATATTATTTTACGATTGTATTTAATACCATGTGTATTGCTTCTCGGGTACGTAACAAGCCAGACTGAAAACACAATTAAAAACTGTGTCTTCACTGGGAATCAAACCTGAGACCATTAACTCTGAGAGTTGGAAGTAAAAGATAATCAAAAAAACCATTGCAGTTTCTCATTAACTATTTCTGTGTGATTCAAATTTAATTTAATTAACTGTTCCATGGTTAAATTTACAACTGAAAACTGTGTTTGTTTTAGTTAAGCTTTTAACATATGTAATGTTTGTACTTACAAATATGTTTATCTATGTCTTTTGTGTATGTTCTATTTTTATTTATTTATGTCCACATAACTATCAAATCTTAGATTATATATGATACAGATACCTAGTCAGCCCAATGAATGTATGCCAACTAAAACTACGAGGAAACAGAAGAATTTATAGTAAACGTACACCTACCGATACGCACACCTACATAATACGTAGACCAACCGATCTACCACCTCACACACAGGGCCGGATAAATCATAGAACAATCAGGAACAAGAAGTCAGGGCGATAGTCTTAAAAAGGGCGCTTAAAATCCTAAAATGTTAAATATTTAGCGATGGTATATATGGAACCAGTTTGGTGGTTTAGGAACCTGTCGGAGGTTACCCCAACAGGTTCGAGTTATAGAGAGGCTGCTCCGGTCTATGTAGGCGCTAGGTAAAAACCTGTGGCCTATTCCCCAAAATACATCGCTATGATGTCGCGTATAAATGAAAAATCCGCAGGTATGGCGCTTGGTTCTCTTTGTGTACCCAGAAAGAGGCTCGGCGTGATGGTGTATGTAAAAAATCCCGCTTAGTGTTAATATCTTACCTATCTCTTTCAATCATTCGTATATTATTGTTGCTTTTTCTCTCTTCTGTCTGGTAAAAAAAAATCCAAAAAATGGAAGGGGGGGGGGGCGGTTTCAAATATATTGCTACGGGCGCAAAAACATGTTTATCCGGCCCTGCTCACACACACATGTAAAAAAAAACTTGGCATACATTTGAATTCGAAATTTATACTACACGCGGCTTCTGTACATTATAATTCTATGTATCAAATATATTTTTGACTTTTGTCATAACTATATTTAAATTTTCAGAATAGTTATTTATTCACTATTAATTAATGAGCATTCAAATAAAACATTAGACTGTGTGATGTGTGAATACAATAGTAAATACTCAAAATGATGCTTATAAAAATGAATGATATTTATGTAAAAATATATTGAAATACCCATGTAGACATGATTTCAAATAGATTGTTTACTTATTATATTAATACTGTACTTTTTATATGTAGGTATTGGTTAAGGTTTATATTTCCAAATTATTAAATTCACACTTACATTGATAACCTTTAATTCACAATAATAAACTGTAAATTGACACAAATATCACTTTTAGTTTAAATCTTCTTGCAAAACAAAATTTTGTTATGCGTGATATCATTGTCTAATTAAATAATCTGCTGTGTCAAAGTTCAAATAAATGCATTATTCATTTACTTGCAAACATATATACATGGGTCTCCCAACATTTTTTTTGTTTTTATTTTCAATATAAACTAACATCTCACACACTGAAGCTCTGGAAAAAGATTGTTGCAGCAAGATTATCAGCAATAATAGAAATTACAGAGAACTAGTTTGGGTTCTCACCTGGCAGATCAACAACAGAAGCGATTCGGACTATTCAAGCACTGATGGAAAAGCATCAGACTAACAAAAGAAAATCTTTACATGGTCTTCATCGATCTTGAGAAGGCTTTTGACAAGAGTCCCCAGAAACCTTGTATAGAAAACACTGCAAGCTCATAATATACCAAAAGCATACATAGCATTTATACAGGATATGTATGAAAGCATCAACACTAGAGTGAAGGGGCCAGCATCAACCACAAGTGATCCGTTACACATCAAGGTGGTGGTCCATCAAGGATCAGTGCTTAGTCCATTGATTTTCAATTTGACAATGAGCTACATAACAAGAAAATTACAACACGCCATACCATGGTGCTTATTGAATGCTGATGATATTGTGTTCATAGATTAGAAAGCATTTGAGTTACAGAATATCTACGATAATAGGCATGGACTCTGAATATGTCGTACAAAGACGTAATATATGGAGTGTGACTTTGGAGGGAATGAAGACATAGGTTGCGATATACTTATTGATAACACAAAGTGTCCCACTCAAGTTTCTTGGATACGTGTTGACAAGTAATGCCCAAGTAGATGATAATGTTAATCATCATACCAGTACAGACATACTCTGCGATACAACGATGCCTATTAAAACAAAAGGCAAAGTATATAAAACAGTGGTAAGACCTACAATGTTGTATGGCACAGAATGCTGGACAAACATCCAAAAAGCTTAAGCAACAGTTGCATACAACTGAAATGAAAATGCTGTGCCGGGAAGGTAGTGTAACATGGTTAGACAGAATCCGCAATATATATGTCAGAGAGTTTGAAAGATCTGTCAGAGATAGATAACTGAAAAGCTGAAAGAAAGCAGGATGAGATGGTTTGGTTACATGATGCCCAGAGATGGAGATTATTTGGTTAGGTAAGCACTCAACATCTCAGCTAGACCTATGGGTAGAGGTAGATCCACAGCAACATCCGGATACAATATCCAGTATCCAGTACCCAAAAACAGAACCGCCCAGTACTGAGGAGAAGCTGGCGGCACAGGGTGTTCTCAGGGCGTTGTGACAAACCAGGAAAAAAGATCCTCGACCAAGAAGGCTCGACCCTGGAAGTAGAGAGGCAAGAAAAAGAAGAAGAATTTTTTCAATATAACATAATAATTTTAATTGATTATTTTTATAGTTGCATATATTTTGTACATAATATAAACAAATATAATGCACACTGGTAGGCATATTGCCATTAGGTAATAATTTCTTCATTAGGTAACCAGATAGCAAAGTATGACAAAATTATATATGTACATTAACAAAAGAATGAAAGTGAAAAAAAAACAACAAAGAAAATATACATTTTACTAAGATAAATATTAAAAACAAAAAAAAACATCATACCAAAAAAAGAATTGAGAAAGAACAAGAAGAGGAAATTGGGATCAGGTGCTTAGGGATAAAAAATATCCTTCTTTAGTTTTTCTTGAAAATACAAAGTAAATCAGGCTATGCAGTATCCGAACATAGACTATTCCATAGTCTTGCTGATTGTACATCGAACGACGAGCAAAAAAAATCTGTGCTATGGATAGTGTTGTACGTTCAGCAGACTGGAGTGGAAGAATAAGTGAATTTGTATTTAAGGTACTGTGGTAGGTTTGGATTAGAGAGAATATTGTACATATATACGCAAACATTGTTTTTTTTCCTGTCGGTAGTCAATTATATTTTATGTCAAATTTTTAACATGGCAATAGAGACTCAAGGCACCTACGGAGCTTACAACCTATCATCGGCTGGTTTACGTGATCACTTTATCACCAATTATGCCTTCTTGTTGAATTCTCTCTCAATCCAACTTTTGAAAGTTCTTGAAAATTTGTTCATATGAAAATAAGCTGAGTCAATTAAATTTTATGACAAATTTTTAACAACTCAATAAAGACAAAGTTGGAATATTATAGGGAAACCAGGAACTAGGGTTCAAGGGTGACATCTGTGCGAAAGCATTGTCTCCTCAATTTAAGAACTATTGCTTTCATTGTTTAAAAACCAATTTCTCAATACATGGCGTTACATAAAGAAGAATCATCGTTACTTCATTTTTTCACGAACAGATTTTTATGATTAAAATATATAGACCTTTCAAAAATTGGATTGATAATGAACTTAATGAATGTTGCATAAGTGCATAAAGTAATCATGTAAATCTGCCGATGACAAGTTGTAAATCTCTAATTTCAGGTTCTCCTATGATATTCCAACTCCATCTCTATTGAGATTGTAATGCCCGAAAAAAATTATTTTAATTTTTTTTTTCCACGGCAACATTTCTGGAAAGCTACTAGCGCTGATTGCGTGCGAGCCACGAGACTTGCAGCTAGCACGCTCTCTCGGCATTCGACGCTTGAGGTGGAAGGAGCTCTCGGCATTCAATTCTGGTGGGAGATGGACGGTTTGTAGTGACGCCGTCATCGGTCAACATGTGCTCCCGATGGTGGGGATGGTGGATGAAGCAGGACGTCTGTGTGACAGGACACGTCACACACATTGACGCTGCCGGTGCTATGGAACCAAGATGAGGGCATCAACAGGGCAGAGGCGTCAAGGCAGGACGCAGTGTTGGGCCACCGTAGCAGGGAATGCGGTGGCTCGCAGATTGGACCACGAGGGGCTTTCCGTGTCGTCTGAAGCGTTGATTCGCATCCGGTAAGGCTCCCAGCTGATCTGCCACCTCTGTTGCTGAGGTGAGAGATGTGCTGTCATAGCGTTGCTGTGTGGCATGGAGCTAGCCATGGGTGTCTGTCTGGAAGAGGAGAAGAAGTAACTATGCTAGGTACAACAAGGAATTGCCAGCCTGACACAGAGGCTGGGCCCCGCTGGACTTACAGCCACCATGTAGAATACAGTGACATGCCTGGAGAAAGAATGTCGCCGTACCCTGGGGCTGCACGTTCTGGTCAGCATCTCTTCGTGCTCGGTTGTGTTTCGAGAGTTTGTTATATGCCACATGTTTTTCTTTGTTTCTGTTTTTTTTGTACTCTAGTTGCTTGTTGTGTTTTTTTTATTCATCTATTTGCTATGGACTTTGCTAACAATAACGATATTCTGAATAAATGCGCCATATCCGAAAGAATTTCATAGTGTCATCATCATTCATCTTCTTTTCTTCCTCACATTGGCATTGATGTTTCCTCGTGGTCGTAGAGAGGACTCATCATGATGTTAAAAATTTATCAAATAATAATATTAATAAACACTTCCTTGCACCCTGCCTTAGTTGAGAGTTTATTGCCATATGGCAATTTCTTTTAAATTACCAGTGTTTCCAGTCCAGAGAGAAGCAATAACTGTGTGAGAAATAATTATGAGAGTTATTAAGAAACACTTCAAATATTTTTGACTTTATGTTCATTTTTTATTTCCAATCACCACAATATCTAAAACGAAATATATTTGTTCTGTCAAATCACTATAATCAGTCTCTTCGATCTTCATTTATGGTCTTCATTTCAAGTACAATAAACTAAACTAGACAATGGTAAAAATTTTCAATATTACGCCCTCTCAATTAGTACAAATATATTTTTTTTTCTGCATTGATCTATTTCTATCTTTTTTTCTTGTTCCTGTGAGCAGCCTGTTGATTGTCATCATGTTCGTTTCCTTATCCTACTGTTAAGATAAGCGCTAATGGATATACTATTACAATTAATATACTTGAGGCTTTCCATTCTTTGCATTAGTTTTGGAAGAAATTGGCTTACGGCAATTAGTAAAAACTATGTACCAGTCATTGTACATAAATTTGATAAATTAATAATTTAAGACCAATAATAAGTTCACATTATACATAACCTGCTATTTTCTAAATTTGTATATAATTTCGTATGATACGGAATTGAATTTTTAAAATTTAAATATTTTTTATAATGATAATGAATAATATATTTTATTATTTTATGTTGTTATAGCCGAAAAACAGTGTTGTCGAAAAACAATAATTTTTAATTTTTTCCGCGGCAACATTTTGGCGGAAGACTACTAGCGCCCCTGACGGCGTGAGAGAACGACAAGGAAGCTTATAGCACGCGCGATGGCACGCGCTCTCTTGGCATTCGACGCTGGTGGAGGACGGACGGTTTGGTGTGACGCCGTCATCGGTCGACACGCGCGTCCCGATGGCGGCCATATTTCAAGAGCACGAGGAGGTCTGTGTGACAGGACCCGTCACGCGCATGGACGCTGATGGTGCCCCAGAACCAAGATGAGGGCATCAACAGGACAGGAGGTTGGAGGCAGAGCGCAGTGTGGGGCCACCGCGTAGGGAACGCGGCGGCTCGCAGATTGGACCACGAAGGGCAATCCGTGTCGTCTGGGGCGTCGGTTCGCCTTCCGGTGAGGTCCCGACTGGTATGCCACCTCTGTCGAGATGCGCCGTCATAGCGTGTCGTGGGGCACAGAGCCAGCCATGGGTGACGGTCTGGAGGAGGAGATCAGGAGGAGAAGAAGAAACCACGCCGGACACGAGGAAGACCTGCTAGCCTGACGCAGAGGCTGGGCCCCACCGATCTACCGTCACCACGTGGAAGACAGTGACATGCCTGGAGTAAGGATGTCGCTGTACCCTGGGGCGGTATATTCTGGTCGGCGTCTTTTCGTGTGTTTGACAGTTCGTTTCGGTAGATGCCACGTGTTTTTATTTGTTGTCTGTTGTTTTGTTTTTTATTTAATTATTTTTTATTGCCATGGACCTACTATAATGATTTTTTGAATAAATGCGCCGTACTACTACAATTTCATAGTGTCACCATCATTTCTCTCCTTTTCTTCCCCACACCTTGGCTTGATGTTTCCTCGTGGTAGACGAGAGGTCTCATCAATGTGAATTCATTTAACAATTTGGTCACCCTAAAAGTTCCGTATCCGGAAAATTCTTTTAAATAAAATAAAAAATGGATTTACGTTTTTAGCACTGGTATCACATAAATGACAAAAGTAAAATATTGAAAATAGGCTACGACTATTTACACGACTCAACCATAGACGAAAACCAAAAATAACCACAGAAAACGCAGATAAATCAAGTTATAAAAATATTTACCTTTGTTTATACTTTGTTATAATTGTAGATCTCGATGAAAAAATGATTTATAAAATTAAGTAAATGTAATAAGAGGCCAATATTATTTATTTTTTCTTCAAGTTGGTTTCCATGATGCATTTTTATGACCATTGAAAAAATGACAAAGGTAAATATTTTTGTATTTTGATTTATCTGCGCTTTCTATGGTTATAAATGACCTAAAAACATAGATGACGTCAGAAAATTTGTCGTGTAAATAGACACTTTTTGGCGGGAAAACGCTTTTCCCGCCAATTCCGGTAGATAAATAGTGGCACCGTTTATATAGTCCTGTTTTATTGCTTTATGCGTTTCTTTAAACATATTGCTGAGTTCTTTTTTTGTTTCTTCATTCTTAGGTTTGATTCTTAGTAGTTCTGATCTTCTTTTGATTAGAATTTTTGTTTGTTCGCTTAGTATTTTGTTTCCTTTGCTTTTATTTAATTTTGTTTTTAATTCTTCTGATATAGCATTTTCCAGCCTTTTCAAGTCTGTAAGTAGATCTCGACCGATAAATGTCGAGTGACAAGATCTAACGCCGCCATGTTGAATTGAATGTCATTTTTTTACGCAAACAATGCCGAATTTCATATTTATTTTGAGAATAATTATATAAACGGGTTAAACAACGCCGTTTAAGAGATTCTTCAAACCCCTTAAATATTCCGCGTAATTCTTTTATTGCTAATTACCGCGTAACAAAAGTTTTATATGGTTACATATTTATTGGAAATATGCGTCCGTAAATGTTTTCCGTAGGTATTGATTTGAAATAATTTTTGATTTTGAGAAAGTATTCTTTTAAGCGATATTATCACACTTAACAAAAGAAAATTCAGCATAGTTTTTAGTAAAAAAAAAAAACAACACGCTGCTGTCATCAAACTTGATAAATTGATCGAAATATAATTAAAAACAACTTTTAAAATTACTCTCAAAACATTCAATAAACACAAAAGATACTTAATTCAATCGTATTATAACTTGCTTTCTTGCTTAAAAATATGACCATATGATATTTATTTTACAAATTTATTAAACAAGTTTGACATTTATTCAAATCATGGGGAAAATATTGTGTATTGCCATAAATGATAATTCAAAAATGTACCGCAAGCCAGCCCAACGGCGACAAATACTAATAAGTGCATTTACGAACTCGACAGCGCTTAGTGACTACGAATTGTCGTCACCATAGAAAGTCGTCACGGGCGTAAACTTGGCGAGAAGAGCGGCGAGACGTTGTTGGATCTCGACTTTTTTACTGACTTGGCCTGCAGGTCTATGCAGGCAGTACCTCTATATTTGTTATTAAATCTGACTTATTACATAGAAGAAAGTCTATTTCATTTTTTGTTTTCTGGTCTGGAGATATCCATGTCCATCTTCTACTATTTTTTTTCTTAAAAAATGTATTCATAATAGAGAGTTTAAATTCACAGGCATATTCATATTATCTTTTTTTCTCCTCTTTCATTTATTTTGTTATATCCATAAATACCCATAGTTGGGTTTTCGTACTTTTTGGGTTCAACAATTTTAGCATTGAAATCTCCTATGACCAATGTAATACCATTTACTAGATTATGCGATGGGCTCTTCTTATATCCATATAAAACTTTTCTATTTCTATTTTTTTACTATTTTTGATTTTTCAGTTGGAGCATAAACTTGAATTATTGATAATGCCTGATTTCCAAATTTTATCTGTAGCAAAGCTACTCTTTCTGAGATTCCCACGAAATTGGTGATATTGTTTTTATGTATTTTGTTAATCAGAAAACCAAATCCATATAAACCTTTTGTCTCTCCCGTGTAACAGAAAATATGCTTGCTATGTTCTTCTATTTTGCAGTTTATTTTTCTTACTTCTGCGAGTCCTGTCACATTTGATATTTTCAAAAGCATTTTTAAGTTCTATCATTTTTTCAGTTGATGAGAGAGATCTAACGTTATAGGTACATATCTTAAGGCTGTTATTATTCTTACATTTATATTCAACCGTTGGAGGGTATTGGTCTGATTCCCCACTATGACCACTCGGGTTGGGGAATGTTTTGATTGCGTTATAGTTAGTTACAGGTTTTCTTTTGCGGTGGCCGATGACTGTTTCCTATTTTCTTTCTTTTGATGTCAAGGAGTTACGTGAGAAGGAATTTGATCTTTGTCTCATAAGATCAAAAGCGTTGATACGGTTTTGTCCGATGGTGGTTTTGTCTATGAAGTTACCTTGTTTGCGGCTCTGTATCACAGCCTCTGGTGATTCTGACACATCTTTCTTTCGTTTCTCTTTGTTTCCTTCTCTTATTATTAATTTTTCGTATTTTATTATAGCATAGTTTCCTTTCTTCTATTAGTTTTTCTTGTAGTTATTTTCTCGTAGCCAACACCTCCCTCGTGTAGTCTTCCGTGATGTATGCGTCTGTTATATTCTTTTTGTTCCTTATTATTTCATACTTCTGCCAGCTATTTATGAGTCTGATCTTCTTACCTTCTACTTTTCTACCCAGACGAAAAATGTTGTCTATATCCCGATTTGTCATCATTAAATGTAAGTCACGATTTAACTTTCCGACTGTCATTTCGATCAGTTGCGTCTGTGAGTTTTCCGTCTCGCAAATACCGAAGAGTATGATATTACGATATTATTTGTTCTTTCATTTTTCTCGCAACTCTCAATTATTTTCTTTAAAAAGTCGTATTTGTGTTTAAGTTCTATTTCTTGAGTGAGGGGTTTAAGTTTTTCGTCAATCTGTGATAAAATTTCCCTCGTTTGAATATTCATTTCAACCTTTATTTTATCAAAAAACGCTTCAAATTGAGTATTCATTTTTGTTTAATATATTTAGCAAAATATAGAATAGCTTCGTTTGAAAGATTTCCGTGATGTGATAATATATATTCGGCACAGTATTGTTTGGTCGAAAAAGTTTGACAAATACTGATATTCTTTTATCTCGTTTATATCCCTTTCAGCTTTCCCATACACATTAGACCAATTGCTATCCTCATATAATAACACCAATGTTAACTTGTTTACATTAATGTAGAAACTATTTCGTTATTTAAGTATATTTAGCTTTCACAGGTATAATATGGTTAAATAAAGCATTAATCATTCATATTTACTCAAAAATATATTGAAACAACACAAATGGTATTCAGAAAACAGTATTCAGCACTTTCTACAAGGATATTGCACGCGATAAACTTTCTCATGGCCAAAACGTAAAAAAAAGCGTTTTCGCATGTCAAATTTTCATCTTGGCTTCCAAAAACATATAAACGTTTTACATTTGTATGACGTCGCATTGAAAATTATTCTCAGCGTCGGAATGCCGAGCGCTCGGTTCGTAAACTGTGCAACTTGGCTACCAATACTAACAAACAATTGCCAACAAACGTCAAACACCATACAAAAAAAATAGTGGTTGGCGATATTGTTAAGCGTTTTCAACTCGGGCCCATGAAAAAATTTGATTCAGGTCCCATGACCTTCTTCTTCTTCCTTTTCATAGATCCGGAGATCTGTTTTACCGCTATTCTGTCTCCTGCAATGTGGACTGCCAATTGTCTCACCATCTCTTTGGAAGTCTTCCTGGTGGTCTTCTTCCAGCTGGGTTCTCCTGGAGAGCGATACGTGGGAGTCTATTTTTCATTCATTCTGTTTACATGTGAGCTCTAATATCGCCTCCGCTATCTTCCCCATCTGACGATGTCTTCTGTACTACACTTTTTTCTTATTTCAGTATTTGGAATTCAATCTCTTAGAGTGTTTCCGGTTATACATCTCAATGTCCTCATCTCTGATGTTCTCAGAAGAGATTTTGTTCTCGTTGTGTCTGCTCTGGTCTGTACTCCATAGGTGGCAATGGGTCTTACACATGTTTTATACATTCGGTCTTTGCTTTCGATATTCATGTGTTTATTCCTCCATATACTTCCCTTTAGGCATCCCGATATTGCAACCGATTTATTTACTTGTCTTAATGTTTCGTCGTATAGGCTTCCGCTGCTAGTGATGTCTATTCCAAGGTATTTAAAGTTCGGATAGCCTAGTCTTCACACCTTTTTTGTAAAACATAACCTATAAAAGTTTGGTAAAAAAAACAATTTAGTTATTTTTTATTAATATTTTAGCTACTTTTTTTAATATGTAATGCAACTGGCTCACGCCAGTCGCAATTATAACTACAAACAAACCTAACCAATCTATTTTTTACCAAACTTGTGTAGGTTAGGTTTTGCAAAAATGGTGTGAAGACTAGGTTATCCTTAAAGTTCATTACTTGCTCTATTATGTTATTTTCTACGACTAATTTGCATCTCAACGGGTTCTTGCTTATCCATGACCAATAGACCAAATCCACCATAAATTCATCCCTTAACATTTTATTTTCTACACCTCAATTAAAAAGTTTCATTCCAAACTCTGAAATATAGTCAAAGGATTACTTATAATCATTTGTTTTGTTATATTCCAGAGTATAATTTGTCATTTACTCCAACGTAATTAATGAATGCAAGATTCTAAAACAAATTCTACTTTAAACTTTATTATGGGCAATGTACTTTCATATGAGGTTGCAGGAGCCATAAAAAGTAATAAAAAACCATTTATGATATTTTGAAAGATTTTTTTGTAGAAAAAAAAAATTATTATCCAACAATTAAAAATTCTTGCTAAATGTGATCAAATACTACAGAGTTTTGCCATATATGAATGAGTGAATTGGTGATTATTTAAGGAACTCTTTTTAAGAAAGTTTGTCCACAGTCATTGCATTTATATAGCGTTTCACCTGAATGAATTTGATATATCCAACATGGATAGGTATTTGAACAAAATCACGCGTCGGGTCTCAGACACTACAGACGTGCATATTTCGCAGAATCCTGCGTAGGTGGTATGTTGGTTTAGCCCCGGAGAACCTTGTCGGTCGCAAGGAAGTGCCAGGCAGGACGCAATAACTTATAATTGACACATACGGATATCTTGGCTGGTCCATGGGAACACGCCAACGGTCGAGACATCGAAATGCGACATGGGCGTACCGAAATATTTTGGGTAATCAGAAAAATAGAAGCGGGAACAAGTCTTAAGAAAGAAAAAAAAGAAAATTGCTTCTGACATAGGAAAATGCTTTCAGAAGAAATTGCTAGTAATCGCTGGATCCTATTCAATAGAATGGGATATAGCTAATTAGTGTCGGGTGATAATTAACGAAATGACAATAAGTAAATAATTAATCGGTAAATAATTTAATTACACAAAAGTTATAATTTGGCGGCATAAATAAGAAATCAACAGACAAGCTCACCGTGAATAATAAAAATATTTTCGGTATTTTTAATTTTGGTTTGAGAAAACACAGAGATGTTTCGTATTGAACAACATCAAAGGGCCAAGTAGTTAGAGAGTTACGCCACTGGAATGTCCGTTGGAGAAAGGTGTCAGATTTCGCGAGCCGCTCTAACGGATACGATAAATCAGAAATTAGACGGACGGCGATGTGGCCCGGCAAATCTAGTTCGTGGGAACGCATGTGGGTCCAGACTGTGTTCGGTCACTATATCACTAGACCACCCCAAGGTATCAAGTTCATAAGTAGGTTCATAGGGTAGGACACATAAATTTGAATGAGACCAGACAAGGAAATATAAGTAGAGGTAGCCAGGGCTTACCCACGGTCGAATCGTTGCGGACCGAAAGGAGATAGAAAACAGGAAAATTGATTGATTTATTTAATTATTTTAATTTCGGGAAACAAGACCTACATATTTAACAGTAAACAGAAATAAATAAATTAATGAGCTGGGGAGTAAGCCAATTACGTGAATGTAGAAATAAACACGTAAGTAAACCAACAGAGTGATGCTGAAAGAAAATTTACCGATAGGTATAGGGGAATAAATACGTAAATAAATAACTAACGCAGTCAGAGAAAAGAGATACGAAAAAATAAGTAAACGTAGGAAGTGGTAGACAACCATTTCAGAGGATAAACGGCTAGATAAACAAATAAATAAATAAAGAATCGAATGATTAAATAACCCAGGAAAGAAATGAGAGCATGAATAAAATAAAAAAACCTCCCGGTAATAAGGACCTAACACTAGAAGGTTAAGACCCAGTAACGAGTGAAATAGAAATTTAACTCAACCTATTCTTCGCACTACGAAAAAATAAAAACAAAAGAAAAAAAACTACAGTCGAAAAGATCACGACCCTAGGTTTAATATCTAAATCATCCTCAGAATACCGACATGTATCGATGTTTTTTTTTCGCGCGGGTACCTACGACCCGGTCCGAAAGTACCAAGCTGCATACCTAGAATAATATCCCAGGATATTCACAAAAACCTCGATTCAAGAGAGACCAAATTAATAGCGACGTTCTAGGACTATGAAAATTATACGAATAAAAAAAGGACTTAGCATGTATACACAGACGAATTTTAACTTTTAACTATACATACATACCTACGTACATACTTACAGACCAACACGCCATGGCCCTCACGGGGTAGGCAAAGAGAACCGAACGCCGCATTTTTCCACCTTGACACACATTCATCGCCTCAGCAACATTCATACATCGTCGGAGACATGTTCGTCTGTGGTTCACGTTTCTTGCACTTTCATCTTTAAAAATATCGTCTACATGGTCGTGCCAACCCATCTAAATGTGTTAACTTTAATTCTGTTAATTACATCTTTCGGTATCTTACTTTCTTTCCTTGTATCTTCGTTCTGAACTCTGTCATACACCGTTCTGTTACAAAATTACCTACAAATTTTCCTACGACGGTATCAAGCAGTAGGACGGTAATTATTCTGGCATTATTTTTTTTCAACACAAAAATAAATACATACTTCATACATACGCACATCTAAATTACTGCAACCTACCACAAAATCTTACAAAATTAACTAACACCAAGACGAATTGAAATAATAGGACTGATTTATATACCTAACGTTACTCTGGGACAGGCTTACATAGCCTAGTAGAGTAGCCTAATCCACAAATTAAAATATAGGTATAAATGTATACACTTACGACATACTTTAACCTTTTTAAATTATAGTATAACTTATAATTTTATTTACTACGGTAGAAAGTTATATTATGTTAATTGTTATTGTGATACTTGAAAAAAAAAGGATTTTAGTAAATAAATAGAAATTAACAATAAGTAAATAATACCAGGCGATACCATGACGGTCATTGCGTTACCTTGGGTAGGCAGGGAGAACCGAACGCCGGAATTCTCCCTCGACACCTACTCAGCACGGTTATGAAATTCTTACATAACCCATATCCGAGATCAGGTGATAGGTGATTATCTGATCGTATGTACTTCCCATATAGGCTATAAGCTATTATGCGCAGAAATATTTGGGCATTCATGCCTGTGTCTGAGCGGACTTAATTAAAATAAAATAAAATAAGTTGGTGGTTACGGACAGCGGAGGTTTCCATTCTGGTTATTATCAGTATAATAAGGTGGTTTTTAAATAGGTATTTTAAATATGCGCCAGCCGCTCAGAGGAGACGAGAGCTTTCGTTTCAATACTAGGGGAGACATCTAGCGAAAAATTCGATCAGCTTCGGGAAGCGCTCTGCTCGACCGACTGTCATAGGTCAGAGACAGCGCGCGAAACTCTATAGATGGCACGAAAAAAAATAAGCCGAGGAAAATCTGAAAGGGGAGGAAATTGGCGCGAGGGGAGAATATTAAATTAATAATAATAAAAGGGAAGAAAATTGAAGTACAATAAGTTGATTTACGTCCGTAGGGGATACTTTCGCGCTTTGGTTCGGGACTCTGATGCAGATCGTTTAGCTGAGGTTAGTAAGCTTGGGGCGCAGGGAAAAGCTTCGCGTCTCGACATACAGAGGGCGAATAGCGATAAAGATAGGAAAATGATTTTCTCCTTGAGAAAATTCGATTCTTTTTCTCCAAGCTTCGAAGAAAATTATGGCAGTCATCGAGGTAATAAGAATGAGTTGTTTTATAAAAAGAAAATGTACCTACGGGAACTTATATTAATTTATGTAACATAGTTAGGATTGGTAGGGCGAAAAGAAAGGAATAAAATAATGATTTTTGTCAATAAAATTGAAATAAAATAATGCTATTGTCAAGGAGAATAAAATAGTTGTTGGGAAGTACCATAATTTTATGTTCCTACAACATATCAGTGTCTAAATAATTTTGTGTGTTGGGTAATATAGTTAATCAGGGTTGGAAATACCTACCTATAGGCACACATTTCTGTATGGAGAAATTATAATGTTATGTTGCTCTGATCATGTAAATAGTCCATAAGAAGTGTATAAGTGTATAAGATGAAAAAAAAAAGAAAAAGTGTATGTGTAACGAAAATTAAAAAGAAAAAAAAGAAAAAGTGTATGTGTAACGAAAATTAAAAAAAAGAAAACATAGTGCGTGAACTTTGGCGCGAAAAATCAGTGCGTCCGTACGGGAACACAGGGACAGCCGAGGAACTAGGGGGGAGGGGCTTGCGGGACGAGATGCCGCCGGTCAATATTAGCGACCGCACGGGATGATCTGGAGCATTCCGATTTCGTCATCGCAACAGTAACAGTCTTCCTTCTCTTGTTCGCGGGTCTCGCCAGCTAGACCAAGTACCAACGATTCTAACCAACCGTCGTGGACGCATAGCAGATAAAATTTTACAAAGTACTTTACTATAAACCAGTGAATCAGACCAGCAAGGAAGGAGCCCATTTCAAACATTAAAATTTATATCAGGGCATACGCGGTCGTTACGGTCTACTACAGACTCGCTCTGGCGAGGTCCCGCGGACGGAGAGAGGCCAACCTACCAGGTTTTATTTCACATTATTTTGTATGTCCACTGAGTCCATTATACTCCACCCAATTGGAGGGCCATTTTTCCCGCCCTGCCAAGAAGACAACGGCAAGCACCTCTTTTGGAAAAGAGGCCCTGCCCAGGAGACATCCACGCCGCCTCTGGGATAGGAGGCAATTCGAGGATCATTGTCGCCGCCTCTGGAGAGGCCGCCCACGAGGATCACCAGCCATCGCCTCACAGGAGGCCAATACTGCCCTGTTCTAATTTTCGTTTCTTCACACTTCGACGTTCTCAACGTTCTTTTTTTTTCAAAGACTCCCTTCGTGTTTTGTTGTGTGCACACACATAGTTTTAAGTATACGTTAAGATCTTAGTATAAGTCCTAGTATTTAGAAAACATTGTTTCTTTAGCTTGTAATGTCTTTGTGTGCCTAGATGCTAGTAAATTTTAGTTAACTGAATTGATTTTTTTTCTTCTCTCTCATATACAATCCCAACCTGAAGCCTGTTTTAATTATAGTTAGTAATTAGGTAATTTTAAGGTTTAATTTAAGTTTTAATTCCCGGGGAGGAATCACAGCGACGGCTTGCACCCGATAGCTGGCCGGGCAAACCAACTAGTGGGCGGCGAAGGGCGGCCACCGCCCTGAGCCTAGCAAGTCGTCGAAATCGGCTGTGCCGATACTCTAGTGCCACCTCAGTGTGAGCACTGAATAAGAAAATAGTTCCCGACAAAACCAATACCCAACTTTCACTTTCAAATAATATTCAAATAATTATCAACAACCTCGCAACACCTTCCGACCTTCCCGCTTTCCGTCTTTTAAACTCCCCCCGGTGTATTAAATGGCGCCCAACGTTGAAGGCAGCTTAAGCGACTTCTCCGCGAATTATATCTAATAAAATAAAGAAATTAATCGTTATTAAAAAAACTATAATTAATCGTTGAAATTTCGCGATTTTTGATTTTCTTATTGGAAAATAGAGATTCCAGTTGGAATCCCATTAATAATCCAACCAGATATTAATCGAAAAATACCTTCCGCGGATTAAGTCGAAAGAAACTTAAGTTTGTTCACTTACGAAAATAATTGCTAAGAAAAAAAAAACACGTACCCACGAATTTAGGATAAAATAACTCGAGGCTTCAGAAGGGTTGTGGGGGAGAGATAGAGAAAGAAATATTAATATCTAAACAATTACCCAACACTAGTTTTTACCTATTACTTTACAATTTTGGTAGGTAATATTTTTATGTGTATGTCTTGAACCACCGAATCTGGTGATCCTTATATCATTTGACTAATCACCGAAGCTGGTGACCTTATAATTTTTGTATTTGGTAGTTAAATCTTTATCATCGACACTCGTAACGTTTTAATTAGTAGGTAATTGACTGATCGACAATAGGTATCTGAATTGATAGAATAGGTATATACATCAGTAAGAAATCGCTTGGACGACGGGAATAATTCTTTTTTATATAATAAGCGTCTCGATGAGTAGATAGGGAAACTCGCTTGGCAATGAATAATTAGGCCGTTATAATATTTTTTTTTGGGAATATTACGTTTTTTCTGCTAATGATAAAATAATAAGGATAACTGCTAATTACGAAACAGGATTTTGTCCTCAGTAGTGGGGAGATAGATAATTTTTGTTCTCGATTTTTTTTTGTTCTCGTAGGTATAGCTATTTTCAATCGAGATTAATATCGTTAGTGGTGAGTTGGGTAAATTAATATTATAGACTAATTTCGTTTGGGAAGCATAATACTCGCTTAGGAAGAACTATTCGTCTCTCCTTAGGGGTAGGATAATAAACCAAAAAGGTTATGAATATATTTACCAAGGAAAAAAATGATAGGTACAAATATATTTTAATACATTTACGAATATAACTATTACGGATATAATTTTTATATAAATTTTATTGTATGTATACGGAAGAGGATTGCTACTCTAAGACTCATTAGCGGTGAGTTAACATAAATTAATATTTGATGGTTTTAGGTATAAGTAGTCCAATTACGGAGAAATTATTTTACGTACGGAGATAGATAAAGACCGCTTAAGGTCGATAGTGATTATAAAAAGAAAAAAATTTAATTTTTTTTTCTTTCAATTAGGAACTTTGAAAATTACTTTTTCTTTCAATTAGGAACGTTGACCGATGTTTTTTTGATAATACTGAATAAGAGATCACCGCGCCGGTTACCGGATAAAGTCGTCTCAAGGGCGGTTACTTAAACAGTCACGCAGTCGGGACACCGAAATATTAAGAGGAAAATAGAGATAGTGACAGATATGCGACGGTTGAGAGGAAATAGTGCGTCAGACATGGAGAGTTCGGCAGAAAATAGTCCGGTTATACCAATGCCGATCGAAGAAGAGGCAGAGGCAGGCCAAAATTATAGCTCGCCCGCGAGAGCCGCCTTGGCCCCGTCTGGGACTTGGGAGCGGGCATGCGTACCACGTGTCCTGGAAGATACCTTCAGCGGTCTAGCCGAAGAAGACCCTGAACAATTCATACGCGCTTGTGAAGCGCATTTCAAGGCTGTACACTGTAGCCCGGCCGTGCAGGTGGAGAGAGCAGCGCAGAGGTTAAGAGGCGAAGCAAAGAACTGGTGGAGGCCTCACTTGCAAGGACGCTGGGGATGGGCGGACTTCTGCAACGTTCTTCGGTCCAGATATGGAACAGAGGCAGCTCGTGCCTCGCTGCTGGTGAGCCTGTATGGAGATCGACAGCGAGAGGGCGAAAGTGGTATTTGTTTCCTTCAGAGGAAAAATGTAATATACAGAAGACTATTTCCGAAGGGAGAGATCAACGAGATCTGTCAGGATCTCATCGGCCTGATGCACCCGAGGTACAGCGAACTTCTAGAAGTGGGTCTGACCTTCGGACCCTATACGATGGACACTCTGCGGAGTCGAGTTTCGGGACTAGACTTCCCACGGCAACCTTTATATACAAACACTACACGGGTTCAGTGGAACATGCCGTCAGTGCAGCATCAACATCGTCCAAATGGCTTCCAATCGGAGCCAGAGAGGTATATTGAAGGCGACCATCGAGCCGACTTACGACAAAATGGCGGCGGACGAAATTATGTACCAAATGGACAGCGGCCCGCGGGGAACCACGATTGGAATAGACATTACAATAACGGACCCAGACCTACCTATCAACCCTTTAGAGCGGGAAACGCCTCCCGCCTGGGCGGAACCAACCACGCTCAGGCGACACGCCGACGTTAAGTGGGAGTGGTCAACGCGACCAGCCAGACCCAATGACAATAGACCACCACCGCACGATTACTGGAAACGACAACAATAGAAGGGGTTGGGCATGTAACAACGTAACGGGACTTCACAGACGGCCATTATCACGTATACCTGCTAAGCTAGTAGGTATCGCTACCGCGGCCCTAGTAGATTCGGCGAGCACGCACAATTTAGTGAATGCTAGGCTAGTACCTAGCCATTTAATACGACACAGTACGGATAAAATTGTAAGACTCGCACACTCGAGTGTGGAGATGAAGATTAGCGGGGAGGCAGATATTACATGGACCTCAGCCGCCCATGTCTTGACAGATACTTTCCTAATTGTCCCAGGACTAAGAGAAGACGTGATACTTGGCCATGAATGGCTCGTTAAACACAAAGGAGTGACAGACTTCCACAGAGGCTGTCTTCATATATGCTGTCCGTCACGAAAAACAATACATTTTCTACCAAACCGACCGCAACAAGATATAAATATAGAGACTTTCCCAGATATTAGTATGTTAGACATCGCGCGTAAAGACAACATTTTTAAAATATTACAAGATTTTCACGAAGTATTTGCGCCATATGCAGGACCAGCATCACTGGCGCCATATGCAATAAAGTTGAAGGACTTCAACCCTATCAAGCTACCACCACATAGGCTCTCAGATGTGAAGAAGCGCGCCCTATACGAACAATTAGAAGGTATGTTGGCCGATGGCGTTATTGAAGAAAGCGATTCACCATACAGCTTTCCCGTCGTAATGGCGTCTAAGAAAGGGAAGGACGAGTACCGATTTTGCGTGGATTATAGACGACTAAATGGAGTTACCATCGACGAACCGGCGACCCTGCCTATCATAAACGAGACGCTGAAGGATCTTGGTACAGCAAGGGTATTTACTACGATCGATTTGGCTAGAGGGTACTGGCAAGTACCCATGGAAGAACGATCAAAGAAGTTGACGGCCTTCACCACACCTGATGGGGCATGCTACCAGTTTCGCGTCATGCCGTTCGGTCTGAAGGGAGCACCGGGACTTTTCCAAAAAAGGATGTCGCAAGAAGTTTTGGCTAACTACGTAAGACAATTCTGCTTAGTGTATCTCGATGATATCATAATTTTCTCACCTGATTGGGAGTCACACCTGACCCACCTGCGGTTGGTATTAGAACGACTACAGCAGTACGAACTTAAATGCGCGGGTGAGAAATGCAAATTCGGCTTACCATCAATCGATTACCTAGGATACACAGTAACTGCGGGCGCAAATCAACCTCAACCGGCCCATGGCGTAATAATATCATCGGCAACGGCGCCAAAGACGCGTAAACAGTTGCGAGCCTTTTTAGGTATATGCAACTGGTTGCGTGAATACGTACCAAATTTCGCCGAGATCGCCTCGCCGTTAACCGACTTACTGAGTACAAGTCGGACGTTTAAATGGACTAGAGCCGCACAGATAGCCATGGAGAGGTTAAAACACATCTTATCGCAACCAATGACGTTAAGCAGACCCGATTTCACTAAAGAATTCATTGTACAAACGGATGCTAGCAAGATGGGAGTCGCCGCCGTCCTATATCAAGAAAACGAAGCTGGAGAACGACAAATAATATCCTACGGTAGTGCAAAATTTACCAATACCGAACGTAATTGGCATAGTAATGAACAAGAAGCGTACGCGGCAGTATGGGCCATAAAACGTTACCGGGCGTTTCTAGAGGGGCGACGTTTTCGCTTGAGAACGGACAATAGAAGCCTAATTTGGCTAAACACACACAAGGAATATTACGCTAAATTGATGAGGTGGGCGTTATTACTCCAAGAGTTCGACTTCGTAATCGAACATTGCCCGGGAAAGCTAAACCAACTGCCCGACGCCCTGTCACGCAGCCCGCAGGAAGAGTTAACCTCCCCAGTAAATGACGACCTGGAGGACCACATGATGTACCCATGTGTAGCCCGGGGCCGAGGCCAAGACATGACAGCAACGATCGCGAGTACAATGGCTAGCGAAGTGGAAACGCTGGAAGGGCGCAGAGATGACGAAAGGCGCAGAAACGAGGAAGGGCGCAGAAATGAAGGAGGGCGCAGAAATGACGAAGGGCGCAGAAACGAAGAAGGGCGCAGAAATGAAGGAGGGCGCAGAAATGACGAAGGACGCAGAAATGACGAAGGTCGCAGAAATGACGAAAGGCGCAGGAATGACGAAGGGCGCAGGAATGACGAAGGGCGCAGAAATGAAGGAGGGCGCAGAAATGACGAAGGGCACAGAAATGACGAAGGGCGCAGAGATCACGAAGGGCGCAGTGATCACGAAGGGCGCGGAAATGAAGGAGGGCGCAGAGGTGATGAAGGGCGCAGAGATCAGGAAGGGCGCAGAGATCAGGAAGGTCGCAGAGAGCACGAAGAAGAGGAGGAACGTGAGGAAGAGATGCGTTCTCACCAGGAAGACGAACAAGAGGCCGGAGCGTGGGCCCTAGCAGAGGACATCCGAGTTAGCCAGCGTAGAGATGCAGATATTAATCAAAAAATGCAAAGGATACGGCGAGTGCAGGCGCGGCCGAGCCGAGCACGAAGTCGTTTTGAAAGAAACCTGCAAGCCGCATACGAAGTATTAGGTACAACTCTGTGGAGGAAGCAGGAAGGCGGAGAGTCGAAGCTAGTAGTACCCCGCGCGAAGATAGCAGAAGTAATAACGAAATATCACGACGACCCGGTAGCTAGTCACCCAGGTACGAAAGAGACTACGCGCGCCATTCAGAGACTATATTACTGGACAGGACTGAAGGCGGATGTCGCACGACATGTGAAGACATGCGGCGTGTGTATGCAGGCGAAAGCCCGACCAGGCTTACATCGAGTCCATCAGACAGGACACCGGGCAACCAAACCATTCGAAGTATTAGCGGTAGATTATATGGGTCCGTATCCAGCCTCCGCGGCGGGAAACCGTTTTATTTTAGTGGTCACGGACCTATTTACTAAGTGGGTGGAAGCCTTTCCCATGCGATCCAGTAAGGCCACCTCACTCACGACAGTACTTGAATCGGAAGTATTCAACCGTTACGGGTACCCGAAGTATGTATTAACTGACAACGGTCGACAATTTACGCACAGGACATGGAACGATGCTATAGAGAGGTGGCAGTGCGTGCACTGGACCACAGCCACGTATCACCCCAGAGCCAATCCGGCTGAACGAAGGAATCAAGAGATAAAGAGAGCTCTCAGGATTCACTTGCAGGAGGGGAGTCATACGAGGTGGGACGTCGTCTTGCCGACAATACTCGGTGCTTTGCGAGGAAGACAGAATGAGGCTACCGGCGTGACCCCCAGCCAGGCTTTACTAGGATACGACCTACCACGACCAGGAGAGTGGTTGGTACATTCCAACGAAGATATCGTACCATCAGCGACGGAAGCAAGAGACAGGCGCTCCGCTGATGAGGAAATAGTGAGAAAGCAAGCTGAGTACCGCGGAAGGTACCTGACTCCAGGGGAGGAAGGATCGACATTCGGTCCAGGTGAGAAAGTATGGGTTCGGGAACACCCACGGTCAGACGCAGCAAGAGGCTTTCACGCCGGTTTCGCCGCAAAATGGAGTGGTCCTTATACCGTTCTCACTGTCATTGGCCGAGGGCACACGTATTGGATAGATCGGCGAAGTAAGCCGACCAAGGTACACGCAGATGACATGCGAAGAGTCATAAATCGGCGTTGATAAGACAGGGCAGTGAAATGGGTATGGGTAGGTAGAAATGTCCACTTGTAGATAGTCGAACGATACAGTATAAGAATATGCAAATAGGTAGGTATAAGGAGTGTTTAATTGCAAACGAGCGAGTTGAGACCTCTCGGAAGGATAAATAGGTATACGCGGATTAACGCGTATGACGTAATGAAATGCTTTCGAGGAGGTAGGCACTTAGCGGTAAGGAAATTGAGAGTTAGGTACAACGGGAAAATAATATTTATAAGATTTACTAAGCGTATAGCTCATAGGCGGTCTACTAGAGAAGTAATAAGGACGATAATTAATACAAATAACAGGTATGTCAGGTGCGTGTACGCAATAGATATTATTAATGCAATAGGTATATATATGGAAGGTAGAAGGCTAAACGCTCAGTGATCAAGCGTTTACTTCCGAGGACGGTAGATAACTGATCAGATAACTAGCAGATAATTATTGATATGCCACGAGAAAAGGATCGGCGTAAAGTATAAGATGAATGACGAATAGGTATTAGAGCACCGGCAAGAAGTATAGGCGTAGAAGATATAGTAATCAAAGATTAAACGCACGGATAGACGCGGGGTAGATAAACTATCGCCGTAAGCGATAGGCTATAAAAAAATAGTTTTTTTTTAAAGTGTCTTGGGAAGAAGAAGATAAGTAGTATAAGAAATTTAAGAGCGAGGTGTAATGAGGAAATCATAAGGAAGATTAGTAGGTAATTATGTTGGCCGACCAATAATCTAAGTGCGGACGCGCATTATCGAATTAGGTATAAATAGGTAACCGAGGGAGGAATGCTATTGATCAGGCGTTTGCCCCGGCGATAAGTGAGAAGAATATAACTGATCAGTCGAATAACGTATAAGTCAGGTATGGTAGTATACCTAAAGAAGATTTTACAAGATAACATAGGAATACTCATGAGTAATGCGATATGTGAAATTGAATGGAATAGTATAAAAAACTAAGGTTATTAATGTCTTTTTGAATTTAATTTTATAACGTGCGGCAGGATAACGAAATAAACTAAGAACAAGTGAAGTTAATGGGTTAATGCTAAACCGCCACTAACGATGTAAGATTTAATAGGTATAACGCGTATAGGTATATAAGAATAATAAGTATTGATTGAGGAATTAGTAAGAGAAAAGCGTTGCATGGAATTGAGAAGGTAGAATTAGATCGTTTAGCTAGCGATCCGATCAGCATATTAGAAAAAGGGTTATGAAAGGAACGCGAATTGAGGTCTTGAGGAGATATTTCATGAACGTAAGAGCAGGTAATGATCAGGAAAAGACGAGAGTAGAAAACTATGATGTTAGGGAAATAGCTTAGAAATACGATACGAACGCCCAAGGCCAGACGTTGTATCGGCGAGGAATATCAATTGAGTGGCCAAGAAAAGGACGAATTTAAAGTTATATAGGATTAGGCAGAGTGTGCGAGGAAAAATATTATGTCGTTAGACGAGTTAGGAAGATCAGGAATTAATAAGTGGGAGGGATGACGACCCACCTTATTATATTATACAGTAGTAAAGTGCGCGGGAGCAGGTTATAAGTTAATCGTTAGATATCGGCAAGAAGTATCGTAAATATGTTGAGTCAGGACGAATACTCAGTAGGTGAGATGCGGGAACGGGAGGAGGTCGATCTGCGTGTGCAATCTCTCTCCTGGAGGGAGATCGCGAGGTTTTAGTCGGGGAACGAACCCATGAAGGGATTAATTATCAAGACTTAGGCATAGGTATGTTAAGGGGGTTTGGGCCTGAATGTTAAAGGCGCCTCAGATAGTACCAAGGAATGAGAATGGAAGGGCCTGTAGTGCCGTATATGAAGGAAAAGGAAAGGAACGGAATAAATCGCGATATTATAATATTACATAGGTATATATTTATATATTTTTTTATTTATATAGGACGATAGGCTTGCGGACAAGCTAGTTTGCCGGGGTGGGCCGGACGGTCACCCACGGAGTATACCTCCAATCGGTGGGGCTAACTAGGCACAAGCGGTGATTAGTAAGATAAAAAAAAGAAGACTTAGGGGAAATGATCAGGGAAATACCTCGGGGGGGGAACGAGATGTATGTCCAGCAGGTAATTAATCGATCTATTGGGTATCCGCTGGCGCCGCACGCAGAGACGTACCTCGGAGTACGAGGCGAAGGCAGGCGTAGAGGTAGTTAAGAGGAGAGGAAAGGACCGTAGTGGAGCCGAAATGGGGTTAAATAGTAAATCTGCATCAGGGGTACCGAAGTCACGAGTCGCGGACGCAAGGTTCCGGGAAAACGAACCCGGAGACGGAGGAAAGGCAGAGGAAACGGGTAAATGGACGCCGCGGTGATTTTGGTTCAAGAAGGATGGGGTGGTTTGATATATCCAACATGGATAGGTATTTGAACAAAATCACGCGTCGGGTCTCAGACACTACAGACGTGCATATTTCGCAGAATCCTGCGTAGGTGGTATGTTGGTTTAGCCCCGGAGAACCTTGTCGGTCGCAAGGAAGTGCCAGGCAGGACGCAATAACTTATAATTGACACATACGGATATCTTGGCTGGTCCATGGGAACACGCCAACGGTCGAGACATCGAAATGCGACATGGGCGTACCGAAATATTTTGGGTAATCAGAAAAATAGAAGCGGGAACAAGTCTTAAGAAAGAAAAAAAAGAAAATTGCTTCTGACATAGGAAAATGCTTTCAGAAGAAATTGCTAGTAATCGCTGGATCCTATTCAATAGAATGGGATATAGCTAATTAGTGTCGGGTGATAATTAACGAAATGACAATAAGTAAATAATTAATCGGTAAATAATTTAATTACACAAAAGTTATAATTTGGCGGCATAAATAAGAAATCAACAGACAAGCTCACCGTGAATAATAAAAATATTTTCGGTATTTTTAATTTTGGTTTGAGAAAACACAGAGATGTTTCGTATTGAACAACATCAAAGGGCCAAGTAGTTAGAGAGTTACGCCACTGGAATGTCCGTTGGAGAAAGGTGTCAGATTTCGCGAGCCGCTCTAACGGATACGATAAATCAGAAATTAGACGGACGGCGATGTGGCCCGGCAAATCTAGTTCGTGGGAACGCATGTGGGTCCAGACTGTGTTCGGTCACTATATCACTAGACCACCCCAAGGTATCAAGTTCATAAGTAGGTTCATAGGGTAGGACACATAAATTTGAATGAGACCAGACAAGGAAATATAAGTAGAGGTAGCCAGGGCTTACCCACGGTCGAATCGTTGCGGACCGAAAGGAGATAGAAAACAGGAAAATTGATTGATTTATTTAATTATTTTAATTTCGGGAAACAAGACCTACATATTTAACAGTAAACAGAAATAAATAAATTAATGAGCTGGGGAGTAAGCCAATTACGTGAATGTAGAAATAAACACGTAAGTAAACCAACAGAGTGATGCTGAAAGAAAATTTACCGATAGGTATAGGGGAATAAATACGTAAATAAATAACTAACGCAGTCAGAGAAAAGAGATACGAAAAAATAAGTAAACGTAGGAAGTGGTAGACAACCATTTCAGAGGATAAACGGCTAGATAAACAAATAAATAAATAAAGAATCGAATGATTAAATAACCCAGGAAAGAAATGAGAGCATGAATAAAATAAAAAAACCTCCCGGTAATAAGGACCTAACACTAGAAGGTTAAGACCCAGTAACGAGTGAAATAGAAATTTAACTCAACCTATTCTTCGCACTACGAAAAAATAAAAACAAAAGAAAAAAAACTACAGTCGAAAAGATCACGACCCTAGGTTTAATATCTAAATCATCCTCAGAATACCGACATGTATCGATGTTTTTTTTTCGCGCGGGTACCTACGACCCGGTCCGAAAGTACCAAGCTGCATACCTAGAATAATATCCCAGGATATTCACAAAAACCTCGATTCAAGAGAGACCAAATTAATAGCGACGTTCTAGGACTATGAAAATTATACGAATAAAAAAAGGACTTAGCATGTATACACAGACGAATTTTAACTTTTAACTATACATACATACCTACGTACATACTTACAGACCAACACGCCATGGCCCTCACGGGGTAGGCAAAGAGAACCGAACGCCGCATTTTTCCACCTTGACACACATTCATCGCCTCAGCAACATTCATACATCGTCGGAGACATGTTCGTCTGTGGTTCACGTTTCTTGCACTTTCATCTTTAAAAATATCGTCTACATGGTCGTGCCAACCCATCTAAATGTGTTAACTTTAATTCTGTTAATTACATCTTTCGGTATCTTACTTTCTTTCCTTGTATCTTCGTTCTGAACTCTGTCATACACCGTTCTGTTACAAAATTACCTACAAATTTTCCTACGACGGTATCAAGCAGTAGGACGGTAATTATTCTGGCATTATTTTTTTTCAACACAAAAATAAATACATACTTCATACATACGCACATCTAAATTACTGCAACCTACCACAAAATCTTACAAAATTAACTAACACCAAGACGAATTGAAATAATAGGACTGATTTATATACCTAACGTTACTCTGGGACAGGCTTACATAGCCTAGTAGAGTAGCCTAATCCACAAATTAAAATATAGGTATAAATGTATACACTTACGACATACTTTAACCTTTTTAAATTATAGTATAACTTATAATTTTATTTACTACGGTAGAAAGTTATATTATGTTAATTGTTATTGTGATACTTGAAAAAAAAAGGATTTTAGTAAATAAATAGAAATTAACAATAAGTAAATAATACCAGGCGATACCATGACGGTCATTGCGTTACCTTGGGTAGGCAGGGAGAACCGAACGCCGGAATTCTCCCTCGACACCTACTCAGCACGGTTATGAAATTCTTACATAACCCATATCCGAGATCAGGTGATAGGTGATTATCTGATCGTATGTACTTCCCATATAGGCTATAAGCTATTATGCGCAGAAATATTTGGGCATTCATGCCTGTGTCTGAGCGGACTTAATTAAAATAAAATAAAATAAGTTGGTGGTTACGGACAGCGGAGGTTTCCATTCTGGTTATTATCAGTATAATAAGGTGGTTTTTAAATAGGTATTTTAAATATGCGCCAGCCGCTCAGAGGAGACGAGAGCTTTCGTTTCAATACTAGGGGAGACATCTAGCGAAAAATTCGATCAGCTTCGGGAAGCGCTCTGCTCGACCGACTGTCATAGGTCAGAGACAGCGCGCGAAACTCTATAGATGGCACGAAAAAAAATAAGCCGAGGAAAATCTGAAAGGGGAGGAAATTGGCGCGAGGGGAGAATATTAAATTAATAATAATAAAAGGGAAGAAAATTGAAGTACAATAAGTTGATTTACGTCCGTAGGGGATACTTTCGCGCTTTGGTTCGGGACTCTGATGCAGATCGTTTAGCTGAGGTTAGTAAGCTTGGGGCGCAGGGAAAAGCTTCGCGTCTCGACATACAGAGGGCGAATAGCGATAAAGATAGGAAAATGATTTTCTCCTTGAGAAAATTCGATTCTTTTTCTCCAAGCTTCGAAGAAAATTATGGCAGTCATCGAGGTAATAAGAATGAGTTGTTTTATAAAAAGAAAATGTACCTACGGGAACTTATATTAATTTATGTAACATAGTTAGGATTGGTAGGGCGAAAAGAAAGGAATAAAATAATGATTTTTGTCAATAAAATTGAAATAAAATAATGCTATTGTCAAGGAGAATAAAATAGTTGTTGGGAAGTACCATAATTTTATGTTCCTACAACATATCAGTGTCTAAATAATTTTGTGTGTTGGGTAATATAGTTAATCAGGGTTGGAAATACCTACCTATAGGCACACATTTCTGTATGGAGAAATTATAATGTTATGTTGCTCTGATCATGTAAATAGTCCATAAGAAGTGTATAAGTGTATAAGATGAAAAAAAAAAGAAAAAGTGTATGTGTAACGAAAATTAAAAAGAAAAAAAAGAAAAAGTGTATGTGTAACGAAAATTAAAAAAAAGAAAACATAGTGCGTGAACTTTGGCGCGAAAAATCAGTGCGTCCGTACGGGAACACAGGGACAGCCGAGGAACTAGGGGGGAGGGGCTTGCGGGACGAGATGCCGCCGGTCAATATTAGCGACCGCACGGGATGATCTGGAGCATTCCGATTTCGTCATCGCAACAGTAACAGTCTTCCTTCTCTTGTTCGCGGGTCTCGCCAGCTAGACCAAGTACCAACGATTCTAACCAACCGTCGTGGACGCATAGCAGATAAAATTTTACAAAGTACTTTACTATAAACCAGTGAATCAGACCAGCAAGGAAGGAGCCCATTTCAAACATTAAAATTTATATCAGGGCATACGCGGTCGTTACGGTCTACTACAGACTCGCTCTGGCGAGGTCCCGCGGACGGAGAGAGGCCAACCTACCAGGTTTTATTTCACATTATTTTGTATGTCCACTGAGTCCATTATACTCCACCCAATTGGAGGGCCATTTTTCCCGCCCTGCCAAGAAGACAACGGCAAGCACCTCTTTTGGAAAAGAGGCCCTGCCCAGGAGACATCCACGCCGCCTCTGGGATAGGAGGCAATTCGAGGATCATTGTCGCCGCCTCTGGAGAGGCCGCCCACGAGGATCACCAGCCATCGCCTCACAGGAGGCCAATACTGCCCTGTTCTAATTTTCGTTTCTTCACACTTCGACGTTCTCAACGTTCTTTTTTTTTCAAAGACTCCCTTCGTGTTTTGTTGTGTGCACACACATAGTTTTAAGTATACGTTAAGATCTTAGTATAAGTCCTAGTATTTAGAAAACATTGTTTCTTTAGCTTGTAATGTCTTTGTGTGCCTAGATGCTAGTAAATTTTAGTTAACTGAATTGATTTTTTTTCTTCTCTCTCATATACAATCCCAATCTGAAGCCTGTTTTAATTATAGTTAGTAATTAGGTAATTTTAAGGTTTAATTTAAGTTTTAATTCCCGGGGAGGAATCACAGCGACGGCTTGCACCCGATAGCTGGCCGGGCAAACCAACTAGTGGGCGGCGAAGGGCGGCCACCGCCCTGAGCCTAGCAAGTCGTCGAAATCGGCTGTGCCGATACTCTAGTGCCACCTCAGTGTGAGCACTGAATAAGAAAATAGTTCCCGACAAAACCAATACCCAACTTTCACTTTCAAATAATATTCAAATAATTATCAACAACCTCGCAACACCTTCCGACCTTCCCGCTTTCCGTCTTTTAAACTCCCCCCGGTGTATTAAATTGATTGATGTCTTTTTAAGTTACCCTTTATAGAAAATTATTTTCCACAGACATTGCATTCAAATGGCTATTCACCTGAATGAGTTAATTGATGCTTTAATTATCCTTTATTGCAATTTTTTTACACAGATATTTTATTCAAATGGCTTTTCATCTGAGTTAATTGATGTTTTTTTAACGAACTCCTCCATATGAATGTTTTTCCACAGACATTGCATTCAAATGGCTTTTCGCCTGAATGAGTGTGTGGCAGAATACCTACATCAAATATATATGGTATTTCTGTCACAAGTAAAATCAGTCAAAACAATTAGAAAGGGTAATGACTTCAAAGGTGACACTTTCACTTTTGTATGCAACAATAAATAAGTCTTCATACTGACATACCCCTAAAGGCTGTTTACCAGGCGACAGTACAACGACCCCTATTTACCAAAACAATAGGGTATATAAACAAAACAACAGATGACATAGTATCTCTTTACCTGTCAAACTTCTTAGTGAAAACATCGACCTGCTAAAGTACTACTTGCGTGTGAAATTGTTTTTATTATTAATTTATAAAAACTCTGTGTTCGTGCTAATATACAAATTTGTAAGTTGTCATGTAAGTTTGTTATTTCTTATCTCTTCTCTATCATTACCCCAAGCTTTACCCTGTCTAAATTACTTTTTAGTGTGTTCTATGGTTTATACTTCCTGTTAGGTATGTCATTAAAAGAGAACATGTATTGATTGTAATCTGAATAAATCTTTGTTATACAAGTAATGAAACGTGTAGTTTTACATCTCCAAAATCACATATAAGAAGAGTAGGTGCGTTAAAGGCGATGCCACGTCTCGATTTTCGTTTCGTTTCGTTGCTCCGATACGTATGAAATTGGTCTTACTTCGGTATCATACATAGATATTTTATTCATTGTCAAATTGCCTATTTAATCTCTTGAGTGATAACATATGTATCATTGGGGTACAAAGAACCTATCGTTCTTGTTATCTTATGATTATAACTTTAACTGGGCATCCTGTTTGTTTTCCTAATAAATCATTAGTTACTACGTGTATGCCGTACCTATTCTAATTAATCTTCATCCGAACATTTTTTTTTTTTTTGAAATATTTAATCTTTCAGGTAGCTACTCCGGTTACTTTTAATTAATTTATTTATTTCTTCATAACGCATGTGGTGGTTAAAGCTTGGTTCGAACCCAACTCTACGTAATCTATATTTTTTTTATTTATTTGTTACCTCTATTTAGAATACTTTAGGGAATATACCCAATAACAATGACGACAATAATTATAATTATTGCAATACTATTCTATGTTCTCTTTTTCTACCGGTACCGTTAACCTACGTGGCCGGTGATCGCGAATTTAATCTCGATTATTCAGAAATTTTACTGCTTGTAAATATCTATTATTTCATGAGTCTTGCCAACGCAGTGTGCCCCCTTAAATGCACCTGCCTGAATACAATTTATGACATCCTGTACGCCTAGAGAATATGATATTTTTCGCCATCCGTCCATGAATATCGGGCTTTTGGGATAACTACTTATCTCTCTGGACCATGTGCGTTCTCACGACCCTGATACCGACACTGATTTGCCTCGATGGTATTTTATGGCTTCCAGATATGTATGAGGAACGTATTCTCCCATCAAGTCGAGTGGCTAACATACCTACCTAGTGCTGATGTGCGATTCCATGAATTTTAGTTCCTTCTAGTAGGTACCTATGATTTTGTTCAATACCTATCCATAATTGGATATATCAGATACATTGATAAATAAACACATATTAGTGCATTTCCAATAAATATTTTGATCATATTTTACGAGAATTTACTTGTTTAATGATAGATGTCAAATTTAACAGCTAAGCCGCCATTTTCGCATGGATGGGTTATTTGTGCTAAAGACGCTTGTCGGCTTGTGTTATAAATGACCTAAAAACATAGACGACGTCAGAAAATTTGTCGTGTAAATAGACACTTTTTGGCGGGAAAACGCTTTTCCCGCCAATTCCGGTCGTAAAAATAGAGTGGCACCGTTGAAAATATTCAAACAAATGTCAAAGTCGAAACATGATAAATAGCATAAAGTCAAAACTAATTCGTGCAAGGTATTTATAAAACATTGCTTTTTCGTTTGTTTCTAATAAGAAAATAAAATTGCTTTTATATACATTGTAATTCTTACTTATTTTATTGTCAATGAAAATTACAAGTTCAACTAATTTAATTGTGATTTTTCCTAAACTGAGAAATGTCCATATTTAATTTGTTATCAATACTATTATACATTTTTGATAATATTTAACTGATAAGATAAGTTGAATTTTGTTGAAAAATAATGTCGTCTTGTTTGTATCACTGTTATGACATTTTTTATTTAAGTATTAATTTATTTAATTACGGGATAAGATACAAAAGAGAAAAGCAATCGTGGTTTCACTGGATTCATGAATCCAGGCCCACGAGCACAGGCGACCAGAGTACCAGCCAGAACAGGTCAGCCACATGGGCTTGCGACCATGTATGCAGGATTGAGGGGCCCCTTTATGACTCTAGTCACATTCACCACTCACCCACCAACCTCCGACTGATACTCCACTTCCCTGCGCAACCAAATCCAATAGCTCTGATAAGTTCCCAATGGAGTGGAAACTACGATATTGTATCCTGTATATATTCTTTTTTATTTGGAAATGTTATTTAATTGCATCATATGAACAATATTCTAAATGTAGACAAACATAGCTATTGTAAAGGAGTAAGAATGTCCTGAAGTTTGTGAAAGATTTACATGTTCTCAGAATAAACCGAGGCTTTTTGTTGCCTTAGTAAATTTTATAATTATCAGTTGGTTAGGTATTTGACTGCTGAGCCAAAGGTCCCGGGTTCAATTCTCGGTGGAGACACAGTTTGTCTGGATATGTGAGACGATGAATATCATAAGTCTCCAGAATGTAGCAACTTGTTATTGAGTGCATGTTAAATTAATATTTGACATAGTAGGTACCTGTTAGTTTCCCGAGAAGCTATACAAAATAAATTTAATTATTTATTAATTTTAATGACATCAAAGTAGATTATGAATTCAATCTAAACATTCTAAATCTGTCAATCTCAATGGATTCAATCTATAATTCTCAAAATAATTTAATAACATTTTTATACTGGCAGAAATCATCCTAATGGTTTGGTGGAATGCCACATAAGCAAAAAAAAAGAAGATATCCAAGTCTACAGAATTAATATATGTCAAGTTTAATTTGTGTTTTGTAATCCTTACCACTTAGATTATATATGATACAGATACCTAGTCAGCGCAATGAATGTATGCCAACTAAAACTACGAGGAAACAGAAGAATTTATAGTATACGTACACCTACCAACACGCACACCTACATAAAACGTAGACCAACCGATCTACCGCCTCACACACACATTTAAAAAAAAACTTGGCATACATTTGAATTCGAAATTTGTACTAGACGCGGCTTCTGTACATTATAATTCTATGGGCTATTCATACTTATTTACTTTCAAACATATGTCAAAACAAACATATTAATAACCTCACTTTACAGTACAAAAACCATACATTTTTTCCTTATAAATATACAAATGTTGTTTAAGAAACCTTGTCCAATCATAAATTAATGTTTTTAGTTATTCATATTACCAATTTTACTAATTCCCTAATGAAAATCACACATTTCTTAAATACTTATATAATTTTTTTCAAGAAAACTTGTCTTTTACAATATTATTCGTCAGCCTTCGTGGTTCAGTTGGTTAGGTATCTGACTGCTGATCCAAAGGTCCCGGGTTCGATTCCCGGTAGACACAGTTTTTAATTGTGTTTTCAGTCTGGGTCTGTGAGACGATTAATATTGTAAGTCTTCAGAATGTGGCAACTTGTTATTGGGTGCGTGTTAAATTAATATTTGACATAGTACCTGTTAGTTGCCCGAGAAGTAATATAAGTAATATTATGTTTTTACTGTTATATTTGTTTATGATATTGAAGGCAAACTATAACCATATTTTTGTTTCATAATAAAAAATCATATATTTTTACACCTACCGATACGCACACCTACATAAAATGTAGACCAACCGATCTACAGCCTCACACACACATGTAAAAAAACTTGGCATGCATTTGAATTCGAAATTTGTACTAGACGCGGCTTCTGTATATTATAATTCTATGCCTTACCATATAAACCAAAAGGTTATTAAGTTGTTTTCTTGTTTGAAAGTACCTATATATTATAAATTCATGAAAGACTAATCTTATCTGTCACAGAAAAAACAATAACTTTTTCAAAATTAAGGTAAATATGCAATTTTTTTTTCAACCAATACTGTGTCAGCAACTAAATAATTTGTTTTTTGTAGGTATTAAAAATGGGTAAAAGATTGGATATTATTGTATTTGGAGCAACAGGATTTACAGGAAAATTTGTTGTTGAAGAAATTAATAGGATTTCTAAATGTGATTTTACAGACATAACATGGGGAATTTCTGGAAGATCAATAACTAAATTAAAAGAACTCATAGAGAAATTGCAAGAAAATACTGGTATATATTTATTTCATTCATATTTATAAAAATACTTCATAGGTTATAATATTTTGCTACCCAAAATTACTTAAATGACTTAATCAGTCAATTACATTATATATATATATATATATATATATATATATATATATATATATATATATATATATATATATATATATATATATATATATATATATATATATATATATATATATATATATATATATATATATATATATATATATATATATATATATATATATATATATATATATATATATATATATATATATATATATATATATATATATATATATATATATATATATATATATATATATATATATATATATATATATATATATATATATATATATATATATATATATATATATATATATATATATATATATATATATATATATATATATATATATATATATATATATATATATATATATATATATATATATATATATATATATATATAAATATATATATATATATATATATATATATATATATATATATATATATATATACATACATACATACATACATACATACATACATACATACATACATACATACATACATACATACATACATACATACATACATACATACATACATACATACATACATACATACATACATACATACATACATACATACATACATACATACATACATACATACATACATACATACATACATACATACATACATACATACATACATACATACATACATACATACATATATATATATATATATATATATATATATATATATATATATATATATATATATATATATATATATATATATATATATATATATAAGATAATTATTTATAATTATTTTTTAATACCCCCATAGGTTTTCATATAATACACTAGATGTCATAGTTAGCAAATTTTGTATGAATCGAATGTGAGTCATTTTTCAGGGGGGATTTTTGACGTTTTGGTTCCAGACCACATTGTTTTTCTATAGAGAATAACGACTAATGTGAATTTTTTTCGGATTTATTTGTCTTAAAAAACATTTTAACTATTAGAGAACTTAATGTTTAGAGAACAGTTATCTAGGATGTGTTGAAATGTAAGGAAAACTGAAATATGTTACCAACCAAAAAGTCAAACGTGCGATATTCCATGACTCATTTTTTGCACGGAGTTCTACATCTAGTATATTATTATAAAAATCTATGATGCCGAAGTTAGCCACAAAGTCATATATGCCAATAAATAAATTATGATTATGGAAATATTAATGGCATCGACAGTCTGAAAACGCAGTGTAAGCAACATGGAAGGATAAAAAAACAACAAAAATTTATATTTTACAAAATATTCTATTTTTTTTACCAATATTATTTGTTGTTTATTTTCTTGTAAATAATACATGTTCAAAAATATTACAGGAGATGACCTCTCTCATATAAAAATCATAGAAGCAAACGTAGACAATCCAGATTCTTTGAAATGTATGGCATTGGCATGCAAAGTTGTAATTAACTGTTGTGGTCCATATCGTTTCTATGGTGAACCGTTGGTAAAAGCTTGTGTTGAAGCCGGGACACATCATGTGGACATTAGTGGAGAACCTGCAGTACTTTATTATTAATTATTTGCATCTTATTTACTATAGATACAGAAGAACTAAAATAATCCATCAATCTACATCTTATTTTATATTGATTGCAATAGTATATATTCTTTTGAACAGCACTGGTTTAAGTGTCCAGAACGAGTTGACTATAAGATATGCTTGACAGTGTTTAAGGTTCTGAATGACTTGACTCCACACTACATTTATGAACTGTACCAAAAGAATGATGTGCCTTCAGGATGACATCTTTTTTTTTTTTCTTTCAAAAAATGAATATGTCCTTCTTAAACAAGTACATATATATCTTCCTACGTTCCCTAAAATATGCAAATAAATGCTTGTGCTATAGGTGAACGAAATCGGTCGAGGCAGGATTCGAACTCGCGACCACTGGATTACTAGCCCAGCGCGCTAACCGCTCTGCCATCGACCCATCTAAACCCATCTTATATTGAGATTGTCTGGATCACAGAGTAACATTTCTAGAATTGGACAAACTTTACTATGATCGCTGTCGACCCAGATCGCATTTAAAATGGATAAGCACCCCCTGATATAGGTGGATCTTAGAGCATTGATGCTTTTCTTGTATCGTATGTTGGAGTGATTTTGTATCACTAAATGCAACTTTATAAATAATTATAATTTCAATTGGCTGTAAACTAGCTAGTATAAATGAACTTGTTATTATTTTATTTTAGTACATGGAAAAAATGCAGTTAAAGTACAACGAAGTTGCCACAAATGCTGGTGTTTATATTATAAGCGCTTGTGGATTTGACAGTATTCCAAGTGACATGGGAGTTATTTATTTACAGCAGAATTTTCCAGGTAATTTAAGAACAGACAAATTACCCATTTTATTTCGTAAAATATTGTGACAATCTTTAAATAGACTTTGGAGTAACAGGACAAAGTCTGGAGTTAGCATATAAAAAAATAATAAAAGTTTTTTATGACTTCATTTTAAAAAATGTCATCTGATTGTCGATATATTTTAAATGCAAAATTTTGAATGTGTTCTGAAGTATTCCAGTATATTCTTTGTTAGATTTGTACCCAAAGACCTTATATACTAAATATAGACTGATAGTTACAAATGGTGATACATACAACATTTGGTGATAAGGGGGCGGGGACACGACTAACCATTTTATCGCCAAAGTTAGTCGCTTGCGGTGTGTTGTGGTGAACGGTTATAGAAATAAAAATTAATTTTAACCGAAAATGGTGCAGTGTGCAGTTGCAAATTGCTCCTATAAGAATCAAATTCTTGTGCAGGAATTCATCGGTAAGTAATTTTAAATATTTCGAATAAACTTCTATGTTAGTCATTTTGACACATAGCGCTGTGTGAAGAAATACGTCGAGTCCAAAAATAATATTTTCTTTTATATATATTTTTTATTTTTTTTTTATAAATTTTTATCATCGTTTTCAAATCCCATGTAATGTTGAACTTTTATTGGGTTCCCACAATTGTATTGTAAGAATTTTTAACAGGGTATACGAGCATTTAATAACTAGTATTAATGTAAACACTTTTCGTTTCTTCCAATTATCACTATAGTTTTTTATGGTGGGCAAACAAATTGGATATTTATCTTTTTTTATTACTTTGAATGTGTCTCAAATTTACGTTTTTTTACTATAGATTTCCAAAATAATCGACGAGTATAGGTTTATAGGGAACTGCAATCAATCGGCCGAATTGGAGCGCTAACGTCCTTAGTAGGATCTGCTCAAGACATTTTAAAACATGTGATTTTTTTGTGACGAAAACCGGGAAGAGGACACTCAGAAGAACTGCTGTACTCAGTGTATGTATTATGGTGGTGCAACTACTTTGTATTATGGTGTGATCGTACATTTACATATAACAATTATATGGATAGAGTAATAGTTTGAGTTGGTTATCCATCTACTTTGAGTACAGTGGAGATGTCATGGATCATGTAGTATTCACTGGTTACATCCATTTTCATATATAATTACCATGATGGTAAAATAATAATAAAGTAGTGATTTTTTGGTTTTATTTAGTATATTTTTTCTATTCAACTCTGTGTTTTAAAAAAATATTCCTGTCCAAAATATTACATCTATACCATCTATTATCACGGCAGTTTCATGGATGTATACATAATATTTTCTAATAAATTCAAAGTTTTATCGTTATCATAGGGAAGTTCATAATTATTCATTAAATTATTTCATAAAAAATAAAGTCGCAAAATTACAAATTTCTACTTTTTTACGCGATTAAGGGTTTTAAGTAATGCTCTTTCATATTATGACACTTATAACAACCAATAAAACGTAGTTGGAATACTTATACCTTCATTTCATATTATACCAGTGCACATCTAACTTATTTTAACGATTTTTTGTAAAAATTGAATTTAGTGACGATACTTTTTCATACAAATGTGTATGTTAGAATACATAATATCTACGGGAGCTCTGAATAGTTTGATACTTAATCTCCTTACATACATACACACTATCAAACTGTTTGCAGATTCAGGGTAGGAATGAAGGACCGACCTCCATATTATCCTATCTAGATATACATTTATTATTATTATTATAACAACATTCTCATTCTCACTAATTTTAAATCTTCTGAAATTAATTTCTAAGTCTATATTTGTAAAATTTACTAATATTCTGTAAAAATCTTTAATTTCATTTCAATAATTAAGAATATTATGTGTTCTTGATGATAGAAAATAAGTATTGTACTATGAATTATTATGTTTTCAAACACATTTTATGTTATTCTTTATCCCCATTTTCGATGAACATATCCATCAAAGAAATAATAAAGGTGAATTATGTCCACGACACCGAACGATTTAAGAACAGTATTAAGTATATATAAAAATTGATATAAAAATTGATTTTGGTATGTATTCAAAAATTGACTCGATACATTACCGTTTCACCTGTTAGAATTGAAAGGAGTGGCCTGTTTCTACGATGTATACCGGACGCGGCCGACTATACCCGAATACCCATCCCGCAACCCTCCCACATCCCTCCGCAGGTACGTACAAAAAGTTTCATACTAAAGTCACCTAACACTCTGTCTATACATTATTATAAGGTCTTTGATTTGTACCATACTATTATGACTCATGGCATGTCCTATAATGTGAAGTAACTAGTGAATGGTGTTCGGGTGTATTTTACCTTATAAAAGAAAGCATGACACATATGTGTATTCCCTCTCACCAGCATCATCTAATCTAAAAAGGCAACATTCAGAATTGTTGGTAGTTGGTGAACCGTATTGCTAAACTATGTAAAAGTAAAGTAAATTTATTATTATGAAAATATAAAAAAAGGAATACAGAATATATCATGACAATAAAATTATAAAAGATACCACAAATTAAATCTGAAATCCTCCCTGAAAAGAAGGAAACCTTGTGCTTTGGGGAGGAGTTCAGAAAACTTACAATGTGTAACATAATATAAGAGAGAGAAAATCTACAATTCATATAAAGCACACAAAACATCAGAGTTCAGAAAATTGACTATTTAAATTTACATAAGAGAGAAAATAAAAATAATAAAGCAAAAATTCATATAAAGACACACAAAAGTTCACACACACATACATATACAAAACTAAAACATTCATTTTTTTTCTATTTTATTTTCATGAAAGTATTACATCATAATAATTGGGATCTCACTAACCTACAGGCTATCAGTGAGTTTCCCATACAAAAAGGTTAAATACATATTACATTCCTTATGTTACAGTATTAAAATTATAATATAGGATGTAATTATATGGTGATGTTATTTAGCCTGTTGTACTTTCGACTACCCGGTTCTTACTGGACACCCGAAAAATTATAATAGATTTAAGTGGAAACACTATTCCAAGCTGGTGCCTCATAGCAAATTTTAAAAATGTATTTGCACATTATTTTTAAAAAAACCATCATAATGTTATTATATTATGGCATATGTATAATTGATTTTTAGGGGAAATTAATTCGGTAGAGACTTTTATGAGTTTTGATTCATCTTCGAGTACTGACGAAAGCAATACGGCTTTCACTTCAGCCACATGGGAGGCTCTTGTCCATAGCATCACTAATATGGACGAATTGAAAACTATCCGTAAACAGTTGTATCCGAAACCACTTCCTAAATTGATGCCACGTCTATCTCCAAGGTAAATTCATTTACAGAATTAGCTAAGACTATAATATTGTACTTGATGTATTCCTTAAACTGCATAATTAGATTTTAAAATTAGAATTTTTTTCACTTTTGTTCCTTTGGAATGATTTTAAATCGTTAAACGGCGCTATATAAATTAATTATTATTATTATTTGATTTAATTTCTGACTCAACTACTCAAAAATGTACATTGCACAAAATTAATAATTAAAATAATACCTCTAAACATCAAACAATGTATTATATTTGAAAGTGTACATTTTATTTTATGCAAACCTCTAAATACTGGAAATTTTTCCATTTTCTTTTGTGAACAATATCTTTAATGACTGTCTTAAATAATAATAATAACAATTAACACTTCCTTGCACCCTACGCAAGTGGCAATTTTATTGCCATATGGCAATTTCTTCCAACTAACCAGTGTTTCCAGCCCAGAGAAGCATCATTAGCGTGAGAAATGAATTTAAATAAATTTCTCCTCTGCTGGGGATCGAACCCAAGACGCCCGCACAGAAATCAAACACCTTACCAACTGTGCCATGGCAGTTGGTACATGTCGGTCGGTTTAATGAGTTTATCAATTTGATTTTTATAAATTTTCAACAATATATAGTACAGTTTTCTCTCTATATTACTAATGTATTAAAATAACTTTGGGCATCATGAAGTTATAACTACTGGATATGTATATTTTATTGCTTTTAAGATATTTCTAGTAACCTTACAATAATGTTGATGTCATCAGAAATTACACTATTTTTTTGAAGATCGTTCCATTTCTTTAACACTGTTTATTGGAATACAAAAAACGAACAAGATAGCTTTCTTTTTATATTGTTTATTTATTTCAGATCGACAGTGCATAAAAATGAAAAAGACAAGAAGTGGTATGTGCCATTCCACGGAGCAGATAAAGCGGTCATCAGCCGTACCCAGAGATTCTTATATGAAAATAAAAATATTAGACCTGCTCAAGTTCAATCATACATTGCCTTTTCATCATTGTACAATTCCCTTGCTTGTATATTTGCTGGAATGATATTGAAAGCTATGACAAACTACACATTGAGCAGAAAGTTATTACTCAAATATCCACAGATATTTTCCTTTGGCCTCATGTCCCGCGACGGTCCCAGCGAAGAAACAATGAAAAACACCAAATTTCTAGTTCGTATTGTCGGAGATGGATGGAATGAAAAAAATTTGAATAAAAATCAAAATGAGATGAAGAAATCGATTATCCAAGTTGAGGTTTGCTTAAAAAATTATTTAAGTTATCAAAAAAGTTATTTCGAACAAATAATATGTTTTTTATTAATATTTTTGGTGTTAACTGGATTTTTGGTATAAAATAGCTCATTTGTGGTTAAATACAACTTTAATAATTATAATAAATCAAATGAATTTTTGTTTTATGTTTCATAAATATAATAACAAGTGTTATAGCAAATATAATATCAAAGGAAATATATTTTTGTAACTAAATAATGAAATCTCAATCTTTTATAAATATCTTGATAATTTCAGATATCAGGAAAGAATCCAGCATATGGTTCGACAGCTATTGCTGTAGTATATTGTGCCATTACTCTATTAAAAGAAATTGACAAAATACCTGGAAGGTAATTTATTTTATTTTAAAATAAATATACACATATATTATATTAAGATATAACATAACAGTACAGAAGGAAAGCTTTTTATATTATCTAAGAAGTAACTTTTTTCCTCTTAATATAAATGTATATTCTTCAATAAAGATTGTCAACATAATCTTTTTAGTTATAATTCACATTGTCATTTCAAAGGCAAAATATAAACAAACTTTTTAACATCTGAATAGAGGCGAAGTTAGGATATTATAGAAGAACCAGGAACTCAAGGCACCTACAGGGCTTACGACCTGTCATCGGCTTAGAAGTAATGCATAATTGGTGAACATTGCACAAGCGCATAAAGTGATCACATAAACCAGTCGATGACAGGTCGTAAGCCCTGTAGGTGCCTTGAGTTCCTGGTTCTTCTATAATATCCTAACTTCATCTCTATTTGGATGTTAAAAAGTTTGTCAATAAAATCATCATTTGACTCCCGACAGGGAAAACAATCCAATGTTTGCATAATATATGCAACCTTAAAATATTCTGAAAAAATAATGTTTTTTTTTTTATTTTACAGAGGAGGTGTGTTAACACCAGGGGTAGCATTCTTCGAAACATCCCTTATTGAAAAATTGATACAAAATGGTATTCTTTTTAAAGTTGTGGATGTAGACAATGTGAAGTCAAAATTATAAAAAATATATTATTGTGCAAAATCTGTGATATTGAAATTCTTCTTCTTCTTCTTTTGCTTACATGGCATTCCACCCAATCATTAGGATGATTTCTGCCAGTTTCAAAAAATTTTTATTGAATTATTTAAAAGTAAAGGTTATTTTATTGCATTATAGATTGAAGCCATTAAGGCGAAGAAATTTTGTTATATGGAAATAAATATGCGGTGAATTCAATGATAGAAGATGAGACATATTGATTGGGAGTGGGGTATTTAGTGTATAATACAAATCATGTTCGGTGTGGATTGGACATTCAAAGAACACATGGTCAAGGGTCTCTACAACCTCTCCGCAAGCACACGAAGGGCTATCCCTTACGTGTATCCTGTGGAGGTGGCTGTTAATAAGGCAGTGTCCTAGTCTAATGCGACATATGTTGGAGACGTCTCGTTTGGCCATGCCTTTGTTATGGAACCATGGTTTAGACGGTATTGAAATTTGGATGGATTTATAGGAAGAACCTTTCAAGGTACTAGACCTTTCCCAGTCAATGGTCCATTTGGATATGAGTTCTTTTTTGAAGGATGCTAATATGTCTTGGCAGGGAATCATAAATAGAGAGGGTAAAATGCCAGTAACGGAGGCTTGCTTCGCTGCTTCGTCAGCGATCTCATTTCCCACTATTCCCTGATGAGCCGGGATCCACGCAAGAAGCACTTCTTTATTCAATTTATGAAGGTTTAATAGAGCGGATTTAATGTTGCATAGTAAGGTGCTGTCGGCCAATTTGGCTAAATTGGAAGACAACGCCTTTAGAGCACTTAAAGAATCCGAAAATATTATAAACTGCGAAGAATCCAAAGTATTGCAAATCTTTAGGGCTTCATTAATAGCCGTACATTCAGCTGTGAATATTGAACATTCCCTGGGTAGTTTAACGAGTGATTGTATTTTTTTAGATGGTATGTGAATTGCGGCCCCGCATTCATTGTCTGCGCCCCGCTTAGACCCATCCGTGTATATTTGTAGATGGGAGGGCCAGTTAGACATAACGATACTGTTGAACTTATTATTCATGGCTTGAGCACTGACTGTTGAATTTTTATGTAGGTCGATATTTAAAATAATGTTTGGGATCAATGTTATTGCCTCAAATGGAATTTCGTAATATGGAAGCATGGACTGAGCACGGTTAGAGACAATTTTGAGGGAGAGTTTTTGATAGCTTTGGCACATTGGGGGAGTACATTTTTTGAACCAATACCGGTGACTTTGACATAGAGATGAGAGCATCGAGATTCTAGGGAGGAGCGGATGTGAGTTGTAGTTTATTCGTTTGAGCATGAATTTATCGGCCAAATATTGGCGTCTTAGTTTGAGAGGTGGTTCTACGCATTCCACCTGCAGTGCATTTATTGGTGAGGAGCGCATTGCGCCAATTATTAAGCGAAGGCATTTAGATTGTATTCTGTCTAATTTGGATTTCAGATATTCCGGTATCGGTTCCATCAGGAAGCTACCATAGTCCAGATGACTACGGACAATGGCATTATATAGTAGTTTCATGGTTGTAGGATGTGAGCCCCACCAAACTCTAGAAACTGCTCTCAGAGGGTTTATATTTTTTTCACATTTGGTAATTATGTGGGAAATATGAGAAGTCCATGATAACTTCCTATCCAAGGTCATCCCCAAAAATTTGACTTCTTCAACACTAGGAATAGTGGTTTCACCAATCTTAACTGATATATTAGCCGTATTGTGTTTCCTCGAGAAGGCGATTATTTGACATTTTTGGGGCGAAACTTCAAGTCCATTAGAATTAAGCCATTTAATGATTTTAGATAGGGCAGTTGATAATTTTCTCACTGCTGTTTCAATATTACTATGAGTAATATATAAAACGATATCATCAGCGAATTGGAGGAGTGAACAAAGACCCTGAACACATTCGAGTATATCATAGCAATATAGGTTAAATAAATGCGGACTCAGAACAGATCCCTGAGAGAGGCCAATCCATAGCGTTCGTTCATAGGTGTCTGGAGGCTTATTAATGACTATCTTTCTTTCACAAAAAATATTAAAAATTAATTGAGCTAGTCGTTCTGGAATTCCTAAATTCAACAATTTTCTCCGTAAAATTGGCAAAAGGACATTATCATAAGCGGCTTTAATGTCCAGGAAAGCTGCGAGTGTGTATTTTTTATTAGTGAACCCAATTTGGATGTCTGATATCAAGATACTTAAATTATCCATACAAGTCTTTCCCTTTCTAAATCCAAATTGTATATTAGGGAGAAGTAAATTACGTTCTGTTTGCCAGTCTAAACGTTTTTTAATGATGTTTTCAAAAATTTTTAAAATGCAGGAAGAGAGAGCTATTGGTCTATAAGACGTTTGAATTTTGGGGTCTTTTCCAGGTTTTAAGATTGGAATTACCAACTGGGTTTTCCAATCTATGGGAACCATACCTGTTTGAAGGCATTCATTAAATTTATTCAGTATGTGTTCCAGAAAGCAAGTAGGCAGATGTTGGAAAAACGTATATGGTATTTGATCAAAACCAGGAGCAGAGTTGTTTAAGTTTTTGAGCACAATGGATAATTCCTCGATCTTAAAAGGTGAATCTAACCAAGATATTGAAGAGCGGTGACTTATGTTTTGATTTATGTATAATTCCGTTATATTAGGAGAGTAAGAGGGAGCCAGTCTGTTAATGAAGGATTCTAATATGTCTGGACTAATCTGATGATTCCGATTCTGGACATATGATGAGCGAAATCGTCGAATCATATTCCAAACCAGAGACAAGGGAGAGTCTGGGGAGAGGGATGAGCAAAAATTTCGCCATCCTTGCCTTTTTTTCTTACGTAGAAATTTTTTAGTTTTAGCCTGACTTTCCTTTGCAAGTATATAATTTTCAAGAGTCATGTTTTTCCTATACTTTTTTATGGCTTTTTTCCTGTTGTTGACCATATCAGAACATTCTCCGTCCCACCATGGCGTACATGGCAGAGGGCTAAAGTTGGATTTTTTTGGAATAGATAAGTCAGCGGCCTTATAAATAATTGATAAAAGATCAGAGTATTCAATGTGTACGTTAGAACTGTCCAAACTTGTTGTTAATTTTTCTATATTATCGTAGAAGAGGGGCCAATTTGCCCTTTTTGTATTGTAACCTTTACGATTTGTCGGGTGTTGGGGTTTAGATTTAGCAATGTGAGGATCTTCTAAGTGAATAATTATTGGATAATGATCACTAGAGTAAGGGTCATTGGTTAAGGTCCATGAACAATCTGCGGCTAAAGAACTCGAACATAGTGTCAGATCGACAGCACTTTTCTTTTGGGAGGGTGGGGTGAGGCGAGTAGGGGAGCCATCATTTAAAAAACAAATATTATTGATATCCATGAAATCTATTATATTGTGACCAGATTTATTGGTAGCTTCACTTCCCCAGATAGGAGAATGGGCGTTAAAATCTCCCAAGATTATGGAGGGAGAGGGGAGCTGGCGAAGTAAATCCGTCCAGTCCTTTTCTATAAATAAAACTAATGGTGGAATATATACTGAAATAAAAGTTATGTTTTTAATTCGTGCTGCGACAATTTGAAAGTCTTGGGATTTGAGAGGGATAGATAGTTTTTCAAAATTTAACTTATCTTTAATAAAAAGGGCAGTTCCAGCCCGACCGTCAGCTCTGTCATCTCTAAGACACTGGTAGCCGATTACCTTAAATAGGCAAGATGGCTTCAGCCAAGTTTCAGAGATGGCTGCAATATGTATTGAATTATTATTTAATAGTTCGGTAAGTTCTGCTTTATTGGAATAAACGCTCCTACTATTCCATTGTAGAATTTTCAGAGTTTGTATGTCCATTATTGAAGAGAGAAGATTGCAATGTTGTGAGAATATCGGCAACGTTGTACGGTAGGCTATTATTATTCGAAAGAATAGATATTAAAAGAGATATTAATGTCTGCAGAAATGCTGAATTGCTGTTGGATAACTCTACTGCAGAAGGAGGAGGTGAATGTTCATTTTGGTTAATTGCATGACCATTAGACATTTGATTGACATAATTACCATTTGGATTGAATAGGAATGAGTTATGTATGTTCTTGTCATATGCTGGTGTCATTGCTGGTCTAGGTTTGACTTGTTTGTATGTAATAATTCTACGAGAGTTGGAAGGATTCGCTGAATTAATCTGGTTTATTGTAGTGTTAGCTGAGGTTGGTTTCACATTCAATGTTGTAGTTTCGGCAAAACTCTTTATTGCAGGGGGAAAACGTTTAGAGGCTTGGAAATATGATATATTTTCACTCGCCATCAGTTGTTTAATGTTTTTTTGTCTCGTCAGTTCTGGGCATATAAAGCTTGTAGCCTTATGACTACCTTTACAATTGACGCATGTTGGCTCTTCCGGGTTTGGACACTGATCAGCTTGATGGTTTTCACCACAGTGAAAGCATCGAGTGGAAGATTTACAAATGGCTCTTGAGTGCCCAAAACGGCAACAATTAAAACACTGAATAGTGGGATAAGTGTATGCTTCTACTGGAAGGGAGTTAAAATAAAGGTAAACATAATCAGGCAATATTTGGCCTTCGAATGTGAGAACGACGGTTTGTGACGGTTTCCACGTCACCGTGCCTTGAGAATTATCTTTGTAATTTAACCTTCGCGCCTTTATTATTTTAATAATTCGTCTAGCATTGTTCAAATTTAAGGATTCAACAATATCACTTTCAGAAAGATTAGCAGGAATGCCTCTTACCAACCCCATTCGCGTCACGTGATGCGTCGGAATAAACGCCTTAAATTTTTGATCAGATAAAGTTGTAATATTCTGTATAAAATTATTTGCTTGTTCCCATTTGTTAAATTCAGAAGAAATTTTAAAGCGCCCTTCAGATTTTATTGTACCGTTAATAATCCCAAAGTTTTTATTTTTACATGAAAACAAAAATTTGCCTACTTCTAAGGAGTTAATCGGTTTGCCACTTTCGCAATTTTGAATATATACTATGTATGGTGGGTTTGACATATTACAATATTGAATTGGGCTTGGTTCGGTTTGTATCGGGAGGCCTGCAGTTATTTCGAGTACAGAAGAAGGTTTCATTTTCGACGGTATATCAATTGGTTGATGACGCGGTTTTCGTTTACGGTTAGGTACAATAACTGAATCATGACTCGTGTCAGATTCACATTCGTCAGCAGTTGATAAAATTATCGATCGAGGATCAGGAGGTTTAGTCTCGTCCACCTCCATATCCGCGATGCAGTATTTAAATCAAATAAAATAGATATTTAACAGCTAAATAAAAAATACGAAACAAAAATTGTTAATGTCAAATAGACAAAGAGCAACAAAAACAATAGGTAAATATTAATACCAAATATGCTACATTGAAATAATCAAAACAATTTTTGTAAGAATAAAAATGAAATAATAAAACAAAAATGACAGCAATGGAATCTTATCTGTTCGCTGCGTAGTGTAGTAGGTACTTGTGGGTAGATCCGAAATATGCACTAAACACAACCGCTCACTGGCAACGTCGCGACGAGACTCCCATATTGAAATTAATATTGATATATTTTTATGAAAATATAATTTGTACATATGTATGGTATACAATAATGTTTTATGATTATATACTTTTATCATTTTATGTGTATTTTTTTATTTTCTAATTATTGTTCGAAAATAACAATTATTTTTAATATATTTTTAATTACTTTGTTTTAACCACATTATTTGTTGAAACCAATAGTTTTAACAAATGATGTGGTTTAGGCTTCACAGGCACTCAAATATGATTAGTTTTTTAGTCTAGTTGTACTAAATGTATGTTGGGATGAACCTCCGCTTCTACTTCAGTACGAGAAGTGGGGTACAACTCGCTAAAATTTCTCATTGCCTGTACAGCCTTAATTCAAAATATAGTAAAACATTGTTTAAATGTACTCACTATGTTAATAATTTGAGATTTAAAAAAAATTAGGTATAGATTATTGACAAACACTTTGGTCTTTAAACAAGAAAATGAATTTTTATTTGGTAAGTAAGCGGATACATATTTATTGAATATATCAACATCAGTATTATGAAACCAATTATCTTTTTGAGATCATGTAAAATGTTTTATATTGTTTCATTAAATATTATTTATCAAATATTTTATATTTCAACGCATATTTCGTGTAATGGTTTTCTGTGAAGATCTGGTACAGTACAACCTGTGGCTGGTCTTCCAACAGGGAACAGTAAAGTCAACCTCTCAGATTGTGGTCTTCCACAAATATCGCGAAGTCTTCCACCACACTGAAGTGGTGTTGAAGTCAATGTTACAAGGCCGGCATTCTGAGAAGGAAAAATTTCAGCATTAATTATTTTTCAGTTATTTGAGTTTCAAGTGCCTGCAAGAGTCTGCTCTTTTGTACATACTCTAGGGTTCAGAGTGGAAGTTTCTTATACTAATCAGATACTCAGGTCAAGGGATCCAAGCCAGTCTAGTCGGAAAATGCAAGAGGAGGAATGGCTGCAATTGCAATGTGTGGATGGAATACATAATTTCCCACTTTTCCATGAGGTAGTGCGTGCATGCCCAATGTGGATTCTATTCACAAAGGTCTAAATTTTTCTAGGCAAATCATAATCTGATAGTGCAACTGTTAAAGTAATTTTATGCAGTTATGTATCTGGGTTGGAGTTTACCAAGTCACTGTGCAAATTTAATTAACTTATGTAGTCAGATGACTAACCTAAAGTCTTCAGCAGAGTAAAAATTAAAAATGACTTATTATACTCACATGAATGGCCGTTAGCAATATCCCACATGCAATAGCAATGCTTATTTCATTGTAGTAATGATTTCTTTTAACTCCAGATTCGGTAAATGAATATAACTGCTTGAACACAAGTATCAGGAATGGAGCGTCAGTTAAGTATTCCTTATGCCAGTTTGTCTTTAAAGGTTTGAGATCTGCTGTCCATTGTTTTCCCATTCTCCTTGTATAGTTAATATATTCTTCCTCTTCAACCACTTCTCGTATTTGTTGTTTAACCGAAGGATCTTTAACGACAACAAAAGTCCACGGTTCAGTATGTGCCCCACTCGGTGATGTACCTAAATGGAAATAAAAATTACTAACAGATTTTTTTACATCAGCTTTATCCATTCATTATAGAAACAGCTTGACTGACTCTGGAGCAATCTTGGCCAAGAAAAACTTACCAACACTCAGTGAGTTTGAATACAACATGTAATACATTTATTTGTTATTACAGAGAGCAATATAAAGAATTTTCTTAAATACCTGCAGTTCTTATAATATTTCTAATTATTTCTTCTGGAATTGATTCATTGCTAAATGCTCTCACAGATCGTCTTCCATTCATGAGTTCATAAAATTCTACGGATTTTTTCAACATTTCATTGTGAGAAAGTATTGGAAATTTGAATGGAATATGTTGCAAATTTTCTGGCAATATTGGTACCGCATCTTCATAATCAATTTCCAAATCATTTTCTTCTTCACCTACTTCTGAAAAATAAATAATTTAAAATAGAACTAGGGAGAAAAAAAATGTTTTTTACAGATTCGTATGATAAAGCCCTGCATAGTACCATGTGTATGACACTATTTTTATAAAATCTATATATTAATATCTGAATCAAAAACTTTGGACTCATTTTTAATGCCCAAGAGATTTGAGATTCGGCATAGTAGTTATTAATAAAAATATGTCACATTAAACCATATATTGCTCGTTTGCGAGAACAACGACATAAGTCAAAAAATCCCATTTTTAAGTTAATAATACAGATGTGTTGTGTTTGTCAATATTACAGTGAATATATGACAGTGAAACAACACATGTGCTGTTTCTCTCGCACTTATAGAGATATTGTACTGAGAATTGGAGATGTAATGAATATTGTTAAACACAATTAATCGATTAATCGCATTTTTGACTTATGTCGTTGTTCTCGCAAACGAGCGATATGGATTACTTTCATACTGCCAATGTCAAACACAGTTGTTGTAAATTCAAATACAGAACATATTAAAGAAAAATACATAATCTACTCGTGACAATATACATGGTACATAAACAATTTCACTTGTAATATGTGGAAAGAAAACTTTGTACCCCTCGATGAATATATGATATTTTTTTATCATAGATCGTCTAATGAATTATGTTCAAATTTTGATCTCTGCACGATGACTATTTTTCATAATTACCTCTTTGCTTCTTTTGTTTTGTGATATTTTCACTATTTTTATTTATACTAGTATTTTGTGAACCATTTTTATAATATTGAAACAATTTGCATGTAATAATATAAATAAAAAAACTTATTATAAAGATCACGTAACTATTTTTTATATAGATTAGTATTGTCTCCATGTTTATTATACATCACAGTCGTATAAAAATGATACCATTTCATATATCTACTTTGAATAATATATTGTAATCAATATCTATATAAGCCAGGGCTGGTTAATGAATTAATATGTGATAATGTAACTGTGAGACTGATATTATTCATAAATCAAAACTAATTTCAACATAGCAAGAGCCAGCGACTGCCAGACTTATGTCATAGTATAAAGGCTGATTTTTTTCTGTGGATGGATACCACAATTGGTAACAACGATTAGATGATATAATCCCTGCATACTGGTGACTTTTGGATATAACAGCTTTCGAATTGCTGAAAATTGCTATTTTAACACATTAATAGTATGAAGCAATAAAGTATAAATGCATGATTTTTATATTTACTACGGAAAAAACTTTTGTTGGTAGAAACCTCCTGACAGACTACTTTAAAGTAAAATAAATAGTTATTTCTTCTTGGTTTGTGCTGTGTACATTGCCGATTCACTGTCAAGCTTAGTGAAAAATATTGTCCATCAGTCTTGGTCACCTTTGAACAATTAAACTTTAAAGGTTTCTGTGGGGGAGTTTCCACCAAAGTGTCTGTAAATACAAGACGTGCTTTCTAATAGTCTTCCGTTGTACATAGTAAAAAAATCATGCTTTAAACTATGACTTAAGTCTGGCCATCACTGACTGTTGGTCTATAACTTTGAATACAAACTAATATTTTTGATGAGAGGATGAGTCATACCAGAATCCCACACATAGCTTTACACCTAGTACCAAACGGACACCGTCAATCAGGAAAAAAATTATAGAGATACAACTCGAGCTCAGCATCTCAGGAGGCCATCCTGTGGTAACAGACTCTTGATTCTACAGCAAGATGAAGGAAAAGAAGAAGTTTTCCTAGTTAGAGAGATTTTTGATTATAACTGACTATTTTGGTATAAATATCGGTATTTTAAACTAACAAATGATTTAACATCAAAATTCTACAATCAAACCTGGCAGTAAAATTATATTTTCTCTGAAATGATGCTGCATTTATTGCATTGCATTTGTTTATTATTATTATTTTATTTATATTACAACACATATTCAAAAAATCAATCACAAGATTATCATCATTGGCGCTACAGCCCTGTGTGGGCCCTGGCCTCCTCCAGAATCCTCTCCAGCCGTCCCTGTCTTCCGCCGCTCTCATTCAGTTTGCAATTCTGATCGCCCTTATGTCGTCTTGTCATCTGTGTCATCCAGCCATCATAGCTTGAGCCTGCCTCTACTTCTTCTGCCCTTTGAATTAGTGTTGAAAATCTTTTTGGGGATACGATCATCATTCATCCAGCTAACATGTCCCAACCACTGCAGTCTACAATATTTTATGACTTGTACAATGTTTGGTTTGTCATATAATACCTGTATTTCATGATTATATCGCATCCTCCAAAGTCCATTATCGTTTACTGAGACCAAGATCTTTCTCAGGTTACATATATCTTGAAAATATCAAGAGGCTTTTTTCTTATCTTTTGTTTAGACCCAGCATTCAGCTCCATACACGACGACAGGTCTGAGAAGAGTTTTATATATAAGCATTTTTGTTTTATTTGTTAACAGTTTGGAACTCATGTGCTTTATCAGACCATAATAGCACCTATTGCCAGTGGCCAGTCTTACCTTAATTTCATTTCTGCAGCTATTTTCATGGGTTGCGATAGCGCCTAGATAGTAAAAAGACTCAACCGATTCCACTGTATGTGTTTTCTCATCAGGAAGGTATTTATCTCATCAATAAGTGGGGTTTTTTTTTGCTATAATTTATTTTGTGTTTTACAATCACAAGTTACACAATAAAAAATACATATTGCCCTCTACCAGAGTGTAAGCACTTGTGTGTAAAGGAAACATTTAAAACAAAATAAGAAACAAAAATTTATATCTACAGAATTATTGCTATACAAAATAAAGTGAATAGGTATAATTTACAAATCAGTCAATATTATTAATTTTTTTTTTTTAATTTTTGTATTGAAATTGCTAAATTTAGTAATTATCAAATTTAAATTTAGCATTGCTTCACTGGCAACGGGTGCTATGTCAAATATAAATTAAAATGCATCCATAGAATCAAACATGCATCCAATTACAAGTTACCACATTTTTAAGACTTATGATGTTAATCGTTTCACAAAACCAGATTAAAAAATGTTGGGAGTTGAGCCCAGGTTCAAGTGATATTTAGCCAACTGAGTTGCGAGGGCCAATTTGATCAGCATTGAAGGACATTAAAAATATTCAAGATTTGTTTGTTAGCCTGATGAAACTATTGCAATTTTGCATTGAATAATTTGATACTGAAAATATCAAATTATTCTTGATTCATTTGTCAATTATAATTTGATTTTAACGTGTTTTGTAATACCTCTGACACAGTCAAATAACATTAACTAATGGCATATGATTTTTGGGAGCAAGGTCACACAAAAAGATGATAAGGTATGTCGCATGTGGTCGCATGTAAAAATGCAATAAAAATGTTTTCGAAAACTCGCGCTTATGATCATTATGTTGGCACCCTCCAAAAATATACAGTCAACCGGTAGAATTAAATAAATGGTAACACTGGACTTAATTATGACGTTTCCTTGTTTTATGTTCGTGTAACTGTCAAAATATCACAGTTTTATGTATAATTTGAGGTAAAAAATATTTTTTCGATCTTCATACGTTATGGCGAATTACGGGAATCCAAATGATGCATTCTGGCAAAATCAAAATGTTCATCAAAACTATAATTTTGATACAAGCGGAGGATTTTCCGATGGACAACCTCAAACATTAGGTTAGAGACACGTATTTTAATTGATAAATACCAATTATTTGTTGTTTAATCAAGATATATGTTTTATTATGATTTATTTGCAATTGTTGTCATTTGCAGATTTTCAATCATTTGGTGATCAACAAGTTTACGATCAACCTAACTCGACTTTTGAACAGAAACAATTTGTCGATCCTCCTCAACCGCAGTACTATCCAAATATATTCACACCCAGCCCTCTAGCGCCGGAGGTGGCCCCCGGGGACAGCGAGTTCGACGAACCGCCCCTGCTAGACGAGCTGGAAATATACCCCGATCGTATTTTGGAGAAAACATTAGCTGTACTCAATCCGTTCCACGGCCAATCATTGGCGGATGACGCGAATTTTCTGCTGCGTGATACAGACATTGCAGGACCTATCGCGTTTTGCTTGACGCTGGCTGTCTTTTTATTTTTATCTGGTAGCAAAGCCCAATTTGGTTATGTCTACGGACTATCTATGATATCTGTGGTTTTGATGTATTTCCTTTTATCTTTAATGAGCCGCACAGAAGGTCTTTTTACACTTTTGAGTGTCGCCAGTATTTTAGGATACAGTTTGCTTCCTGTGGTAGCTCTAGCTGGGTTGGGTGTCGCTGTGTCTCTGGAAGGTCCGGTGGGCTTTGCACTGGCCGGTCTGGCTGTTCTTTGGTCAACTTTATCAGCCAGTAGATTATTTGTTACAATGTCAGGTGACAGAGAACAAAGGCCTTTAATTGCCTATCCATGTGCTCTCGTAAATGGTGTGTTTGCACTTTTGGTAATATTTTGATCCTATTGTAAATTTTCTAAGCATGTATTATATTTACAAATATTATTTTATGTAGCCATCATTGAAAAATATATATGTTATGCATTCATATCTGTTCTCATTAACTGTACAATAAATATCTATTTAATAAATTAATATATTATTTTTAATCATGTTTTATTATCTCCTGTAGAAGAGAAAGTTATTTTTGATGCAAATTGTGTGTACTTGAAATGTATTATAAAATCTATAATATATACAACACACTAATCAAAGCAATGCTATCATTATATTCAAAGGGAATTTAAGCTGCCTGCCTGGTATCAAATAATAATAATTGAAATTTGGCTCTAGTACGGAATTACTACTCATAGTAGGATCGGATCATATGGATAACCTAAGTATTTAATTTCTAGCTATTTATGTGCACATGCATGGTCTATACCTACTCTGCGAGGAACATGAGATGATGGTATGCATTGAGTGAATTTGACTTTAATCAATTTCGTGTGTTTTATATACGTAAATTTTTTTGTCGAAGCTAAGGTGAAACTCGCCTCCAAAAAATTGAACGTACTATATAGAGCGCGTAGATATTTTACTAAGACCCAGATCTGTATACTCTACAAAGCGCAAATACGTCCAATTATTGAATATGGTAGTCACTTCTGGAGTGGCGCCCCCCAATACCTACTGAATACCCTCGACGCTGTCCAAAGGCGTGCTATACGTCTGATTGATGATCCATCACTGACTGATGGATTGCAATCACTAGAACACAGACGCAGAGTCGGTATTTTAACTTTATTCTATAGATACTACCACGGGAATTGCTCAGAAGAACTTGCATCTTTGGTCCCCCTCCTCCACCCACTCGCAACAGAGTCACTCGCTTTACTCAATCGCAGCACCCATTCACAGTGGACCTTCAACATATACGAACAAGTCGCTTCTCGAACTCCTTTATTAATATAGCAGCCCGACTGTGGAACCATCTTCCGAATTCTGTGTTTCCACCTTCGTACAACCCGGGTCTTTTTAAAATCCGAATTAATAAACTCATCTCTAGATTGCAAACCCCTCCCAACGCTACGTAGTGCGCTTCTTCGGAAGAGTAAAATGGACCCAAATCCTAATAGCTGGCGGCCTTTACGTGGACATGTTAAAAAAAAAATATATATACATAAATCATATTTTTATCCAACCATTGTGCATGTCAGCAAATTTTGTAAGTGTAAAATATCATCCAAGTAGAGTAGATAAATAATTGACCTATTTCCAAATTCTCTCGTAAATTTTTTTGTCGTTGGCTAATTTAATACATAACTTCATTCTCCTGGCTCATTTTGAATGATTGGTCAATAACAAACAAGAATTAAGAGTGGAGCAATGTTTATCCAGAAAACTTTGTTACAATACATACAAGGCGTGCAGGGGCTAAGCAAGGCAGGTGAAATTTTCAAATCTGTAAGATTAGATTTAGGACATCAGTCGGGATAGGATGATAAAGAAACGTAAATAGTTTCTACAATGAATTAAAACACATTAAGCATTTTTTTTATATAAATCCATATTTTCAATATCCCAACATTGCGTTAACTGTTGACAATAACAAAAAGTATACATATAATGCTTGTAGTTTTTAAAGCAAATAAAAAACAGGTTAAGATAATTCCACAATTTATTTCAAACAAAGAAAATAAAATGATAGATCATTTAATATGTGTATGGTCAGATCAAAAACCCACACATATAATGCTGGGTGTAAAAAACATAACTATTATAACATGTACATTATGTAACAGTATGGACTTGATAATTCGACACAAGGATCGAGCGAGGCAATGCAACTTACACTATAAAAAGGTAAGCTAGATAATATGAATATGTGAACTAAAAAATATGTAATATCTACAACAGATTTTTTTATACCCACCATCAATTATATTTTTTCTATTTTAGTCTCAAAGTTATTACTCTACTCAAATACAATTTGTAACAACTTTATCCATGTTGAAAAACTCCAGTAATTTCTTCAGTCTTGATAAAAACAAAAATTTAAATAAATGATTGTATAAAATACATTTGTATTTTTCATTAGTAAACACGGCAAGATGTGTTATTGGTAGTAATTAAGTTTATTGACCTCTTTATGAAGAATTCTATAGTAAGGTGATTGTTTGAAAATATAAAATATTGAATTAACAAGAACTAACCTATGTTTTCTATATTCATATTTCATTTTTAATGATACAATTTTCACACATTTTTGGTTCATATAATAATTGCAACAATTGAAAAATTAATAATAATATTATTTTCTAATATTTTATTGAATTTCAGTTTGGATTGTAAAAGGAAAATATAGAATGATTCATAAAAATTACAATAGATTTCTGTTTTTACACAATTTTAACATAACTGCTATAAACTATAAATTTAATATAATATAAGAGATTAATCAAATTTAGTTTTCAACCAAAAGTAGTTGATAAATTTCCATTTTAATTATATTCATAATTTTTTTTTATTATAACGTTTTTTAGTATATTCATAAAAATTAAGCAATTACAATTTTTATATTTGTCTTTGGAATTTATGCAATGTTGCCGAGTATGGTAGTGTATAATTTTCTGTCTTAATAAATTATTTCCTTTACTGTATTAATTTATAAGTGATTCTGAGAAACGTATGTGTAAAACCAGAATCATATATTATGAATTTGAAATATGAAATAATTTTTTAAACAGTTGAAAATAGATTATAATATAAACTGTACCAAATGATGCCATATTTAGGGAAAAAATATATAAGAGTACTTACTTGTACAAGCGTATTTGAATACATAAAATTGATTAAATAAAATATATATTTACATATTTTGAACATTGTGAAGTGATTATTCACAATGTTCAATAGCATGTCCATATTTTCAATATCAAATAATAGATTGTTTATTTACATGCTATAAAATTTACATATAAACAGTACTGTGAAAATTTACAGTACTGTGACTGTGAATTATATATTTTAAAATTCACAGTACTGTTTAAATTAAATCATTGAATGAATATTTTTTTCGATTCAAAAAGGTAGATATGAAACTTTTGTAAATTATAATAATGCTTTAATTAATACATCAAATTAAACATTCTATGTACAATTCTTATATTTTGTACTGCTTCTCGGGCAACTAACAGGTACTAAGTCAAATATTAATTTAACACGCACCCAATAACAAGCAAGTTGCCACATTCTGGAGACTTACGATATTAATCATCTCACAGATCCAGGCTGAAAACACAATCATAAACCTTCTAATCAGAGCGTTTTGAAAAAATGTAATTCCAAGGTTTACTATTAACCTTACAATTGACTGAGCCCGAGCCTCACTTGGCCAAATTTTTTTTGGCAGTGATTTTCCCGAGCAAAATATATTTGTGTGTTGACGAGACCGAACAATGTTCGGGCAGGTCGTGTCTATACTTATGTTAATTTGTTTACAGAATTTAGTTGTATGCAGTTTGTCACTTTGTGACATTGTATGTAATTTCAGTTACACACTTTCTCGCAAAAATTAACCAGAAATAAGATATTCATTACATTGTGAACATTTCATCATATATACATGTTAGAAAAATAGTATAGAGATAGTAATGGAGCCAATATGAAAAAGTTATAGACGATATGTAAATCACATGAAGACTTAATATCCATAGACTTTTTGACACAACAAAATGCAATACAAATGTTGAAATAATTGGTTGGCATGATATTATCTCCATACACATTTTTCTTATTGATCCTCAGGTTTTTTTACAATAAATAAATCATTCACACTATACAAGAGTAATCATACAAATGAATGATCCTCGCCACACTGTCAAAAAATAACTTGAGAATGTTTCTTTTGAATATAATAGTAATAATAAAATAAGATTATTTATATATGTAGTGCCATTTTCAAGGATATCTTATTTCAAGGCTATTGAATCCGGTAAGATTTGCGAAAAAGGTGCGTTATGAGATTTTTAGTTGAACATCTACATTCTCGAGGTATACATTAATATATAAGTATACAATGACATCTATTAGGATTACTCCTAATGTCTGAAAGAAAATCAAAAAGAAAAGGACAAGTATATATGTGTTGCTCGTTTTGAAAACAATAAAATACATGCATAGAATATATTTACATAATTACCAACTAATAAAAAGTTTTCAAAACTAATTTAAAAATAAGGGCTCGTAAGATACATTTTGGCAATAACTACATAACAATTTGCTACAAAAACTCAAATTTGTTATTTAATGTGATATGAATATTGACCAACTCATTCAATGAAACATATTATTAAAATCTCATCTAACTGTATCTATGGTATATTTTTATTTTTTCTATGTAGTTGGTAATCACCTAACCAGTTATGAAATTCAATTTCACAACTAAACCCACTGTTGGGATTCATTCAAATTGTATTAATATTTTTTTAATTGGTCCTTCGAGCCTATTCTGTGTAACATGTCAAGAAATTCAATTTCACACGTAAGCACATTTCTGGGTTTCATTCAAATTAAATCAATATTTTTTAAATCGGTCCTTCGAGCCAAATAAATGTAACTAGTCAAGAAATTCAATTTCACACGTAAAATGGTCCTTCGAACCGAATCAATGTGAATTCAGATGGGTCAATGGCAGAGCAGTTAGCGCATTGGGTTAGTAATCCAGTAGTCGCGAGCTCGAATACTGCCTTGACGGATTTCGTTCACCTATAGCACAAGCATTTATGCTTATTATAGGGAACGTAGGAAGATGATTATGTACTTGTTTAACAATGACGTATTCATTTAAAAAAAAAATGTAAGAAAATATTGATTGAATTCAAATGAAACCCAACACCATGTTTAAGTATGAAATTCAATTTCTTGACTGGTTAGTTGGATTACCAACTGTTACATAGAAAAAAAATATACTATAGATAGAGTTCAATGTTTTAACACATATCTTAAAACTTATACACTCGGGCAAAATTAATAGACAAGATTTTCATGTTAGGGTTTATTGAATCAGAAATTTGTTTTGACACAACTCTAAGATGGAGTTCTATAATATCAGTGCTTAAGAAATTGACAAAATAAATTTTCATCATTATTACAAAACATATTACTTAGTCGGCAGGTTTTTGTAGCAAGACCTCAATAAACACACTTCTGTAATAGGAAAAACTCCCCCTTACTCCTAAGAAACTGCCATTTCTCTGTAACTTGCAGTGCTGTGCAGTCAGTATAGATTAAGGATAAAGTATTTTCTATGTCGCTAAATACCTCTCGTCAAAGTACGATATTGACATTCTTTAAATAAGTGTAATAATGAGTGAGCAACTGCCCACCAGAAGAGTCCTATGTCATAGACCAGAGGGTGAGAGGCGTAGGGGGAGACCCAAGCTGAGATGGATGGACTGCCTCTAGGGAGACCAGGGGGCCTACGCAATATGCCATGTTATCTTATATTCGTTCAAGAAAAGAGTGTTCTTAAATTGGATCAGCGAAATAAATTTCGTAGGCAAGTGACACATTACAAGAATAAGCTACGCTTCAGCGTCGTTGGCGTCCAAAAGTTAAAACCATCGACTATAATTAAACATTATAATGGTTAGGTTGGCAGTCTGTTCATTTTCTCAATCTGACTGTCATCGCCTATGTGGCGCACGTTATCCGTAGGTTATATTCTCTTTGGCGCGCGTTCGGTTATTATTTAATTAAATGTATCTTGATTTGTTATCCTACGCAATATGTATTGACTTAATTTTTTTTTGGTATTTTAAGTATATGTTTACAATTTCTACGATATAAAACCGAAATATTATATTAAATACAAAAATCATCAAACAAAATATCAATTTGCGCGGTAATTTTTTCGCGCTTATAATGCTTCTTTTTTAATATACAAAAAAATATATCTGCGTAGGTATATTTTAATACATGTTCACATAATGTATTAAAACTAAAATGTATTTCAAGTATATATTTACCAGGTTCAACGACAAAATAATGATAATAAATTAAATATAAAAAGGAATATCTATCAAAATACCACGTTCCAGACCAAATTTTAGTCGCTAATGACTTTTCATTATTATCCAAAAAAACGTTATTTTTCCATTCCAAACGTCAGAAATATGGCACGTTGCCTACCGACGATAACCAGTTTGTATGGCCGTCGCTAGGCGTCGAAAAGAATCGCAGCGAATATAAGATAACGTATCGTTTATCAATGGCATGATGCGTAGCCCTGTCACGTGACAACTGTCATTTCCATACATTTAGTTATCTTTGCTTATTCTCTCTATAGCTAAATTGGAATATTGCGTAGGCCTGCTGGACTCTTTGGGCGTGGTCAATTGGAGACATGGAGCCGCTGAGAGATCGGAATGAGGAGGACTTATTTTGGAAGCCAGGTCCCACCTTGGGATGTGGAGCCGTTGATGATGATGATGAATACATACTTTCTGTTACAAAAAACCTTGTTTTATTTCGAAAAAGCCTTTCAAAATATCTACATACAAACAGGGTATAAATTTTTTGCATTCGGATTATCGAGGATCTATTGTATTTTTGCTGTGAATTTCAATATTTATATCATAATAATTAGAAAATATATGAACACATATTATTCCACAAAGTATATTTTTTCTAATTATTAAGGAAATAATAACAAATTAGAAGCCGTCTCCATCGACAGATTGAAAACAGCTGAAGTTATATATCATATTTGTCTAAATATCCCTACCAAATTTGCATCCCCAAATGGAAGCACTATATATAGTCAAACTTATTCACTAAACAGTGCAATATGAGAATCTGTAAACGGTGATAGCATACAAGTGTAATATGCGATGATTTTCCATTTAGTAATTTTGTTTAGGTGTAATACAGAGGTTTTTGGTGTAGACCACATAGAATATTTTATATTTTAAGTGGTTTTTTATGCGAAATACCATTGTACTATTGTACTTTGGATCAATAACAATTATTAATTATTAAATTATCAATAAATACAATTACATAAGTAATAAACAGATTAATACATTTATTAATGTACATATATAGTTACAAAAAATCAGTAAGTATTGTATATGTGATTCTAAAGAAAAACAATGATATTTGAAATATTTTTGTTATGTGGTGAATACCTTGAACCCTCCTATACATACAAATGTATGTTAAAAATCAACATTATATGAAGGAGAGGCCCACACATAACTATGTATTTATATTTTGAATTGTATTTTTATAATTGTACATATTTAAAAGCAAAATGAAAAAATCTACTAAAAAAATGTTTTTGGTTGATTAATTGTTTAAGATTGAATTACAATATCATGTAATATTTATGAAGAGTTAAAATAAATACTAAAACAATTAATAATATTTCATAAAATCCAAATAGAAAATAAATGTTGGACGATATCTTTGATTATATTGAACAGAAAAATGTGATTACATTACAATTTTCAATTAAAAGGACATATAACGCTAAACTTAGTGACTGAAAACATGCTATATTAAAACCGCCCAATGCACTATGTTTATACGTGATTTAAATTATCGGAAACCCCAAATTTGTTGTTTTTTTTTCATTTTAAGAACAAACCTTACTTGAAATGTAAAAACTTTATCGGTCATTCACTTTGATTTTATGCACTCTTTAAGCACATAAAATATTTATTTCTCTATGACACATGGTTATGGAGTAATTTAAAAAAAATGCTGTAAAAAAGGATATTTTTAATAATTTATTTGTGGGAATTTAGGCTGAATTTTAAAATTGTGTGACGAACATTCACTAGAGAAATGTTGAAAAGACTTATACTATTTTTTCTAGAAACACACTGTTTATATTTGAGGGATTTGGTTTGAAATTGGGGTGTTTAGGTTTATATGGCCCCTTAAATGAATGAATTAATAGCAAAAATCCATAGTAAAGAGGTGTATTTATTTAGAAGATAAATAAAACAATGTAGTTTTTCATACTCGCATATACTGACTTTGATTACTTTCTCTAGGGACACAATGTGTAAGTAGATTACATGAAAATTCTTTGAAACACAATTGTTCGAATGCGCAATTGTACGAATAACAATTTTTCGAAAATCAGTTATCAGAATGACAATTGTCCGAAAGCAAATTATTCGAACTAACATTTGTTGGAAAACCAATTGACCGAATTTAATATATTTTTGTGTCATTATGTTGCCTCCTTTGACATATTTGTTGCCAGTAAAATATATTCGATGAAGACTATTATTACTTGTTGTATTATTGTTGGTTACGTATGTTTGCACATTTTTAATAACTGATGTTTGACAGCGCGGGATAGCCTAGTTTGTACACCAGTTTGTGTTTATCTAGTATTCACACCAATTTAGTTATTTTATTTTAATATTATAGTTACTTTTATAGCCAGTCGCAATTATAACTACAAACAAACCTAACCAACCTATTTTTACCAAAGTTTTGTAGGTTTAGGTTTAAAAAATAGGTGTACATCCTAGGATATCTGACAGCGCGGTGCGTAGCCATGTTGTTTATTCCATAGATTTTTATTAAACATAATATACTATGTAGATGTAGTACTCCGTGCAAAAAGTGAGTCATTTGTTTTCGATTCATACAAAATTTGCTAACTACGACATCTAGTATATTATAATAAAAATCTATGGTTTATTCCTCTCACAATACTACCAACATGACGTCATAAAAATTCAAACAATTGTAAATTCTGACAATTGTGTATTCGGAATTTTTTTTTTCGAAAAAATGTGATCGAATAATTGCCTTTCGTAAAATTGAGCATTCGAATAAATTGTTTTTCGAATAATTTTCCTGTCACCGTGTAAGTACACTGTTATAGTTATCCCCAAACTTCTAGAATTTTTTCAACGCGGTTTGCGCACACACATGATTAAACCAGCCAAGCAAAAATACCCAAATTTATCTTCTGTGTACCCATAAGATTTTTCTAAATGTTCAGTGATAGCTATTATTTATGCAATGCAAAGCCCCCAATATGAAATATCAATTAATTTATCTAATAAATGTTCAGAAACCTGGTGATTGATAGATTCTTTAGTAATGAGCAATATAATCTATAAAGTACCTAAACAAATACACAAACATATATTTAGGTATTATGTATGTACACAACCGATGCTAGAAAATTAAAACGACTACGTAATAAGTCAAAAATTATATAATTTAAATAAAGTCATTAAATAATTTTACACGCGATTATCAGTCAACACAAAAATGTCCACCAAATAGAGACGGTGCGCACCCATCAGTCTGATAAATTGTATACAATTTGTCAGGCTAGGAAATCAACAAGACAAAAAAACAAATAATAATAGCATTAATTCGTCACTACATCTTTCCGTACACGGGCGTCGGTCGATCCGTAAAGAAGTTCTTCAATATTAAAACTTGTCCTACTGTTATTACTACGATGGCTATACTCTCCCCTATGGACCACCAGTGAACTCTTTCGTTGATGTCCTCGGCCCTCTTGCGTCCCTGAGCCTCCCGCAACCTGTGGTGCGTCTGATAGTCCAGTATCTTGTTCAAAGAATGATGAATTTCCTGAGCGGACGATTCCAACTGAAAATATCAAACATTGATTACCACATGTAAAAAAAACAAGCAGGGAGGATTACCATTATGGCGACAGTATCAAAGAGACATAGTATTTTTAAATGGCAAAAGTATTTGTAGCAAATTTACTAAACTTAAAGTTTCACTTTTTTTTATTAATTAAAAATTAAATATATTCTTCTACTTCATTTTCTCACACTCTGATGATGATTATTTATAAACCAATACCGGTTAAACCTTTCATAAATAAACAATGAAAAACCAGTTTTTTATTCTGTCATCACAGTCGACAAACAATAAGTTGCTTGGAAGTGTTTATAGAAATAAACCTGCCTTTAAATTACATCATTCTTTCCTACCCTCAGTGGCGGCTCCTCCAAAGGGGCTCCCGGGCTCAGCCCTCCCAAAAATTTTGTTCGAAATATTCCACAAATATATGCTATAAAATCCTGTAAATTCATTATTTTTTTTCAAATAAATATGTTTCCACCTTACGGTTGTAATACAATATCTGCGATAGTATGTTTCATACAGCGAGATTCTATGAAAAATTTCATTCCGCGGGCACAATGTACTTGTGCCCAAAGAACTGTATAGAAAGTCATAGAATTGATGTACATGGCACACTACAATTTAATGCCAAATGTATGGAACTCTCGGGCACGTTCCTAGGTGTGTTCATTATTTACCGGCAGACGAATGCTAGACGAAAGGGTAAAATTATATTATGCTATCCGTAGGCACTAGCAGTTATAGGACGCTGTATAAATAACTTATTTATTAAATATTTAAAAAATGACGACTAGGAAAAAGGATAAGAAATTCAAAAATACATAAGTCTACGTAAAAATTATCATAATATTTTCGACAATAAACTCGATGCATTCAATGAATATTAAAGTATCATTTAATCTCCAAGGGGAGGGGATAAAACTAAATTACAAATTTAAATCTGTTAAATTGATTGCACACCTGCTCCATGCAAAGCATAACGCCACATAATAATTTAATTTATTTATTACAATAAACATTTACAGTGTTATTTATAAAAATTCATTGAATCATGGTTGAATTACGGTCCAATTGAGAACCCGGTTCAAAGTCTTATTCCATGTTCAACTGAAACCTTATTTATAAATAATATTTGAAACGCAATTCAGTTGAACTCGATTTTGAGCTCTATTTCATACAACAGCACCGAATTTAGTTTTGTTTAGTTGGTTGTCATGAACACAGAACAGTATGCGCGACACCACAAGATAGTTCTGTCAAACTATAGCTATTGCGCCTTTTGACAACACTAAAAAAACAATAATTATTATAGATTAAATCGATTTTTATACGTTTTTCTCATATCTTATGTTTAAAAAAGCCTATCGAAATTGTGAAATTGAATGTGAAATTGCAAGTTGAACTAGTGTTAAGCTATCGTGGCATGGGTTCAATTTTATATTTGAATTGAATCACGGTTCAACTCTTGATCCATGTTTATAAATAAGAAAAGTGATCAAATCGAGGTTCAACCATAGTTCAATATTTGAACCACATTTATAAATAACACTTAACATTTATACTAAAGAATATAATATAATCCTTAATTTTATTAGAAACTATACTGGTCATATTTATAAACATGGATCAAGAGTTGAACCTTGATTCAACTCAAATGTCATATTGAACCGTAGACGGGGGTAGTTTAAAACACTGGTTCAAATTGACATTTCACAATTTTGAAGTACCTATGACCATAAGATATGAGAAAAAAATATATACAGCGATTTAATCTTACATATATTTTTATAAATAAGGTCTCAGTTGAATGTGGAATAAGACTTTGAACCGGGTTCAATTGAACCATGATTCAAGGTATTTTTATAAATAAGACTGTACAAGGAAATGTAAAATAATATTCCGTGTGAAAAACAATCCATATCATTTATGCAATGATTAATGACACCATCATGATGTGATGAATCGTTTTTATCTATGGTTTTTTTGTGATTTTTTCCTACGTCATTATAACAATTTTGGTACATGGCTAAAATAATAGCATTTTGTGGGTGCTTGAAATAATAATTTTTGGGAAAGCAACGATTTATTTTATTATATTGTATAATTTATTCATTGTTCAGCAAAATGCATATTATGTGAAATGAGCCTATTTTTTATTGTGATGCAAAATTTAGTCAATATATAATGTATACATATTAAGGAGTTTTATTAAAATATATTGTTTTTTGTATAATCAGTTTATTAATTTAAATAGGATTACATACAGAAGCACATTATATTAATTTTTATTTTGTATGACATATTGTCGTCCACAACACAGCTTAGGAAATATTGATTAAATAATATACTATTTATAGTAGTATGACAACTGCCATGATTTTGACTTCAGTTTTGGCGTTTCGAGTTTGGTTCTCAGAAGTTTATTGAAAAAATGACACACAATTTTGCTTCTCTGGGCTAGAACGTTGGTTAATTGGAAGAAATAGTCATTTGGAAATAATCTCACCACTTGCACATGAAAATATATATTTACACCATTTTTTCCTGAGGCACCGGCTTAGTATAGTGCTTCCACTTTTTTCTATTATTGTTTTCGAGTGTCCCGTAAGAGCCGGGTAATCGAAAATACAACAGGCAACAATAACATCTCACATAGTTGAAAAGGCCTTCACCAGGCGAAACGGTCGTTCTGGAGAGTAAAAATAAATGTAGAAAGAAAAACAAGTGTTTAATTTATTTTAAAAACATCTCACATAGTTCAGCAATGAGGTTCACCACCCATTCTGAATGTAGTGCCTTTTAGGTGAGACGAGACTGGTGTGTGGGTATACACAGATGTGTTGTGCTCCCTTTTATAAGGCAATGCACACCCGCACACCTTTCGCTGGTTACCCCACTTTGTGGGATATGCCGTGATGGTATGTATGTATGTTTGAGGTTGGTGATTTCACATAATAAGTAATATTTTATTGGACATGCATATTCATATTACACCATGCAAGTTAACACAGTGTTAGGTACTTCACAGCTGTTCCGCAACAGTTGAAATTATACCATAGAAGTAAAAATATGCAAGTGGTGTTAAAGTAGTATTATTAACAATTAAGTTTTGTATAGCTTTTCTGGTAATCGACATTATTGTTACTCTATTGTATGTAAGCACTTGTACTTGTCAATTACTACAACAAATTACTACAATATATCAGCAAAAAACATAACATTTAAATATTTAATTGAAAAGAACAATTTATTGATTTAAATGATTTAAGTTTAAGGGGGGGAATGCTGCCAACGTACCTATTTTTCAATTTGATATACCATCATTATTTCTTATCAAATCGTTTTGAAAAAAATAATTTAGATAGTTTGGGTATTCATAAAGAGAAATGTATCTTTACTTTTTGATAATGTTCTGTATAAATTCTTGTAGAAAAATAATGCCATACCCCGATTTTCAACATTTATCTTATATTTTTAATAAAATATAAGGCGTAGTTCAACATATTTTTTTTTAAATTAAAGAAGGCAAAAATATCTAGAAAAATACGATGTGACATTGCATTAATGCTTCAGGTTTAGAAAATAAACCTAAAAAACATTAATTTTCCATTCAGCGCCATTGCGAAATATAAGTTTTTTTGGTTTATTAACTTAACCTGATGCATTAATGCAACGTTACATTGTATTTTTCCAGATATTTTGATCTTCTTTAATTTATAAAAAAATATAATGCTCTATACCTTATAGTTTTTTAGAAATTTAAGATAAATGTCAAAAATTAAGGTATATTTTTATTTATTAATATCCAAACTAACTAGGTTATTTTTTTCAAAATGATTCGTTTTGTAGTAATGACGCAAATTCGAAAAATAGGTACGTTGGCAGCAGTCTCCCCCTTAACTTGTGATGAATGAAATCATAGTGAATCTCTTTCATATAGCATTTTGTTAGTTGTATAAAAAGACATTTGTACGAGATGCTTTTTGGAAAACATCAGGTGATGGGTATTAATGTTGTAAATATAATAAACAATCACACCGATATTTTTTTTTAACATCTCAATAGTGACGAAGTTGGGATTCAATAATCGGTGAGATTCGAATATTTTTTTTAAAAAAATATTGGAATCTAACCGATGCTTGCCTTATTTCTAGTTCACAGTGATTCTTTTCTTTTTTTGCACTGGTTGAAACATCCACACGCGGTGATCTTCCAACTTGCACTAAATTTTTTTCACTTGTCACTTATTAGAACCCAAAATTATTGCAAGAAACTTTCAAAGAGATAATTCTCAAACATATCGGTAAGGGGACAATGACAAGGAAGGGATACACGGAAATATGCTTATACATGCTTTGTCTCTCTCTCAAAAGTATATGCAGTGGCGTTTTGTTAAATGGCTTTATACTCTGTCCCAATGGCTTTTTGGTCTGCATTTTGCAGGTCTGATATTATTAGCACATCGCACATCATACTTCAGGGGAGTGTTCTTTATGTTGCATCGATCGTAGGAAAGACACTCCTGAATGTAGGCGCCAGCCTATGTGAGAATGCCTAATTCTATTTTTAATGATTATTAAAGAAGTTGATTGGCTCATGATAATAATTTATAGCTAACATTGTAATATGGTAGTTGTTCATGTACAACAACACTTTACTTCAGTTCTTGATACAAAGAAATTAAATCACAAGGAAAAAACACAAGAGTAGTAAAGATAAAATTTTTATTGTTAATAAAAAATAATTATGTTTACATACTTGTGTTAAAACTGTAACATGTTCCCCTAATCCTGGTAACGTAGGCTCTGGACCAGACTGGAAGTCCATGTAAACCAGTTTGTGAGAGAATGTACTAAATTCATTGCTGAAGCATACTGAATATATACCTGAAACAAAACAAAAATTACTGAAGTATACTGAATATATACTAAAAACAAAAGTAAGTAATTATTGTTAATGTCTGTAAAAGAAAAATCATTTAGATAATACAAAAACGTGTCAGAAAATAATTGTAGATAAGCATTTATCAGATTGAAATCGTATTTATTTTTAGTTTGCACTTCTTTTATCTGTTGAGAAGTAGTGAGAGCTATTTAGCAAATAAATTGATGTTGAGAGCCTCAGGCAGTGTAAGTGAATAGTCTTTTCTTTTCTGAGCTGGTAACACTCGTTAATTGGAAGAAATCGCCCAATATTGATTCTCAGTTCTTTGTTTACTACAAAACCTTCACGCCATGCCCATCAAGTGGTAGGCAGAGAGAATTGAGTGACACACACTTCTCTTTAGCTTACATTTATATACTGTCGCATACATGTTCACAAATCTTTTAATCTCGGATCCTTATATTTCCCTCTTGGAGTCGTATGTGGGTGTTCCTTTTATAAGTTAATGCACACCCACACACCTGTCGCTGGTTACACCACATTGTAAGATATGCCGTGATGGTATGAATTAACGACGTAATAAAACAAACAGGTTTAACTGTTTAAACAATGAAATTGAGACAGTTTTAGTATGGGTGACGGAAAACTTCAGCTTTAGCCAAAAAGTCGCCTTATTTTTGGCTAAAGCCGAAAGCGCTTTTTTTGGCCAGAGGTGGCCAAAGCCGAATTTTAAGTCGGACTCTAATTATTAACTAAATTTTCTGCTACGTTTATACTGCAATTCTATATTTTAATAGTCTTCACTAAAATTCCACAGTGAAGGCTTTGGCTCAGATAATTTAAATGTACGTTGTTACATAGGTAGGTAAGTGCAATATTGCAAATTGTGATATTTGTATGTTAATATGCAAACACACACATATATAATTTTCCTTATCACAAAACTTTATCTGACACTTAAGCAAAAGTGAATTATTTCTAATTTATTGTTCTAGATAGTATAACAGAGTTTATAGTCTATTATTAGAAGTGTATTATTAGATGTGGTAAATCCAGGGATCGCGAGTTCAAATCCTGCCTCAACCAATTTCATTCACCTTAATTACTCCATAGTAAGAGCATTTTTGAGATGCATATATATGTAGGTACATATATATGTTAATATTAAGATTTTCACAGGTAAAAGATTACATTATTGGTTGATGGCTTTATTATTGATTGATTTGGGGTATCCGTTACACACAAGTGCTGTTGTTAATTTATTCAGCTCGTCTTTAATGTAGTATTTGTCTGATAATTGTTTGTGACTAGTGTGTTTACCACTTACTTGGAAAAACATACTTAACGACTGTAATATCCATTCAAAATTACCTACAACTAATCCAATTCCATGTGTCACCTCTGTAAAAGTACTTAATAATATAATCAATACAGAGAACAATACCATAATTCCGAGCCACAATAAAAGAATTATTTGGTCTCAAACAAATTTAACATTAAATTGTGATACTTAAACATAACAATAGATATACAAAGTAAATTCAGTGATAAGCTTCATACCACGATTCACTTGGATTTCGACTTCTGAGTTGAACGGGTGTGCTCGCCACCAATTCAAACAGAACTCGGAATACAAGTTGAAAATCTCTATAATAATGGACAGTGCTATCTGTTTGAGACGTCAGGTGTTAAACAACAGTCTTTCTCAAGACAATAAAATACGCGGGCTACCCCAGAACACAACTTGAATATACACTTGCTTTAAAGATATATTAATTTTTTTAATGAACTATAAAAACAGATCTCGGCACAATCATATAATAGTTATAAATTGGATGATTAGATGGTATAATAATGAATAATAAAACTGGAAACAATGGTAAGTTGGAATTGCTATAATTGCTCGCAACTTGCGCAGTGTACAAAAAGATGTTGAAAATTACTATTATGAACAGCTCATCTCATTAACCTCTAAGTTAGTATGGCCGTACCCGTACGGAGGGAAATGTCATTGATTCAAACTCGCGACCACTGGATTACTAGCCCAGCGCGCTAACCGCTCTGCCACCGACCTATTTGTAAGTAAACGTCAGAAATGGAACCAATAGTTTAAGACACCTGAAATATTCATACGATATTTCGTATATACGATTATTGTGTCGGGAGTCGTCAAACGTAATACTTTTTATATTAAATTTTAATATAAAAAGTATACTTAAAATAACTCCCTATAGGTATGTACATCATACAAAAACTCACTATCATAGAGGTTAACTGAAATATTTAATTTATAAAAGATGATCTTTAAAAAGCATGTAATTAACATGGTGTGCACCCTGTTAATTTCAGCCAGTACATTCTTATGATGGTCATGGTCTTGTTACAACCATGCTCCTTATAGTTTTTTTCACATTAACATGATACAGTGAATAAACATACTTCCTCAGAGGTACCTTATTAGAAAAAAAAATGTTAGTTTGCAGTCTAGTCATTTTTATAACTTGTAAATTTATACTACATACCTGTAACTGGAGCTACAAACTGGTGGGAGTCAAATTGCATTTTAATTTGTTTGTAGAGGACTTCTTTTGTGGGAGATTCCAAAATTACATCCACATCATACTGCCCTCCAGTCACAACCTGTTGATATAAGGAAAATTCATAAATAATTCATTAACATACCCAACAAGCTTTTAAACACAAATAAAATAAAAGAACACATCATTATTATGGAATAAATCAATAATCTTACATAATAATACCTTCCATAATTTGTTAATTTTTCACAGAATAAACAAACCCTACAACTGAAACTGATATTTGATTTATATTGTTAATATAAACCCAAGTAAGTGTAAAGAGAAATACAACAGTACAGGAACGGTTTTTGCTCTCCAAATTAATTAAATTGAATTAATTATTGCATTGGATGAATAATTTTATAGGTATGTTACCTGAAATTCTAAAGTTGCCGAGGTATTCTTTTGTATCTCTTGATAAAAACATTCTTTAGCATTATCCGGCAGCTCGAATGTCAATTCAACGCCGTCCGAATTATGGAAACTGAGGACGGATAAAAATAATACATATCCCAATATTAACTTCATTTTTCAAGTATTCCTGTTATCAAAAGCCGAGAACCTTAAAATTTGACACATAATAAAGTATTTGCCTCTGATGTGAAGTTAGCAGCTTACTAACGTGGCCGGAACTTGATTATGAATACAAAATAAGGCGGGGTTTTTAAAACAATTTTTTAAACCATATAATTATAATCCTAAAAAGCAAAACGAATTTTTATAAATGCTTAATGGTGAAAATTTAAAAATATTTATACATTTCACATAGCAATTAAAACGTAAAATCATTTCAAATGATTTTTTAAATAGTCAAAACTAACCGGATATACTGTACACGAAATGACGTTTTAATTTTGACATACACCGTGAAACCAATAGAATCTAACTTCGCGTTGGTTAGTTTGACGGCCGGTGAACCAGGTGAAATAACAAAATGATTTCTTCAAATTTTTACAAAAGTTCATTATTTGTTTTGTCTTTTTGTATTTTATTAATTTGCGAATGTTCGGAGGTTCCTAGACCTCGCGGTGTTTCAATATCGAGGGCTCCGCTGTATTCTCCGAACAAAGACTTTACGTGTTTCGATGGCTCTTTGACCGTTCCATTTACACAAGTCAACGACGATTATTGTGATTGTTACGACGGTAGTGACGAACCAGGGACGTCGGCGTGTCTCAACGGAGTATTTCATTGTACGAACGCCGGCCACAGACCGGAAAATATTCCCAGTTCTCGGGTGAACGACGGAATTTGCGACTGCTGCGATGCATCGGACGAATATGCCCACCCGACCGCAAATTGCGTCAATACTTGCCTGGAAATGGGAAGAGAAGCGCGGCTGGAGGCGCAGAGAAGAGCAGATCTGCTCAAAGCCGGGAGTCAACTGAGGTCAGAATATATTCAAAAGGGAAGCGTGATCAAGAACGAGATGAAGGAAAGGATACAGGAATTGGAGAAAAACAGAGCAGAAGCGGAACTGTTAAAATCTGAAAAACAGAGAATGAAGGACGATGCTGAATTATTGGAGAGCACCGCACTCAAACAGTACAAAGATGCAGAAGAGGCAGACCGCAAAATAAAACAAGAGATGGAGGCCAATGCCAACAAAAAGGAAGCCGAAGAAACGTTCCACAAGTTTGATTCTGATCAGAATGGTTTTATTTGTGTCGCTGAAATACAAACCAGAGTCACATTCGACAAAGACAGAGATGGCCAAGTAACAGAGGAGGAAGCCAGATTCTTCTTAGCTGAACGTAACGAAATATCTCTCCCAGACTTCATTGAAGAGGCGTGGCCCCTGATTAAACCGTATCTTATGTTAGAAAGTGGAACGTTCACCCCTCCGATCCCATCTGAAGCTGAGGACATGGAAGAAATCGAGGAAGGACTGTCGGAAAGTAGCGGAAAGGAAGATCACTCCGAGGGCAACGAAGAAGAAGAAGAGGCAGAAGAGGAGGAACACGATCGTGACAGTCAGCAAGACAGCCAACAGGACCACCACGAGCCCGAGCCCCAGTACGACGAAGAAACCCAAAAGCTGGTGAGCGTCGCCACAGAGGCGAGGAACCAGTATTTCGAGGCGGAGAGAACAGTGAGGGACATTGACAACGAGATTGAAAAGTTAAAAGAGTCGTTGGTGATGGATTACGGCCCGCAGGAAGAATTTGCCACCCTGGCTGGGCAGTGCCTGGAGTTCACGGACCGGGAGTACGTGTACAAGCTGTGCGCGTTCGACAAAGCCATTCAGAGCCCCAAAAACAAAGGCGGGGAGACAAGATTGGGCACTTGGGGTCAGTGGGTCGGAGAAAATGGCAACAAGTACAGCGCGATGCTGTACACTCAAGGTGAGGCGTGCTGGAACGGTCCCAACAGATCGGCTCGTATCAACATCCACTGCGGCCTGGACAACTCAATCAGTTCTGTCTCTGAGCCAAATCGTTGTGAGTATGTGTTTGAGATGCACACGCCTGCCGCGTGTATAGAAACTAACGTAGACAATTCGCGATCGTCTCACGATGAACTCTAAGCAAATTTGTTTTGTTATATCTTGACATTTGGTATTTGTGGTTGGAGTTGTGTAGTCGATAATAAAATTGATGGCATGAAATTAGTTTGGTATATCGGATGAGTGTACACTCCATTGTTGAGGTTTATTGATATGTTTGTAATTTTATTTATTTTTAATTAATTATAATACTTAGCCATCGTACTATCGTTATGAAACGCTCAAATTTTTTTCTAACGAATATTTATTGAATTGCTTAAATTTAAGTATCATATTTTGCTATCATTTTTATACTTTATTTTTTTTTCTTTTTGTGCCCATTTCTACATCATAATAAGTAAACATTGATTCTTAAATCAATAAAAAAACTTACACAGTATTGAAAATGCATACAAATGGTCATGTTTAACTAAAGATTATTGTTGCAATTGTTTTAAAAAAACAATCATTTTACATGTATAGTTGTGGTTATAATAAATGACAATGTAGCAATAATATAATGTTGTAAATTTTTAAGGTTTTAGAATGTATACTTACAAACTATCAGACCTGTCCTTGATAGAGGTAGACAAAAAATCAATAAACACAAATTCTTATTCATTGTTTCTTTTATATCCATACATCTTTACATACAAACTCTTGTTAATCTGACTACTAATATTTCCGCCTTTCGATATTTCATTCACGTGGTTGTGTCATTTCTTTTTTAGCATTGGATATTTTTTTTTGACAATTTTTAATTATTTCAAATTAATTCAACCAACAACTTAACATTGTTCAATTATTTTAAAAATCTTAAGCATTTTCATATAGTGTATTGTATAAATTATATTTTATAAAGTAAATAATAATCTTGCAGATTTTTTTTTTACGTATAATTTTAATAAAGCCTTGCTTTTTTTTTGTCACAATAAAAAAATCTAAATAAGTACTCATTAATAATAATTATTATGATGTGAATTTGAGCTTGTTGTATTAATTTTTAGTTCTTTATAAAAATAAGCTGACAGTGGTATAATTGACTTATTTTGAATTCTATTCTTAATTTCAAGGAAGTTTAGAACTTTTTGAATTATAGTGTAATATAGTAAATTTTATAAAAAGAACCCATTATTCTGAATTCAAAAATGTTTGTCTTTCTCATAGATTTTTATAAAGTTCTCAATCTTCTTCTACTTTCTACATAAATATTGAAGTGTGGTATTTTTTTCTCATAGTGTATGAGTCTGTTCAATCTTTGTTTTTTAAATTCCAATAAAATTTATAATATTTTGAACGTATATTTTGTAAACCATTCTTTTTTTATTTACTTTTGATTATAGTTTTTACATAATTTATCACATATCAGTAATATTATTACGTCTGGATACCAAAAAAAATCAGTACTACTTTTATTTTTAGACATAGTGAAAAAAAAAAAAAAAACAAACTATAAAAACAAACATACTTTGTGTATAGTTTGTGTGGTGGAATTGATTTCATGCCATTGTAAAAATAGAACAAGTTTTGTGAAAAGACTGTTTGTTTTAATATGGCAAATAAATTAATGTGTATTAATATTGTTACATGTAATGTTATTTTATATAATTTTCCGCCAAACATTCCAACCACTGCATTTGTAATGTTACTTAAATAAAGTTTATAAGAACTATTCAAATAGTAGTGAAAAATTACTTTTATAAAATAAAATATTCATTACAATACTTGCTTAGTTATTTAACACCAAAATGAGAGAGTGTATTGTGTGTCTATCAAAATAATTTCCCTAGAGAAATTAGCGCTAACTCTGTGAATATATGATAACTTATACATATGAATCCACAATATACTTTCATCGCTTTATGCGTTTCTGCAATGTTCACCAATTTTGATTAAAATTGTATATAAGCATATACCTATTTCCATGAAGGTATGATACTACCTATTTCAATATTTGGTGACTCACTGCTCGAAAATAACACACTAACACCATCTATTGAGACAAATTATAACCAACTGTTCTTAATCCATTTATAGTGTCAGATATTAAATAAAAATGTTATTGATGTATAAGGAATTGGAACAACAATTTGTTAAAATTCATCACACTTTATACTAACCGAAAGTTAAAATACCAATTTTCAACACTTTGAAGACTATTATCTCTGAAAGCTACAACTACCCAGGGATCATATTATATTATTATCCAATCGTTGTTACCTGCTGCGGTATCCTTTTACAGAAAAAAATCAGCCTTTATAATATGGTTGTCCCTTGTTTTTGACCTGAAATGTATTATGACTAAATTGTTTATGGATTTCATCATCGAGCAATTTAAATATGGAAAGAAAACACAAAATAGAAGATGACATAATTTAATATCATGGAACATTATAGGTTGGAAAAAATATCAGTTAGCCGATGAACAGCTTAATTTTAACACATCACGAGACTTAATCAAAAGTACAATTTCCATTTTTATTATTGATTAACTTAAAATTGTCAATATCCTTGTTATCATAATAATGTCGATCCAAGCTTTTCTGGGATCCCCAAAAAGTTCATTATTGACATGTGTATTATCAACAAGGAACAGTTTAACAGGTTTCTTAGATAAGTAGATTTCTGCCTTCATGATTCAAATCCGCTTTGATTTTTTACCAACATTAACACTGTCTCCATTGAAAAATATTTCAGTTTAAGTAGGTACTTTTTTCGAACGGTGTTTCATAGAACTTGGGAGAATAATATTAAAGAGATAAAGCACTGATTATAAAATGAAATAAATGACCTTTAAAGTACGAGCTATTTATTCAACACAATACTGAGGTAAAATAAATAATAATCAATGTGATGCTAAGGGTCATAGTATTATTTTATTTTTTCAGAAATAAAAAGCCTGATAACGGAATTTAGATATGAAATCATCATTCAATTTTAATTTGTATAATTTGATAAGTTCAAGTAGTTCTAGAGATTAGGGTGAAACATGTCACTTAACTGATGTTGAAACTCCATAATTGTACTGTCAGTTAATTAGGTATTTAGTGTACAGTTACATGAACTGTAATCCATATCTTGCAGAAGCCATAAAATGAAACCTATAAAAAGGGTTATAGTTATCGAAAAACAACCTGAGCACATCATGTGGGTGCGCAGATCGAAAATTTGTGTCTTTTTGCTTGGTTAATAATATGTGCAAAACGGTCGCCTCCACGGCGAAAAGACTAAAAGAGGAGACTACATCTATACCACTTAATTCTATATGTTGAATTTTGCCATGCCATAGATTCAGCTGTAAAGATATTCATTGATACATGTGGATAAATTTTCCAGATCATTGGTGTGCATTATCACAATTTTAAAATGTTTGTTACTTGACACTTATTATTATAAAATATTTTTTTTTATTGTTACATGTTTCTTGTCCGTCGAGTAAAACTGATAGGTTACCTAAACAACTAGTCATGAATATATTAAGTCAAATAAAACACGGTTAACTTATCAAGTTAAGCTGATAAGTTAACCATGTTTCATTTAGTTGACACCGCAAAGGTACAAAAATTTCTTACTCCGAAAGGGTTCATTTTTCTGTTAAAAAATATTAAATGAATTTACATTTCGCTTTTAAATAAAAATATGAAGTTTCTTAAAATTTTTAATAAATAAAAATAAAAAACGTGTTTAAAATCAATTCCACTATTTATTAAGACTACAACCGGTTTCGTGCTAAGCACATTTTCAAGTAGTAAATATAAATAATTATTTATATAAAGACAAGTGCGATTTTTCTTTTTCAGAGTAAATTTACTTGTTTTATATCATTTCTAGTATAGGAATAAACTTTCGAAGATTTTGTTGTATATAACTTTTTCACTTTTCAGACGTGTACTTGTATAATTGTTTGTAGTTCAAATGACATTTAACTTATTGTTTTAATTATAACCTGGCTCCAGATTCACTCGTTTGCTATCCATGAAAAAATCTAACTTGTCTTTATATAAATACTCTGTTAAACTTATGTATATTTACTACTTGAAATGTGCTTAGCACAAAACCGGATGTAGGTTGTAGTCTTAAAAAATAGTGGAATTGATTTTAAACACGTTTTTTATTTTTATTTATTAAAAATTTAAATGGAATTCCATCAAGAACTGACGATCAATAAGTTAAATCTAATTAAATATGAAGTATTTTCAATGTTACACTGCACTAATATAAGATGACACCTTGTTATCTCATTTCCTTGTAATCATCAATGAAGTTTTACATGAATTTTTCATAAAGATTTTTGTAACCTGGTGTCTTAGAAAAACAATGTTATGATCCCATTATTCTTTATTAATGCACTCCTCTCCTCAATAAACAAATAGTTGGGATATAAATATTAATAAAAATTATTGTATCTTCTCTAGTATGTAAAACATTATATCTCAATATTTGTAGAGCCGTTTAAAATGCCACTATAGATAGTGTCATCTGTGAATAATTTTTTTTTTTGACACAAAAGCTCAAGTGTTGCAATAGCTGTTTTGGATGCTGCCTAATGAACAGCTTTATCATGTATCTGCTGGAAAATACAGATTACAACTTATGTAGCCTGTACACATATCATTTGTACATATTATTAATTGAACAAAAAAGGTTAGAATCAACTCCTGGCAGCAATGGTAAATATTGCATTGTACCACCAACAGGATTTTGTTAAAAGATTAAAGAGACACCAAAGAAAATAAAACAGTATGAATTATGATTTTATTATTGAAATTAACAGAAAAAAACGAAGTCCTATTAAACAGTTTTAGTAGAAAGCCTGCCAAATGTAATTAATCATTTTTTAGTAGCAATCCTGTCAAATTTAGTTAACAAAAATATTTTTTAATATCACACCAATAACATCATTTAATTATATAATTTATAGGACCCTTATAACATATAAAAGACAAAGACATAGAATAGTACCATATAATTATTATATATACAAAATAAAAACACCCTTTGTTAAAAGGATTATAGGAAAAACAAAATATACATAGTATAAACTTCAAATAAATTAAAAACAAACATTGAATTATGTACATAAATCTACACATTAAAAAATAAAGTAATACTGGAAATAAAAATTAATCACAGAAAATAAAATTTAATCAGAAACTTCGAACAGGAATAAAACAACTGAATAAAACTAGAAAAATAGTTGTAAAATTAAGAGACTTAAAAGAAAATATATTTGTTTTTAATTGTCATAGCAGTTTATTTTTGATTTGTAACAAAATTTGATCATTAAAATCTGTACCAAAAACTGAAAGCGAATGAATAAAAAAAATAATGGTTCGAAGCTCCGATTTTTGATTAACCTTATGACAACTGTCCAAAGATGGAATGTAATGTGGAAATATGACATTAATTGATTGAAATTTGACTATCATAAGATGGAAGACAGCTGTTTTAGAACAAAGTGTTGTAAAAACATTGACTACGACTTATTTTTAGGATTCAAAAATGGAAATCCACTCTACATTAATTAACAATAAATTGAATTGAGTAAAAGAATACTAAAATTTCGACATAAATTTGATTTTTAGACCAAAAGTTTTTGTAGACATTTTCAAGGTTTAACAGAATATTCTTGTACTAGTTTGAGAAAATGCTGTTTATTGATTGAATATCCAGTTTGATCCAAATATCCCCACATTTGTAAATTTACTGTAACAAATTTGGTAAATATTAAGCCACTTCATACTCATTTTTTTTTAACAAAAACAGAACAAAAAACATCAGATTATTTTTTATAAGTCATAAAATCTGCATACTATTACTAATTTTTAAAATATAATACTTACTAAATGTTTTTTTATGTTATTCAATGAGTTAAAACACAAGAAGCATCTTTCAAAAACCTCTATGAGCATCAAGTCGCAATAGGCGGGCACAGATATTTCGTTTATTTAACGCAAACGAGTAGAAACACGTGGGTATCGGGTTGGCACGATAGGACGCATGTGGCGCTCGTTCAAAAGCATAAAGTGGTTAATTTATGTGAACCTAGTGCTATTAGTGGAAACGTTTGGTCATTACTTAAATTAATTTTAAAAAATGGCTCCTTTTTGTTACGTTGTTAATAGAACTTTGAACAATTGTTTTTTAAATTGAACTCAAATAATAATAATCACTCCCTTGCACCCTGTACTAGTGGCGAGTGTTTATTGCCAATTGGAAATTTCTTACAACCAGAGTTTCCAGTCCAGAGAAATAATTTTAAATAAATTTCTCATCAACTATAAGCCTTAAGTTTAAAAATATGACACAGAATGTGATAAGGTTAATAAAATATATTTGTTAACAATAAAAACTTACTCTGTAGTGTTTCAACAATATAAAAAGGTTTCAAAAATATGTAAATCATCGTCAACAACGCAGTACCTTGAATCTATAACTTTTTACAAAATTGTCTTTCCATTACTGTTTAAAAAAAATACTCATAATTTTACTATAGAATTGCATATACATTGGAGACTAGTTAATCCGTACACTGATAATCCTAACTGCCAAATGATTCCCCCTCTCCCTCTCTCACAGAGTCACTAACACCACCCGTACTTTGTTTTTATTTTTTAGTTGTGTGTTTTAAGAGTATCCATGTCTTTCTGCATTGTACTCGCTCACCCCATGTTAGAAATGTTTTCTACACATAACCTTAAGCCGGGTATTGATTATGTGTTCCAAGAGGTCGAACATTGGCGCGCGATCCAGCCGCGCGAAGTCGATACCGACTTCGAACACGCGCCAAAGTGTTCGTTTGAACGCGCGAACATGGAACGGGGCGTTCCATCTTCGGTCAGTTTTTTGCCACATTCCAAAGGAAGATAAGTCTTGGGACGGACATATTCATACTTGAGTGTTCGTTGCGTTTCAAGATGGATAACCAAAGTTGCCGTAAATTAATTCAATTATATGGTACCAAAGAACTACTATGGAATAGCAAAAGTCATTTCTATCATAATAAAGCACTCAGAACGGATGCATTGAGGGAAATAAGCAGTGAAATCCAAGTGCCTGTGGAAGAATTAAAGAAAAAAATGACCAGCTGCTCGTACACGACCAACGTCCATGGTGAACGAATAAATACTGGAACAGCTGCCTCGCGCGCCAGGAGCGCACAGTTAAGATGCCTTCAAAATTTGGAGCGCGCTCTCCAGGAGCGCGTAATCGATACCCGACTTTAACCCGCCAGATTAAAATTGACGATTTTTTTACTAAATAAATGTACTTATTTTGTTGTAATTATTAAGTATTTTGGGGATAACCCCACGTCAAATCCTGATCCTCGAAAGAATCAGTCGTCTGCCGACGTTTCTGCAGGCATTTTCAAAAGCGCCTTGTCGATAAATTTCCATCTTGAGGGATAGCGCTTAATTCTGTTTGAGTCGGAAGCTTACCAAGAAGTTAAATAAATCAATTATGAGAGCGTAATTTGTTCAGATGTAGAAACAAAGTACTGCGTTGTGTTAGACATTATATAAAACATCATTTACAATAATTTAAGGAATATCATCGCAGCATTAAATAAATTACCTCGGCTGTGAAATACTTGTTCATTAGGCCACCCAAAGGCCCTATATTGCTACGCAATAAGATATGTACACGCTTCATGTATTTGGATGAGTAAAAATAGCAACCAAAATAAACATTAAAAAATAGATAGCAAAAGAATAACAAATGAAACAATGTTTGAATATAAATAAAGGTACGAATGTCCATCAAGATAGTAAATTATAGCACCAGTTATATTTTAATCAAATCTACATGTTTCAGGTTCAGTAAGTTGTTTTTTTTTTTTTTTATTGTTGTTTTTATCTCACTGGGTTCCATTCCCATTAGGTATATATTCTGGATTTGTGAAAGAATTAACATTAGGGAGGCAAGTCTGGTCAACCGGCAGAATCAAAACCAGCCATGTTTACCCATATCATGGATGGTTTTGATTCCGCCTGTTGACCAGACTTGCTCCCTAGAAGACTCTTATATATAGAAACTTAGTATAGGGTGTGTGGTAAATTAATATTTGACTCTTGTTAGTTACCCGAGGAAGCAATACAAAATATAATGAACTGTGGCAGAAAAATAAAGCAAAAAAGGCTTTCATTTTTTATTTCCTGGTACATGCTGCCAACTAGTCTCAATATTGCAATGGTAAAAGAAAAAATGTAGATAATAATGATCAATTTGGAAGATGTATTTTTGAACCTATAATACAAATATGTATACAAAGAACAATACGAAAACAACAAATTTGTAACATAAAAGCACCATGAATATTGATATATTTCAAAAAGCAAAACATAGATATTTAATTCAGTATTGTCATAATAATAAATAAAACAATATTATATTGCTTTCAGTCAGTTTCATAATAATTTGCATAAACAGTGAACTTTTCCATAAAATTGTTGGGAACATACTAGTATCCCTATCTAATTTAAACAAATATTTGAATATTGGCAACATTTTCACTAAAATCTATGGAAAACATAGATTTTTATTATAATATACTAGGACCCTAATGTAGAGTCCTAGGTACCTAAATACTAACTCCTTACCTAACTGGAGTATTTGGTATTCTTGATAGCAATTGCGTTGCAGAGTCATCACTAACTAAATACTTAATACTACGCCAAACCTAAGGTCGATGGCGTAGCGTTTCCAAGCTTTTCACATTATTGCATATGAAGAAAAGAGATAGATAGTTTTGTATGGGTTTAGACCATAGATTTTTATTATAATATATTAGATGTCGTAGTTGGCAAATTATATATGAATCGGTGAGTCATTTTTCCGGGGGATTTTTGACATATTGGTTCCAGACCACATCGTTTTTCAATAGAGAATAACGACTAATGTGAATTATTTTCGGATTTATTAGTCTAAAAAACATTTTAATTATTAAGGTTTAGAGAACAGTTATAAAGGATGTGTTGAAATGTAAGGAAAACTGAAATATGTTGGAACCAAAACGTCAAACGCGCGATATTCCATGACTCACTTTTTGCACGGAGTACCTACTACATCTAGTATATTATAATAAAAATCTATGGTTCACAACACCAACACATAAAACCAAGTTCATACTGACAGCTCGATGTTGCGATTTTTCTGAAATTCAAGCGAATTTTCAGCATCTCGTATAGATCGCTGTATACTCTGTTTTGTATTTAATTTGACAAAATTACTAAATACATGTTTGACGAAGTTGTTAAAATCATCACCCATCGAAAACATCTCGTATTTTATTATTAAAACACTCTTAAGGTTCCTCGCTATCAACCTTACTTCTTGACTATTCGCAAATGATAGTTTATGTTGACGCGCATGCGCTAAGTATTTAGATATGTCTCTGCAATGCAAATTTCATACAAAATCATCGGTAGCATCCTCTTGTTAGGAAGCCATGTGATCTCCTAACTTGTGAGTGACTGTGCAATGAAAACATGGTTAGTGTTTAGAATTTAGTATTTAGGTAGGACTCTGCATTCGGACCTAGATGTCGTAGTAAGAAAATTTTGTATGAATTGAAGTGAGGCATTTTTCTGAGGGATTTTTGACGTTTTGTTTGGCAGACCACATCATTTTTCTATAGAGAATAATGACTAATGTGAATCGTTTTCGGATTAATTTTTTCGAAAAAAAAAACTTTGTTAATAAAGATTTAGAGAACAGTTATCTAGGATGTGTTGAAATGTAAGGAAAACTGCAATATGTTGCCAACAAAAACGTCAAACGCGCGATATTCCATGATTCACTTTTTGCACGGAGTACTACATCTAGTATATTATATGAAAATCTATGATGGAAAACAAATTTTATACCATGGATAAATGTAAAGCTTTGTTGTTCTATATTCGAAAAAAGATAAAGCAACTATAGCATAATTTGTACAGACATTCGGAAATATAAAAAAAGAGTTTGTACCTATGTAAAAAAAAAATAAAAAATTAAACAGGTTGTCATTATAGTTTTCAGTGAGTATTTTGGTTTTTCCATTATCTTATGGCGTTTTCTTTTTTTTCTTTTGTTTTTTTTTTTGGCGTTTTTAAGCCCCACTTAACTGATTTCAATTTTATTATGGTAGATTCATTTTCAATTTTCATCACCAGAGTGTGCAGAAACAAACTATTGATGCACTTAGGAATAAAACATCGTCAAAGTCAAATTACAGTGACAAGAATGAAATTAAATAAAAGTTTAATTTATGAAATGTGGTACCCACTTTTAACATAAAGTTTTCTTTTATTACCATGAAACTGGCTGTAAAAGATTCTGTTAAAGAATATTATGTTATAAATATAAAATATTTACAAAATTGTCCTACATCCTAATTTCTACAAATAATGTCAGAAAATAGTAAATCATATATTTATAATAATATCTCTTGATATATTTGTATATGTATATCTCTACTAACATAAGAATTAACCAGTCTGAATATTTCGATTCCTTTTCAATAGACTATTTATAAAATAATCTTTTAATAATTTAAATAAATATTAATGCCTATTACATACATGTAAAAAATACATTTTGCTAATTTCAAACAAAAACAAAATATTGCCAGAAACTTTTTATATAAATAAATAATCTCCAACGGGTGCCATTTCTCCTGAATTAGCGGCAACACCATTTGTTCTATTGTCATTCTGATCATCGTCATGTTTCATTTTGGGCTTTACTCTTTCGTAGCCCGATCCTGAGCCCAGTCTCTGAAGCTCCGAACTCCTCAGACTGTCAACTAAATTGTCTGAATCGTTGTGAACTTTCTCGTACGGAGGTTCCTTCATCGCTACGTCAAAATATTTGACGCTCTCGTAGTTTGGATCTTTAGGTCCAACTGATTCGTAGTTTGGATCTGATTCGCTACCCGTAGTGTAACCAGGTTCGTGGGGCATCGATTCATAGTTAGGTTCCAAATTGCAGTTTTCGTTGTTGTTTGTGATCCAGTCCTTTTCTGGTATTTTGGGTTTTTTGTTGATGACAGAATACCCGGGCACTTGAGACTTGTTGATGGAAGCATATGGCGAAGTGGAATTGTGCGGTCTTAAAACTTCATAGTTTGGGTCAGAATCCGAGGGACATCTCTCCAATCGATGGATGTGTTCGTAGCCAGGATCATTGCTGAGAATGCTGTTTGGTCCGCTGGGCAAAGTCTCATAGCCCGGTTCGATTCCGATGCTGTGTCGAGAGTGCGGAGTCAACATTCCACCCGCTGGTATACTTGGAACTTTCCTCTGTTTTTGACTTTCATATTTTTTGGCGGGCTCTTTAACAGTCTCATATCCGGGATCGATGTTTTTGTCAGACTTGTGCTTGGCAACGTTCTTGTCTATGGTTTCGTAGCTGTGATTTTTGTTACGGACTCTGTCGATGGTCTCGTAACCGGGGTCTTCTTTGTTATTCATGACAATGTTTTTGGGAGAAGGACTGTTTCTGAAATTTTCATTTTGAATTCCGATAGTCGAACTGGTACCAGAATATCTTTTGGTTTCGTTTGATATAAATAATTTATCGTCATCGTGTTGTAAACTTTTCTTTCTCATTTTGACAATATTTGAAACGGGAGGATTATGTTCTTTGATTTTGGATGACTGATTTGATTCAACGTCTTCATGGTTAGATAGTTGTATAGAAGAAGATAGAGGTCTTTCTTGGGAATGTTTTGATTTCTTGTTAACTTTGGCGTACATCTCCTCGACGTTTCTAGACGGACTGCTGGTGACAGTGGGAAGACTCTTTGGAGGTCCGTCAGGGTCAATAGCTGCGTAAATATCATTTGTACCGTCGATAGTATTGTAGATGGCATCGACATCCTTTTCAGGAGTGGATTTGTCGAATGAGAAATTTAATTCTTTAGCGACGAGCGACCTGGCAAGATCACCGGAACTAAATCTATGTTTATCAACGGGATAATTGCATCCGTAGAAGTCTGAAGAGCTGACACAGCTGTTGTTTCTCTGATGTTTCTCATTGAGACTTCGTCTCAACTTGTCGGGATTGTTGTGCAGGTCCCCTGGAAAAAGAACAGTATATGAAGTGATGTTTATTGAATGTATTTAAAATTAAACAGCATTTTTTTATTAATAGCCCTTCTTTTTTGGCCATTTATATTTTTAAAACAAAACATGTGGTAGGTAATGACATGAATGTGCTATCCTTTCCTTGGACAACACGGGCCTCTCGTCAGAAGTTCATTCTTACCATGTGGCCAAACCATCTAAACATGTTCACTATCATTCTCTTGATGACATCTTTCTTTATCTTAGATTTTATCCCAATGTCTACATTTTTAACCTTGTCATATATCATCCTATTACAAAAAATGATATCTAACTACATAATTGGTACATATTATTTTTGATAAAAGGCAGACAGTGAGCCATATTGAGTCAGAGTGTGCTCATAGGTCATATCAGGGTGATTCAGTTGACTTCATGCTTCTGAGCGAGGCGGCGCTTGACTACCTGAACAACAGTAACCTCAAACTCCGACAAGCAGTACTGTGCTAATAATTTAACCCCTGATAAGCAGTACTGTGCTAATAATTTAACCCCTGACAAGCATGTAATGTGCCAATAATTTAATATGCACCTACCAAATAATGTGATGTTATGAACAAACAATAAATAAATAAATATTCTTTATGTTTATTATTAAGTAATTATTATGTTAATTTCAGAATCAAATAAAAAGGAGCCATAAATTATGTAGGTAAACATTTTTATTTTTTTTGTATTTAAATTTAATTTATTTTGAAAGAGATTAATTAAAAAAAGTTGGTATTGATACCTGTGCTAGATATTCGTTGTTTGGCAGAAGAGGCCTTAGTGTGTGGATGTATGGGGCTGACTCTCCCCTTCTTGTGCTGCTTGTGTGATGCGGTTGGGGGAGGTGGCGGAGCCACTGCAACAGCAGCAGCAGCAACAGCTGGTGGTGGCTGTGATGGCACCACCACCGTGTCTGTGGGACCAGGTGGAGGGGGGAGGGGAGAGTTGGCCTGACGCTTCTCCGGTTTGGGAGACCCCAATGTGCCCACTGAGCCGTTGCAACTTGAATTTGAGGCTGAAAGGTAAATATATATTTTGTTATTTATTTACAGCAATACCTTCAACATTTTTCTAAAGTTTTCTAAAATTCACCCTGCAAAGAGGTTTTATAAAATAATTTTAAATAAATATTCTAAAGATCAAGCCTACAATTTTTATAACTAGCTCATTTCTATAATTAGGGATATAAATTTAATTTAAAACATCAAGTATATAAACTAATCAATTAAGTTTGATGTTGATTCGTTCACAGAGTGTAATTTCATAAAGAAATTATTACAAACATATAAGATACAAAAGAGAAAGGCAATCATGGTTTCACAGGATTCACGAATCCAGTGCCCCGTTCCACCATCGTACTTTTCAACTTTGCGCTTTGCATTTCGTCGGCTTGTTTTCGTTCCACCATTACATTTTTTCGCAAAGTAAAAGTTGCAATTTGCAAAGCGAAAAGTAGACGCCTATTGCAAAGCAAATAAGCCGTTCTGTTCCACCATCGCTACTTTTCATAAAAAACTTTGCAAACCTTGTGAATTGAAAAGAATATTTTGACATTTCAAATTTGCCATTCGTCGAGTTGTGAAAGTAGAAGTTGTTTGTTTAGAATTTTTGAGTAAATTTATTATAAAATTTTGCATAAATTATTGTTAGAAAGGGATGAGGAAGACGGGGTTGTAAGAAATTATAGAGAAAGGATAAATTTCGAAAATATTTTACTCACGCAGTTCCTCGAATATTTTCGCATAAATAGCACTCAGTGTGAATATGTCTTGATTAAGTACACGATTTATTCTGATTTTTTTTAGGTAATTTAAACTATGTTTATGTGATTATTATGTCCGCTTTTTCTAAGTTTATATGATTATTTCACTACTCATTTACACATATTTTAAGGTACAGAACAGCACCCAGAGAAGCAAATGATTGTCTCCTCAACAGCAAATAATTCAGTGAAGCACCTGTTGTTTCACTGTATTAGTGATAGTGTCACTAATTACTCCAAAAATAACTCCTTTCTTTTCATTAATTATCTCCAACACGGCTATTTTTTTCTTAATATTGTCTTTCCGGCTCATTTTCTAACAACAACGAAATCACAGAACAGACAAGAACGAACGGTGTCAAATGATCGTGTACGCTACGCGCGAAACACTCGGTACTACTAAGTTATCACTAGGTGTCGCTAGCGTCAATTGAAAAGACTTTGTAAATGTTTGGCGACGTCGCAAAGTGACCATTTTTTTTTCGTGGAAAGTAAACGCTTTGCAGTTTGCGAAATTCTCAAATCGCAAAGCGAAGAGTGAAAAGTTGAAAAGTACAATGGTGGAACGGGGCACAGGCTATAATTATGATAATTGTTATGACTTGTTAATTTTATTCCAATTTATTATAAAATTGTATTATAAAGAATATAAAAGATAAATTAATATGTCGTCTAGAATGTCTATAACATTATATGGATTAGAGATGCATTTCAACGGAATGGACGGCCTGATAAGGATATCGAAAGACAATTATGGCAGGAAACAAGAGTGAACGGATAACTTTAGATCAGTTATGAATGATCGCAACATATCAAAGGATGCCAAAGTTGCCATTCATAACGCAATCGTAGTGCCAACCTTGACATATGCAAGTGAAACCTACACATGGCAGAAGTTGCATGAGAGCAGAATAAATGTGGTTGAAATGAGATAGCTAAGAAGAATCTTTAATAAAACGATGTATTGATACCGGGGGGTACAATTCTAGGTAGAAGTCGCCTTCCAGATTTGACTCTCTCGCAAGCGGAGAGTACAAGATCCTGACGCTTCCACCTTCTCACCGTGCCGTATCGTAATGACAAGGGCTCACTCCAGTAATAAAAGAATTTTTAAGTTAATTCTCTTGTCGGTTTAATTATACTCTTCAAAACAAAAAAATCAATTTAAATATTATAGACATACAGAAAATAATACACAAAATACAATAAATTTACGGATGCGATCCCAATCACAGAATACAAGAAAACAAATAATACCTATAATGGTGCGTAGACATGGCCATGACGCTACAAAAGGAACATACATGGGTTACACTACGATTATATAGTTTTTTCAAAAATAAAATGTTCGTTGATTTTCACTTGAAGTTCTATTTGTTTTTCACTTGTAATTAAAATTCACTGTACCTTGTTTGCAGAGGTCAAAGTTAAGTTCGCGGTGCGACTGTTATTGTCTAGGCGCCCGCAACGTTTCGCGGTTCGCGATAACGCTGGGCGCTCGTTCTGCGCAATCTCCTGGAAGATCGCGTTGGTTCGTTGCGTGGTATCCACTTCGTCATCGTTCGGCGCTGAATATATTTCTTAATTTACTTCTAATTCATTCTTAATTAAATTAATATCCTTGTCGATTAGGCTCGTAAGCCCTAAATACGCCCCCACACTGCCACTTGGTCAGATGGATGGGTGACTATATTTAGTCTTTCGTATTCCCACACTGCCTCCTGGGTCAGATAATGGCGAATAGAATTTTCGATATCGACGAAGTCAACTTGGTCTTGCCAAGGCCCGTAGGCGAGACTGGTTACTGATTTAACTTGAACTCTGTTTTTATTATTATATAAATTTAAACTTTACTAAAGCTATCGAACGATCATTTCGTAGATTCGACTCACTGATTCTTTTTTTAAATATTAATGTTCTTTTAAAAATAACTTTGTTCTTATACTTAAAACTTTGAAGGCGGCGGTCAGGGCGTAAGCCCTGACCGCCTCACTATAGTGATAGACTGTTACTGTTCAACCCACTGATTTCCACTGATTGACTTCAACTAGACTGACTCTTTTTCTAACTAACTAACTAATTTTTACTGGTTTTTTTAGCTTAAAACTTTGAAGACGGCGGCCAGGGCGTAAGCCCTGACCGCCTCACACGGCCCTAAGGCCCACTACTTTGCTTGCTTTCAACTGTGAATGTTCGTCTGACTGACACACTGATTACTAACTCTTACTGATTCTTACTAACTAACTGTCCAGGTAGTAGCATTCTACCTTATATAATAAAGTACCCCTGTCCCGAAGGGAGGGGGTATACAGGGGTATACAATATTCAAAACTATTGGCACGCAAATTATTTGTGCACACTAACATAAAAATATCTTAAAATTTACAATTACATAATTTTGCATTCTGCGTGGGATCGAGACTAACAAATACATTTACTCTAATTAAGTTAATTAACCCTGGCCACGCAATATTTTAGCTGGTACTATCGGTGACAGTGCTTTCAGTGTTTAAACCGTTTATTTTGAAGTGAAATTATATTGAGAAGTATCACACGCGCAATTCCGTCAAAACTCACGCTCGCGAGGGCTGTATGAAAGCACTATTGCGCGATATGTGACATTTATCGGAAGTGACGCGTGAGATACAACCAACATGAAAAAAATAATGTTTTTCGTTACTGTCTTGAAGTAATTTACAATGACGAGCGTCAGACACGGATTTATCAAAACTCATACTCGCGAGAGCTGTATTAAGGCCCCTAACGCGCGATATATGACGTTTATCAAAAGTCACGTGTCCGGCGCGTACATTGCAAACATTTTCATTGAACGTAAAATTGCCTAACGCGAATATATCCTTTCGTGAATTACACGTTTGTTTCTTTCGGCAACCAGATCCACCCCGGGAATTATGAGCAATACGGCATCAGTGAATTCGTCGGTGGCTAGACCTGGATTGCGCAAAATCAACCTCCGTGTATCTCGCTAGAGGACAATACGACGTTAGAGCAACAGTTGAGAAAATAAACATTAAATTAACGGAAATGTAAAACTGAAACTATTTATTATGAATATTTGAAATCGGATTTAAAACATCTGAAAACACCATCAGGTACAATTTGCATAGAGATAGATAAGATTAAAAGGGTTCGGTTTTATTTCAGGTAGCCTGAATCTATATTTGAATAATAAACATTGAAATATTTAAGTGCGGAAAAATCCAAATCTCTGAGACAATTAGTTGCTGACCATGTTTTATTGCAGAACCCAAATAAATGGTCTTTGCGCGGTATTGAAAAAAGCTTATTTTATATTATGGTGATGTATTGTGTTTTCGAACTGGGTACAGATTAAAAGAATAAAATTATGAAAGTTAAAACCGAAAATACCTGAACCAACAACAGAATTAATATATTTTAAAATATTTACTAAGGCCAAGGTTAATAATAATATGAAATGTTTAAAAATGATATTCAGGGCTATTGTTAGGGAAGACAATTGATGTCACCAGGGTACCACCAAATATTCTACCTGCATCAGTGTGACAGAGTAAAAAATGAGGACACAAGGAAAGAATGCAAGATGAAGAAATATAACACATTGAGATGGTTTGGCCACTTGGAAAGAATGAATGAAGAACCCCTAACGAAAAAAATATACAAAGCTGACAGGAATGGAATAAGAGGTCGGGGACGCCCAAAAAAAGGATGGCACGTCCATGTAAATGATATTCTGAGAGACTGAAATGTAAGAAGCATGAATAACGACGAAAATGTATGAAACAATGCATGAATCTTGACAAAGAGATGAATGATAAAAAATGTGGTGTTTACTTTACCTTGTCTTGAATGTTTTGAAATACTCTGCCTTGAAGAATCACTTGTGGGTCTTCTGCAAAAAAATAAGAATAGGTATAAAAAAAATTGATTACAAACATTGCCAAATGAAGATTTTCAAAAAAATCAAGGTAATTTTTACAAGCATACATGTTTGATGGATTCAAAGCTTTCATACCTGGAAGAAGAAGATTCTCCAGTGACTGCAGAATTAGTCCCCTCAGTTGGTGTGTGTTGCGTAGAGGATGCGGTGGAAGCTGGTTGTGGTGCGACTTGCGGGGCTGCTGCAGCACTGGCTGGCGGATGATGTAGTGTTGCCTGAACTCGTACAGTCGGCTGGATCTGGGCGTAAGTTTCAGATCCACTAGTGTAAACCTGATTGGAACCTGCAGGCTCATCGATCGCAGCGTACATTTCATCTAAAATAATTATATATATTTAAAGTTGCAATCAATTATTTGTATCTTTTGTGGTTCTCCGGTTCAAGGTTATAATTCCAACAACCACAAAAAAATTTCAATGAGATAGAAACATACAAGATACTCAATGATCGAGACAATTTTATGTCACAGCCAGAACACTTGATCTCAGGAGTCAGCAAAAGTTTAAGCTTAACCCGTGAAAACATTGTTTGTTTCATGAAGGTAATATTTGCAGTGACCGACCGTAGGTTCGGTTTCGGTTTCGGCAATAAAATCTAGTTTCGGCATCAGTTTCGGTTTCCGAAACTCTGCGTTCGTGAATTATCGTGCGTCGTTCGGCTGACTTCGGGTAAGTTCATGACTCGAGTGTCACCCGCCATCATCAATTAGTTCATCAGTTGAGTTCGCCAGCCAGTCGTAGAAAAAAAAATGTAGAACAACTGCTTTTTTTAGCGTACAATATTAGGCTTTTTAATTACGATTACTAAAGTAATCTATTAATTTATCAATGATATTTAGTTTTTTTTATTAGCAGAAATAAAAAATATTTTTCCACATACTTACTTCAAGTATTGTTTTTTATTTCATTGAACACGTGTTGACTGTTAATAATCCAAATTTCAGTAAACAATAGATTTTTAACTGTCTGTGTAAAAAAGTTTCGGTTTCGGCCGAAACTGAGAGAGATACCGAAGATTCGGGTTCGGTTTCGGTAGAAAATCCTGTTTCGGTCGGACACTAATTATTTGTTCAACAGAGCGATAATGGTACATAATAATTTAAATAATGCTTAAAATAATAACAATATATCGTCCCTCTCCTGACTAACAGTCGTATCTGACATTTTTTGCAAAATCGAATTAGGACCACCAATGTGTACTTATATGTTGTACGCATGTTCTCACTAAAGGTCTCGACTGTATCACTTCCCGTTAACTTGAAATAGCTTAGTGATTTGCTGTCGTTAGTGTACGAATTAATATAATAATATATATAAGAATGATTCATATATATAAGAATACAAATAAAATATTAAAATATATTTACACCGTGTCACTGCACCGTGTGCTGGGAGAGATGAAAATATGCACGCGCAAAACACTAAAAACGCTCTCCTGAACAATTTGCATTTTGCAGATACGACTGTTAGTCAGGAGAGGGATGATATATACAAAAATAATAACAATAGTCATTTCAAAATAAAATATGTTAATCAGATACTCAGGTCGAGAACTCTGAGCCAGTGCACAATGCAGGTGTCATCTGGGAAATGCAGGTGTCACCTTTGGGCCTTCATATTCATTCTTCCAAGTACACAATCTCTGCGTGTTGACACTGAACAGTATTGATCTGTATCAAAATCTCCCAGTCATATAGATAGTGAATTTATCACATTAATAAATAATATTGATAGTAGGAACCTAACCTGAATCATCAGAGACTGTGGCATAATGTGGTTGGGACTGTCTAGAGTCTGCCAATGTGGCCCTTATGGAACTGAGAGGTTCTCTCACACTGATACTTGTATAGCCCTCTGAAATAAATAAACATTCAAATGTAAAAATTATTGCTAAAAAAAATAACTAATTCAAATTTAAAATCGCCACCTAGAATAAATACTTTTCAAAGGTAAAATTTCTCTACGAAATAAAGAACTGTTCATATTTTTATATGTATTTAGATGGGTCAGTGGTAGGGCCATAGAATTCAATTAACCTGGGATCAAATCCTGCCTCAATCAATTTCATTCACCAAAATTTTGCTTATTTTAGGGAACGTATTTTAGCCATTTGACTTCTGAGTAGGTGTGAATTACCTACATTAAAATTTATTTCTACTAGCCGACCGCCATGGCACAGTAAGTAAGCCGTTCGGTTTCTGTGCGGGCGTCCTGGGTTCGATTCCCAGCAGAGGAGAAAATTATTTCTCACACTCATATTGCTTCTCTGGGCTGGAAACACTGGTTAGTTGGAAGAAATCGCCATATGGCAATAAACTCGCCACTTGCGCAGGGTGCAAGGAAGTGTTCATTATTATTATTATTATTTCTCAGACCTTACTTCTCTGGGCTGAAATACTGGTGAGTTGGAATAAGTTGCTATTTAGTAACTCTCTTCTTGCACAAGATGTAAAAAACTGTTTATTATTAATAAACAAAAACGGATGTTGGTATATATTTATATATTTATAGTATGTATGTGACCGATGCTCTCTTATTCATATACCAATCATCAATTGCGATGGTACTTTGGTGATTTGTTCAGCACTCACCTAAGAAGTTTTATGAATTTAATTATCTATTTACGTCGACATCTCACACAAAAATTTACAATAAATGATTTACTTTGGATTCATTTAATGATCCGGTGGAGTGTTAAATGAAGGAACATCTATATCAGACAGAAGGGTCTGAAGGGACGAGAGGGATTGAAGGGATGAGAAGGACTGAAGGGACTGAAGAGACTGAAAAGACTGAAAGCACTGAAAGGACTGAAAGGACTGAAAGGACGGAATTATAATTATTGATTCTAGATTACATAAAGTTCAACTATTTTTATATAATAAAGAAGTAAATAATCATACACAGGCAGGACAACTCAGGTCTGCCAGTTTTTGCTAGTATAATATAAAATGGAACTCTACAAAGTAAACCCTCTCAGAATTGTATAAAATATATAAAAAAAAAAAAATCTTACTTGTTGAATCAACCGAGTCCCCACTAAAGTGTTGTTGCGTCCCGTGATGTGGTGCCAGGGTGTTGTCTCCCGCAGCTACAGGTGCTGTCGGAGCGGCAGTGGCAGGTGGGCTCACGGCGGCGGAGGAAGCTGCGGCAGCGGCTGCTGCGACTACAACTACGGGTGGAGTCATATATGGCAGCTCTCGACTGGAAGACACCTGGCCGCTGATGGCGCCACTAGCCGTTATCACCACACCTTCTAATAATAATAAAAAAAATATTGTTTTCATACTTTCAAAGAGCAGAAAAATTTACACAGAAACCGTTCATAAAGCTTATTTACATATTTATTAACCTTAGAAACATTCTTAACTTAAAATTACTTAAAAATGCATATAACGCTTTCGCCCATTCAATAATGCAATATGGCATTGTTGCATGGGGTGGGACGTATATAACATCCATTTTGCCTCTAGATATTACACAAAGGTTGATAATAAAAATTATAAATAAAAAACCATCTGACTACCCAACTTTACAACTATTTCGTGATTTTCAAATGCCATCCTTTAAAAGTATTTATAAAAAAAATGTGCTATTCAAATACACTAGTTGCATGTAACACATGAGATCCAACTGTCGACAGCGATAGTATGTATAGTTGAAGAATAAGTACCAAACCCATAAATACAAATTATTTATTATTTTATGATATTTAGTTTTCTATACAACACATGTACCTAGGTAGTCAAGATAGGATAGTATGGAGGTCAGTCTTTTTTCCTACCCGGAATATGAAAACAGCATGATGGTATATGTATATTGTATGTTTAGAGATGAAGTATCAAACTATTAAGTCTTCTTTGATATTGTGTATAGGTGACTACCATACAAATTGTATGAAGCGATGTCGTCACTAAATTCAATTTTTATAAAAATTGTTAAAAAAAATTTGAGATGTACTGCTACAATGTTAATATTTTTTATATAAAATTAAATTATCTAGTTGGGGTGTTTCGGCTTTTTTCGATATTTAAAAAAAAATGGAAATATAGGCAGTTAAACTCATAAATTTATCATAAAAAAAATACTTTTCTTAATAAAAAATGTTTGAGAAACCCTGGAATTTTTTTGAAAAAACTTATTTGAGATTTTGTATTTGTCTATGTTTATACCAATTTTCAGCGTTCTAGCTTTTATGGTTTCTGAGATATAGGGAAAAATAAAATAAAAATTCAAAAGTTGATAACCCCTGACTGAAACAAAAATTCAAAATTCCGAGTATAAAAGTTTTGTAGGCCTGTAACTGTTTATATATTCTGAAATTTTAGGCTCTGTAAATTGAGCGGATCAAAAGTTATAAGGGGGGGACGGACACACACACACACACAGACATATACACACACACACACACACACAGACACACACACAGACACACGAAATGTTCTACTCCGAATTCTGAGTAAATCCGTGTATGGAACATATATGATGCGAAGCCTCTAAGTTGGTGTTTTTTGACTTCAAAGTTGGAAAAGCCGTGAAAAAAGTAGACCTCTCCATACAATTCTCGCGTATTCTGGCTTGATACATTGTCGATATGTTAAGAGAACAAAGTTCTCCTGAACAAATCGACAGTTGGATAAGGACATTGGAAGGTCGCACCATGCTGCTGTACGTGTGGCGAGTGATAGACATACATAATACAGTGGGTCAACTGTGTACCCCGTTAACACATACAAGTTTTGCACAGCACTACTACACGTACAATGGGGTGGTGTGGTTCAACCAACTTGAAACAGATTTGAGACTGGCAATTGAATATAATGATTTTAAAAGAAAAATAAAGAATAAATTAAACTTATTATTTGACTGATATGTAAATTATATTAACTTCTTTTTGTATAGATAATAATTATGTATATATAATATTTTGTGTCTTTTGTATTAAATTGTCTCCTTTACACACGAGTGCTTGCACTCTGGTAAAGGGAAATACGTTTTGTCTTACTGTGCATCTTTTCTATATAGTTTGATTGTTTTATATTTTGTATATGTATTATGAACATAATAAAAATAAATAAATAAATTACGCTAAATATGGATTCAGAATAATTTGTTAACCCACGTGCTACAAATTGTAACACCAAGAAAATCCTAGAATTGCTGATTTCTATATGATCTGCTGAATGTAACACACCAACACAATAAAAAAATTTCAGCTCTTCATTTGAAGTATCTTCGGCAAAGATAATAGTTAATGTCTCTGAAATAGTCTTAAGTCTAGTTATTACGTTGTCAAACTCGCTATGTATTCAAAAAAGACTCATCATCATCACATCAGCCCTTTTTCATTGAAACAGGCCTCCCACTGAGACCTCCACAGCTCTTTATCCTGGGCAGACCGGATCCAACGGCCTCCAGCCGCTCGTCTTATGTCATCGGACCACCTTGCCTTGACTTTCCATTTTTCTTCTTAAAAAAAGCCTAAATCGAGAATCTGTCTAAAACTAATTCCAATTTCCTCTCTTGTAATTATTTTATTGAATGAATTATCCACCCTCAAAAACAGGTCAAGTGACCTAATACACAAAGAAAAAGAAGAATGATTTAATTGTCTTCTTTAATAATCTTTTGTTTGTGCAATTTCATGTTTTTAGTGGTCATCACACATTTTTTAGTTATTTACAACTGTTTGTTGCAGTTTGTTACATTATTATTTTTATTGTATATCTAGTTGGTTGGTTGGTTGGTTTATTTGTTGGTTGCTATAACTTTGTGGCATATTTTTACAAATTATAAATACTTACCTTAATAAAAATATACAATATCGTAATAAGTATAAACGAGTCCAGGGGAAGAAGTGGTAAGCTTCGACAATGTTCAACTGTAAATACTTAAACGTGATTTACACAAACACATTGAATATTTTTATTTATTTATACTTAATAAATCTTCACTTATCGAGGTCAGCGTAATCAATGTATAATATATCAATACATAAATTATTTGTAAGGCAATAACTTCAAGTGACAAGTAATAACATTTTAATGATTACAATAAATGAATGAATGAATACCTGGACTGGATTGTGATTCATCTATGGCATCGGGTATAATAACAGCTACACTAGATGCACCAACAGCATTTTCACTGACTGACACAGAATTGTCAGTTCTGAAACAAAAATAAAGGAATTAATAAAGCAAAAGGGTTGTGGGCAACATTAAACATTCCATTACACAATTGAATGTAATAAATCACACCAATACACACGCATTTCGTCATCTTCAAAGGTTTGAATGATTTTCATGGACCCCATAATTTCTATTTCATACATTCGATAAACAAAAATAATTATTTTTGAGAATGTGAGAGTAATATTTTGAAAGTTTTAAAAGACTTAATACCAATGACATCAATATGATATACTTAATAGTGAAAAGCTACTATGGATGTAAAAGTGAACGAAAATCTGAAAACAGAAAAAATTAAAATCGAGAAGGGTGTAAGACAGGGTGATTCGATATCCCCAAAACTATTCACACTGGCATTAGAAGATGTCTTCAAAACATTAAACTGGAACAATAAAGGCATTAAAATAGATGGCACATATTTAAATCACCTCCGTTTTGCAGACGACATAGTAATAATAAGCGAAGAATTGTCTGAACTGGAAGCTATGGTAGCAGAATTATATGAAGCCTCTAGAAAAATCGGTCTGGAAATGAACATAGACAAAACCAAGATTTTGAGTCCAACTTCACACAGTATTTGCATTGGAAATAAGACTATTGGTGCTGTTGAAGAATACATATACCTTGGACATAAAATTAAATTGGGTAAAGAAAATCAGACCGCCGAACTGCCAAGACGTATAGGGCTGAGTTGGGCTGCTTTTGGAAAGTTGAGGTACATAAAATACGAATACGAATAACCTAAAAGCCAAAGTTTACAATTCTTGTGTTTTGCCAGTGACAACATACGGTCTCGAAACCATGTCACTTACTGCCAGAAGCCTCCACAGACTTAAGTGTACTCAACGAGCAATGGAGAGACAAATGTTAGGCGTATCCTTGAGAGACCGAATAAGAAACGAGGAAATAAGACGCCGGTCAAAGGTCACCGACATTGTAGAAAGAGTGGGAAGGCTGAAGTGGCAATGGGCAGGTCATGTGGCAAGACAGAGAGATGATAGATGGACCCCCAAAATTCTGAATTGGAGACCCTATCATAATAGAAGGGGTGTAGGGAGACCACAGAGAAGATGGACTGATGACATTGTCGAACTGGTGGGACAAGGGTGGAAACAGAGCGCCCAAGACAGAGAGAAGTGGAAAACTCAGGAAGAGGCCTTTATCCAGCAGTGGAGTGAAAGGGGCTAAAAGAAGAAGAAGAAGAATAGTGAAAAGAAAGAAGTTAGAGACAGAATAGAAATTAAATTGATAATACAACATACACTGTATACTCTTTAACACAATACTCGTAGAGAATTTCATATGGAAAAATGTAAAAAGAAAAATATTTGAAAAGATATAAAAAGAAAAATGAATAACAATACCTCAAAGATCCATCTTGTAGGCGAGCATATGCGTGTTCATACGGATGATCAGATCTTCGGGTACCAACTGGTGAATTCGCTTCTGGTATTCCTACAACAAAAAAGAAAATTTGACTGATCTATTTACGCAGGGAGTGAAAATTGGACTGATCTATTTTAACAGAGTGAAAATTGGACTGATCTATTTAAACAGGGAGTGAAAAATTGACTGTTCTATTTAAATAGGGTGTGAAAATTGGACTGATCTATTTATCTACCATTAAATCTACATTAATAACAATATACAAAGGTTTTAATATTTTATGAAAAATTTATCTTAAATGGTTCACTGTAGGTACATTTTTATTTTGGTTACGTAGGGGACACTAGCTATTAGGATTTGGGTACATTATACTCTTCCAGAGAAGCGCACTACGTAACATTGGGGAGGGTTTGCAATCTACTCAGGAAAATATGAATTTGGATCTTAAGAAGACCCAGATTGTAAGGAGTAAACACAAAATTCCGAAGAGTGTTCCATAGCCAGGCTGATGTGTTAATAAAAGAGTTCCGAAAAGCGACTGGTTTGGCATGCTGAAGATTTACTGTGAACGGGTGTTGAGATTGAGTAAAACGAGTGACTCTATTGTGAATGGGCGGAAGAAGGACCAGGATGTAAGTTCTTCTGAGCATCTTCCGTGGTAGTATCTATATAATAAACTTAGAATACAGACCTTGCGTCTGTGGCCTAATATTCTTGCAAAAACAATTGAAACATGGAGCAAATTAAAAACAAAAAAGATATATTCAAACCGGTGTAAAAATGGTCTAAAAAATAAGAAAACAATGTTAAATATTTGAATATTAGCAAAAACATATGTACTATTTTAGAATATTGAAAATAATTATTGATAATTATGCGTTTCATTGAATTACAACACATTTGAGTCAACATCTATCACTGAAACGGATGATTTCCATATTATTGAAAAATGTGCGAATTTTTAATTAGGTAAACCTAAGAAATCTAAAATTCAAATTTGACGAGTGACAAAGAAGAAACTTATATATATATATATATATATATATATATATATATATATATATATATATATATATATATATATATATATATATATATATATATATATATATATATATATATTATATATATATATATATATATATATATATATATATATATATATATATATATATATATATATATATATATATATATATATATATATATATATATATATATATATATATATATATATATATATATATATATATATATATATATATATATATATATATATATATATATATATATATATATATATATATATATATATATATATATATATATATATATATATATATATATATATATATATATATATATATATATATATATATATATATATATATATATATATATATATATATATATATATATATATATATATATATATATATATATGTTATTCTTCAGGCTTTCGCGGAGAGGAGTAAATGATGCGTCGATTTCTCGGGTACTCCGCGTCGTAGTTTTATGGTTCCTCCTGGAACCGTGTCCCTGACGTTTCAACTGGACGTTGCCAGTCATCCTCAGAAGGGTAGTGGTGGCTTCTTCAGTAGTCTTCGGCTGCGTCGATAAGGCGTAGTTGCGCTTAACTACGCCTTATCGACGCAGCCGAAGACTACTGAAGAAGCCACCACTACCCTTCTGAGGATGACTGGCAACGTCCAGTTGAAACGTCAGGGACACGGTTCCAGGAGGAACCATAAAACTACGACGCGGAGTACCCGAGAAATCGACGCATCATTTACTCCTCTCCGCGAAAGCCTGAAGAATAACATATATATATATATATATATATATATATATATATATATATATATATATATATATATATATATATATATATATATATATATATATATATATATATATATATATATATATATATATATATATATATATATATATATATATATATATATATTATATATATATATATATATATATATATATATATATATATATATATATATATATATATATATATATATATATATATATATATATATATATATATATATATATATATATATATATATATATATATATATATATATATATATATATATATATATATAATATATATATATATATATATATATATATTATATATATATATATATATATATATATATATATATATATATATATATATATATATATATATATATATATATATATATATATATATATATATATATATATATATATATATATATATATATATATATATATATATATATATATATATATATATATATATATATATATATATATATATATATTTATATATATATATATATATATATATATATATATATTATATATATATATATATATATATATATATATATATATATATATATATATATATATATATATATATATATATGTTATATTTGATGTTTTCACGGGTGAAATATGTTATAATATTTTTATCTCGACGGTGAGCTTTCAGTTTGAGTAGACGTGTGTCGCGCGCGTGCTTTTCGTTAAGTCCTTGAAAATGCCTGGTGATATTCAGGCGAAACGTCGGAAGACAAATGGTCTTAGTCAAGACCTACTGACACGGGAAAACCGAGATAAAAATATTATAACATATATATATATATATATATATATTAAACCCACCCCTCCACTAACAACTGACATGGCTTCCTTTCAAACTTTCACTTGGTGGTAAGCTTCCGACGCGAACGGACGTGCGCGCACTATCCCTCGCGACGGAAATTTATTAACAAGGCGCCTATTGAAAATGTCTGATGTGATTCAGACGAAACGTCGGCAGACGACTGATTCTCTCGGGAATCAGAATTTGACGCGGGTTATCCCCAAAATACTTAATAATAACATATATATATATAAAGTTGTATTTACTTTATGTTCATTAATGTAACGGTGGATCTTATCATATTCTTAAATATTTCAGACAAAATGAACGGAAAGCTCTAGGCAAAAAAATAAATAAATTTATTATAACCGCCGTGGCACGGTTGGTAAGCTGTTTGGTTTCTGTGAGGGGACATTCTGGGTTTGATCCCCAGCAGAGGAGCAATATTGCTAATAGCAATATTGCAATAATGCTGGTGAAAAAAAACAAGCAACAGAGGAGTTCTCAGTTGCTTAGTTATTATGTATGTTATTTATGGTGGTGGTAAATAAAATAAAAATTTGTAATTTTTTACTACTACCACCATAAATAACATACATACATAATAACTAATTAACTGAGAACTGAGAAATTATCGGACATGTTTTTACAATCATACTCTTTTGAATCTGTGTGACTATAAAATTGGGCAGATAGTTTTTTAATGCTATCTTATTATTATTATATTTAAATGTATTGAATTTAAGACAGATTATTTTATAAACTGTCAACTATACAATTTAGTGCAATTTTCTTTCTTATTTATCAAATCGCACACTTTGAAACATCTGTCTGAGGTAAGAAAAGAAAAGAAATAGATAATGATTATTTTTATGGTTTGAATCTTTGCTAATCTTTGCTTTCTTATTTTTATGGTTCTTGTGGGATATGCCGTGATGGTATGAATGAATGAATGAATGAATCTTTGCTAAACATTTTAGTTTGTGAAATTTTACATCAATAAAATACACATTAATATTGGCCTGTGTGTATTGACCAATATGATTGGTAATAGATATGCGGCATAACGACAATATATACTTCAGAGCAAAGTCTCCGGTCACAATCATTATATGAATAATATTCATCCGAATTTAATATTACTCTATTACCAACTTTAATGGCTCTTGTTGATTCATCCTGTTTTAAAAAAAAATAATGTTTGGTAGCTTCTTGTGAGACATTGCCCCCAAGTCAAATTGAAAACGCTGTTCGTTTTCGCCAAGCGCTAATTTTTTTTGTATGGGATTTGACGTTTGTTGTAGAAATTTTTTCTAAAATAACAAACAACAAACGTCAAATCCCATACAAAAAAAATTAGCGCTTGGCGAAAACGAACAGCGTTTTCAATTTGACTTGGGGGCATTGTTGATATGTTGAATAGTAGACTACAAGTAAATTATGATAAACAACAAATATGACAAACTGATTTAAATAATAAAATTAACTATAGATATAGAACATATCATCCCACAATGTGGGGTAACCAGCGACAAGTGTGTGGGTGTGCATTACCTTATAAAAGGAAGCACGACACACGCGTGTATCCTCACACAGCAGTCTCGTCTCAATTTAAAAGTCACTACATTCAGAATGAGTGCTGAACCTCATTGCTGAACTATGTGAGATGTTAATTTGCCTGTTGTATTTTCAATTATTCTAATCATACGGGACACCCGATAACGACAATAATAGAAAAGAGTGGAAGCACCATTCTAAGCCCGTGCCTCACAGCATACATATAAATAATAGTAATAAATCGCTCGTTTGAGAGAACAATGACATAAGTCAAAAATCCGATTTTTGAGCTAATAATGCAGAAATGTTGTGTTTATCAATATTCATGTCTCCAATTCTCAGTACAATATCTCTATAAGTGCGAGAGAAACAGCACATGTGTCGTTGTTTCTCTGTCATATATTCACTGTAATATTGATAAACACAACATTTCTACATTATTAACTAAAAAATAGGATTTTTTGACTTAAATCGTTGTTCTCGCAAACGAGCGATATTTAGTCCAACTGTCAATTTGTTCAAGAGAATTTCAAGTTACAAGCCAAGATCCGCGATATTTTTTTGTCAGGTCTATTTTTTTATGGTTTTTCACCGACACCAGCAGCATATACAATTTTTGTAAAAATAGAATTTAGTGACAACATTGTTTCAAACAATTTGTTCGCCGTAAACACGGGGACTCTCAATAGTTTGATACTTAATCTCCATGCATACATACCATTAAGCTGTTTACATAGATGGGGAAGGTAAAAAGACTGACATACATGTTATTCTGACATTCACAACACTAAATTTTTCAGCTCTTCCTTTGAAGTACGTTCAGCAAGTGTCTGGAATAATTTGAGACCTGATATAACTTCGTCAAACTCGCTTCCATTTTCAAGAAAAGACTAAAGCAGGGATATCTCTCGGAAAATACCTGATTCCTCTCCTTTTCCTTCCTTCCCTTTGCTACGTATTATTCATCCCTAAACACCTGATCTCGATTTCCTCTTCTTGTTCCTTCCCAATCCCTTATTTTGCTATGTTTTTTATTAATCTTGGTGTTATGTACATTTTCTTTGTTCTTTTGTTGCTTTCATTTTTGTTGATGTACATGTTTAATTCTGTCACTCAGTAATCTGGTTGTTTGGAAGAAATTGCCTAATGGCAATAAGCCCGCCAGTGTGCATTATATTTGTTTATATTATGTACAAAAATTAAATAAATAAATGTTTTGCATAGAAAACAAAATATTCAATAATTTGAATTTAAGGGTTTAGTACGTATACTTGAACTGTACATACTATTGAAATCGACCGTAGTATTTCATGTGTCACATGCAACTAGTTATTTAAATAAATATAACATAACAATGAAATGCTGATTACCACTACAATGTATCATTGTAAGTAATTTGTTTAAATTTAATTAAGTAATAATATTTTCATACAACCTTGATTTACCTACGCAGGTTTGATGTTAATCAAATTTTTGAATACTTATTAATAGATTATATACTAAAGATAAAGTAAAATATTTTTGATAATTCATTAAATATTGTCAGGAAGTGATAATATTATCATATCATAATATACCATTTAGGTACAAGGTAATTAAATCATATATTATTTAAATTGTTATATAGGTACGTAATTCACATCCTTAGTGATTCACATCTTAAAGTTCTCTGTTTTAATTCCAATTCCACTGTTTTCAATCTAAAGCACCTTGCACTATGGGTATCCTAGTAATGATGAGAACTATGTTTCTTCCATTAGTAAATAAAATAAAAAAATAAGGAATCCCCTTTCAAATATAAATTCTTCTTCTTAATTGTATATTAGGTCATTTGACTCGTTTGTAATGGTGGAATATCCTGGGAAGAGGAGGTCCAACTGTCCTTCCATCTCTTCGCAGGTCTTCCGGGTATTCTTCTATTGTTGGATATTTGTTTTAACAATAATTTTGAGAATTTTATTGTCGTCCATGCGTCTTCTGCTACGTCCCCATCTTGTTATGTCCTCGACACCGCATATAGACATAATGGTTTTATTTCTGATACGGTCCCCGAGGGTCCTTCCAGCAATGGAGCGCAGGGACTTCATTTCAGCCACTCCAGGACAGCTTTAATTTAAGAATTAAAACCGAAATACTTAATTTAAAAATTTAAGAAGTTAAGAAATTTTTCAATACTGATCAAAATTTTAAATTTTGTTACAACTTTTACTGTCAAAAAATCATATAACCCAAACAAGGCAATTCATATATATATCAAAATTATTTCTATACATTTTCATAAAGATAAAACAATTCACATCACACCGCAACACAATTACGAGACGACACGCAGGAATTTTCTCATGACTCCAAAGACAAACACGACATTCGGACAAAGACATTACTATTATTTAGCTCCAAAAATTTTTAATAAGATAAAAAGTGAAATAACGGACATACAGTTGATGAATAATTTGAAATACAAGAAAACAATAGAAACATGGATTAGAAACAAGGGCATTATATACTGCGGAAACATGATCAAGCTACAATAGTTTATATTTTATTTTTATAATAGGTATATTTTATAACAAGTTTTAGTTAAATACAAGTTTAATATTTTTCTGTCAGATATAACGCAAAAAAAAAAATCTGCCACCTCGGTACAGGCTCAGCCTAGTGAGGTGGTATATACCAAATAATCCTATAAAAAAAAAAAGTTTCATATAACTTATTTAAATTGTACTTTTTTGTAATATTTTTATTGTTTGTAACTATATTGTTATATTTTGTTTGGTTTCAATAATAAAAAAAATAAAAAAAATATATGCAGATGATACTGCTGTAGCAGCACAAGCAAAAACGTTTGACGAAGTGGAAGGAAAACTGTCAACAACTCTCCAAGATTTGGCTATATATTACAAGGATAATCACCTGAAGCCAAATCCAGCGAAGACTCAAGTCTGTGCCTTCCACCTCAGAAATAGGGATGCGGGAAGAAAGCTAAGAGTATGGTGGCAGGGTCAGGAACTGGAACACAGTGACGCACCAAAATATTTGGGTGTTCGACTGGACCGATCCTTGACTTTTAGGAGGCATTGTGAAGAGGTCGAGAAGAAGGTATGTGTCAGAAACAATATCATAAGAAAGCTTACCAGTACAAAGTGGGGAGCCCAACCCCATGTCCTAAGAACCTCGGCACTGGCACTGTGTTTCTCCGCTGCTGAATATGCTGCACCAGTATGGTACAACGCATCACACGCAAAAAGGGTAGATGTGGCAATTAATGAAACAGCCAGATTAATATCTGGTTGCCTAAAACCGACTCCCACTAAAGAACTCTATCCAATTGTGGGTATTGCCCCCCCTACGATCAGACGGCGTGTTGCAGCAGAAGTCGAACGGAGCAAGCAGAAAACTGACCCTAGACATCCAATGTATGGCTCACAGCCGCATCAGTGCAGACTCAAGTCCAGAAGAAGCTTCCTGGAGATGACCGCCCCTATAGTTGGCCTCCCCGAGGCCCGAAGGCTGTCACTGTGGCGTGATAGTGTCGAACGCACGCAGCTACCACCCGCGGAGGACGTGTCAGTGGGACACAACCTGCCTTATCCAACATGGAGAGCGCTCAATAGGCTCAGAACGGGTGTCTCCTGCTGTTACAGTGACCTCAAGAAATGGGGTTACAGAGAGGAAGACATCTGCGAGTGTGGCGCCAGACAGGACAACGTGCACCTACTGTCATGTCCCATGACAGGAGCGACATGCACGCACCAAGACACAGTGATAGCGAACACTAGTGGAATCCGAGTGGCTGAATATTGGGGGCTACGAATATTATGGTGTTCCGGACACGGAAAGTAAGTAAGTAAAAAATCATATTACCTATTTAATTTGTTAAATTTTCATATTTTCAATTTAGTTGACAGTTATATCATGTTTAGAAATATATATTATTATGATTGTTATTGTTTTTAAAAAGAATATTGTGTTACATATTACATCAGTTATCAGTTATTGATGAACGGTGATAGCCCAGTGGTAAGGTCGTCGCCTCACATGCGTGAGGTCGACGGTTCGAATCTGGGCAGGGCACGCACCTCTGAATTTTCAAAAAAAAAATCTATGTGTGGATTTATATCACTAACTATGTGTAGCCATGATCTAATTTGTCTCGTTCCCCTTTCTAAGGGTTACGAAAGTCAGATGGCAGTCACTTCAATGTAATAACCAGACTCCCCAATTCCAGGATCATGGTCAAAGTATACCCCGATAGAAACGGGACAAAAGCGCTAAAGGAAAAAAAGAAAAAAAAATATTGCTGCATCTAATGTCCAACAAAAGGACGGCACAACCAAATGAACAATATTCTGAAAGACGGAAATGTAAGAAGTGTGAACAACAGCTGAATATGTATGAGACGATGCATGAATGTTAACGAGGCGATGAATGTGTCAAAATAGAAAAATGTGGCACTCGGTTCTTTCTGCCTACCCCATGAGGGACACGGCATGATGATATGTATGTATGTATCTAAACGAATACAATTCAAATTTTATAAATACTCAGCCGGAAACGCATAGCTTTGTTTACTTTGTATGAAATACAAAATTGTTCAATTTTATCAAATGAATCAAGCTGGAAACAGTTTTAACATGCATTGTCATCGGGAATACACAAATTCTGAAAGTTTCAGAACTCGAACTGGTAGTGAAGTTAATTAAAAATCAATTCCAGTACAGATAGACAGGTGAAGTTAAAGAAAAGGACTCATAGGACCTTTTATACATTTTTCATGTCTCTAATAACTCTTAAACTTTTTGCGACGACTGTTAGTGAATTATCCCTCCAATAAGCTAGGGATTTTCATGTTATCTTGGTATCAGTTTAAAATCTTACTCGGTATATCCCTTGTCGATGTATCCATGTTTTTTTTATACTATTTTTGTTGATAAATAAAAAAAAATATTTACTCAACATCCAACTTCTCAACAGACATTTTTTTGATAAAAAAAAAACATAGCAAATAAGTTTATTCTGATAATCATTTTTAAATGTCACTTTTATTTTTAGACACCGACTAGTATCGGTCTCTTGCTGACCATCACAATTTATTGATTAAATTTAAAATACATATTTTTTGCTCATTTAAACTAACACGAAAGAAACTAGAAATTGATAACTAGTAACATTGATTACTAGTTTCAACTCTACGGTCAAAATAAAAATAAAGGGTAACAAATTGAAGTTATACTTACTTGGACTGACACCAACAATCGCGTACAACTCTGAGGCTGTGTCGCCGCTGTCCTGTCGGGGAACAGACGGAGGAGGAATCTCAGGAAGACTTCGTTGGTTGTTTTGTACTGACACTCTGGAAATTAAACAAACTCTATTGTGAAAAATGTAATATACAGACTACAATGGTTGAATTTTGCACAAGGTGTATTCAAAAATAAAACAACTGATAATACATACATATATACCATCAGGCCATGTCCCTTACGGGGTAGGCAGAGAGAACCGAGCGCCATACTTCTCTATTTTTACACACATTTCTGGCTTCCTTTACATCTATGCATCGTCTCATACATGCTCGTTGATTGTTCAAACTTTCAAAATGTTTCCTTCTTTCATCCCTTTCTGGGGCGACCCCTGCTATTCACTCCATCTCTTACACCCATGTATATTTTTTTGGTCAGTCGTTCATCGTTCATTCTTTCAATATGTCCGAACCACCTCAAGGCATTCACTTTCATTTTACATATAATATCCTTTATCTTGCATTCTCTCCTTATGTCCTAATTCTTTATTCTATCATATATCGTTCTATTACATACTATTCTTAGTGATCTCCAATAGTGAATAACTGATAACCAATTTTATAATTTCAATCATACAAGTCACTCACAGAATAGACAGAGAGAATCAGATGCCACATAATTCTACATTCATGCATCGTCTCAATACATGTTCGTCTGTAATTCAAGGTTCTTACATTGCCCTCTTTCATCAGTTTTGTATATCAGGTCTTCCTCATCGGGATTTTTCCATTCTATTGATGACATCTTTCTTCATCTCATATTCTTTCTGTGTGCTTTTATTTCTTACTCTATCATGTATTGTCATATTACGATATATTTTTTTTTCAAATGAACCAGTATTTCTAGCTTATAAATGAGGCACTGAGCGCCACACAAGCTTAAACGCCATTTCACAAAATGGCGGCAAATCGATGATCAATTTTTTTTCATTTTTTGTTTTATGTTGTATTCGTTCCAAATACTCATTTAATTTATTTTGATTTATTTTCTATGAACACTATATTATAATTTTACCATCCATGCATTATATTTTCAAAAATATTCGCTTATTTGTGAAATAAATGGTGAATAGGTCCTTTTGGCATATTCAAAATTCTCAAAAGGTGGCGTTTAATATCAATTTTTGTTACATAAGCTTGTTTGGCATAATATTTTTAATATAACGAATTCTAGGCAAATTAAAAAAAAATGTTTTTTTGTAAAAACAAAGTCACTAAATTGATTCAAAAAAATTATTTGTTTAGGTGAAATAAAATTATTTCAGCTCTTAATGAGAAAACATCATTTTTATAAAAAATTCTGTTTGCCACATACACGCCATGAAATATATTTTTGCTACATAATGCTTAAATATGGTATTAATTGACTCTTTACACAATTATATATTGTTCCTAGTTCAATACCTAATTACAAAATACAAGGAATCATTTAAAAGTCAACAAAATATTAAACAAATGGTAAATGAAAAACAAGGAACATTTGCTTTTGGCATTTTCATGACCAAAATTAAAGATTCTTTAATTATATTGGAATATTAGAAATGCATATAAAATGTACTTAATTAGATATATAGAACACTATTCTTTAAGAAACTGATATACTTTTAAGGGTAAAAGAATTAAAAACTCAAGAATTATAACATTTCAAAAACCATGCACTTAAAGAAAAAACCAACAAGTCTCTTAACAAATTTCTTATAAAATCATTAAAACTTATCTTCAATAACCATTGCAATACTTGAAAAGAACATTGAAACAATCTTCTTTACACAATTTGAGATTATAATGTTTATAAAATAATGGTTTATTATACTAAAATCAATAACAACATTTTGATACTTCGCGCACGACACCGGAGTTCATACAAAAATGGCATATAAGCTTCTGCGGCATTTCAGATTTTGTGAAAAAAAAAATAATGCCACAGCAAAATATACGGAATTATTAATTCCCCTTTCATTTTTGGCGGTTGATATTTTGTGGCATGCTAGATATGATTGTGTTACATAAAATAACAAAAACTCAAAAATTGTCATTTAAGCTTGTGTGGCACTCAGCGCCTCAAATGCAAGAATCACATAAGAAATACTAATAGTATATTTGTTTTCAGTAGGAAAAACAAACCGGAGTCAAATGACTTACCAGATTGCTACAAAATCTTTTAATTACCACATTATGTAATATGTTTCATCACAAAAAAAAATCTTTATAAAAAATAGCAATAAAATTTTATGAGAGCTATTAGAAAAATATGTTAGCCTCACAATCCATCATAACTACAGAAAACCAGTCATTTTATAAATATTTTCAAATTCTAATCATAATTTTTGTGATACCACCATTTTTGTTTTAATGTTTTTTTTATAAAGAATTTTATTGTGAAAAAACACATTAATGTAGTAAAAAAAAAAGAATTTGTGGTATACAGGTGAGTCTGTTTAGATCGTCTTGGCTAGTTTAAAATATTATTTATTTGTGGTATACTGGTGAGTCTGTTTATATCGGCTTGGCTAGTTTAAAATATTATTTATTTGTGGTATACTGATGAGTCTGTTTAGATCGGCTTGGCTAGTTTAAAATATTATTTATTTGTGGTATACTGGTGAGTCTGTTTAGATCGGCTTGGCTAGTTTAAAATATTATTTATTTGTGGTATACTGGTGAGTCTGTTTAGATCGGCATGGCTAGTTTAAAATATTATTTATTTATATCCAAACATTCGCAATTTAGGTATATTCATAGATTTTTATTATAATATACTTAGATGTAGTACCTACTCTGTGCAAAAAGTGAGTCATGGAATATCACGCGTTTGACGTTTTGGTTGGCAACATATTTAAGTTTTCCTTACATTTCAACACATCCTAGATAACTGTTCTCTAAACCTTAATAATTAAAATGTTTTTTAGACAAATCTTTCCGAAAACAATTCACATTAGTCGTTATTCTCTATAGAAAAACGATGTAGTCTGGAACCAAAACGTCAAAAATCTCCCGGAAAAATGACTCACTTAGATTTAAACAAAATTTGCTAATTACGACATCTAGTAAATTATAATCACAGGTTTTCATATAATACACTAGATGTCGTAGTTAGCAAATTTTGTATGAATCGAATGTGAGTCATTTTTCAGGGGGGATTTTTGACGTTTTAGTTCCAGACCACATCATTTTTCTATAGAGAATAACGACTAATGTGAATTGTTTTCGGATTTATTTGTCTAAATAACATTTTAATTATTAATAACTTAGAGAACATTCATCTAGGATGTGTTGAAATGTAAGGAAAACTGAAATATGTTGCCAACCAAAACGTCAAACTCGCGATATTCCATGACTCACTTTTTGCACAGAGTACTACATCTAGTATGTTACAATAAAAATCTATGTTTATATTATGAAAAATGTGTAATTATTTAATACACAGTACCTACTTAAGTAATTTCAAATCATACATTAATCAATATCCCAATAGTTAATATCTTCGAATTAATATTGAAAAACATTGACCTGTTTATTTAGACACTGCAAATTTTCGAAGTGAAAAATTCAGATTATCCGTGAAAAAACAGCATCAACATTTTTTATTCACTTTAGGGAAATTGTTTGATTGTCCTTTAATAATCCCATGTTGCTCATATTGATAGTTGAAATGATAATAATTATAATATTGGAAAACACACAGTCAAACGCTTCACTTTATAGACAATAAGTCACAATGAATTAGCCATGTATAAAGTCACAAAGTGTCAACCAATGTAAGACTGTTTATAAGTTTGATGAAAAATTTATTTTTTTGATTAAACTGAAGGTAATTATTTCAAGGTTTTCATTCGCATTTTGCGATTACTGTTCTTTTTTATTTATAATTCATTATTTTTTATTCATATCCCTCACACATGCATGTTCTCTATTACTGTGATTTTACTTAGCAGGGCAGTAAT